>BFEA01000108.1:1828654-1865395 GCA_003427395.1 Chara braunii | reverse complement strand
GACAACAAACGAGGGGCTGTGACAAACTGTTTCGTCGGAGTTTCATATGTATATATATAGATAGATAGATAGATAGATAGGTAGTCAAGCTCCATCTATTGGTGGGGAGCAGCATCTGCTGGAAACCGGGTCCAGCATCCCATAGATACAACCGTATCCTCACTAATTGGCACAAACTGGGAACCGGGCCCAGCGTCCCATAACGAGTACATTCAGTACGTTCAGAAAAATCTGCTGCTCCCCGATATTACTCCCAAAGCCTGCACTGAAGCTGCGTAGTGGTAGTGGTCCCACCATCCCATTATGTTACTTTTCTGGGTGGTTTGTTGAGGAATTCGTGGCCTCTGACACTTTCTTTTTCGTAATAAAATGAGCCGAGTTTTTCTTGTAAGGAAGAAAAAAAGTTGTTTACATTGCAGTTCTATACAGCATTTTTTTGGGGGGAAACTGTGTGTTAGTCGCAGGGCCGCCCGGTTGACTGGTCGTCACCCGGAGGGGTTACTGGGCGGCCCAGCCGATTGGGTCCACCGGTCGACCGCCAGGCGGGAGGGCTTGGGCTGGTGCGGGCAGCCTCCCCACACCCCGCAAAATATTTTGAATGCATTTTTTTTTTTTTTGGATTCTTTTGGGGGGGGAGGAGAAGGCCTGCAAAGATCAGCGGCTGAGATCAGTCGCCGGCAAAGGCCTTCGCCGCCGTGTAGGGCAGCCCCATCACCGTCGGCTTCCGTCCTCGAGCAGCCCCCTCCCGTCGCCTTCCCATCAGGTAACCCCCGTCGCCTTCGCTTTTGAGCAGCCCCCTCCCGCTGCCTTCGCCGTCCCGCAGCCCCCTCATGTCACCTTCCCCATCAAGTAAACCTCACGAGACCTTCTTCCTCCTCGCCCACCTCTCTTTCTTCTCCTTCCTCCTCACTTCATCTTCTTCTTCCTCCTCGCTCATCTTCTTGTTCTTCTTCCTCCTCGCTTCATCTTCTTCTTCCTCCTCATCCTTCACGACGCTTCATCTTCCGCCCGCGGTTTCCAACTGCCTGCCCTTTCGTCATCTCCACCTCCTTTCGTCTTCTTCTTCTTCTTCCTCTCAGGATCGTACAAGAAGTTCTTAGAATGATCTTAGAACCTATTTATGAACCCCGCTTTTCCACTTATTCACATGGCTCCTCCGCCTTTCATCATCTTCTTCTTCAGATTTCTTCTTCTCCTGCTTCTCCTTTCTTCTTCTCCCTCTTCCTCCTTTCTTCATCTTCTGCTACCTCCTCTCTTCTTATTCATCTTCATTTTCGTCCTCGTCATTAACCCCCCCCCCCACACACACACATGCCTTTCACAAGTTTCTCTGTGGTTTTGGGCTGCTCTCGGCAAGTGCAGTCCAATGTCGCGTTCAAAAAAGTATATAAAAAAATCCTGGGGCGCTGTTCAGGCCTCCTGGTTTTGCCAGTTGGCAGCCTCTAACCCCGAGAAAACTTTCGATTTTTTTTTTTTATTATTATTTTTTCGTGGCGCTGTGGCTACCCAGTACCCTGCCTAGTGTTCATGCCTGACCGGCACCGAGGCATGTGTCCAGGCATGATCTTCGGTGCCTGGGCGCACGGACAGGGGTTTCTCTTTTCTTAGCTTTCTTTTTGGAGACGGGAGGGGCGAGGGAGAAGGTGGCATCCAGCGGCCTAGCTCAGTTGGTAAGGCATGCGAGTGGCATTCAGGAGGTCGCGGGTTCGAGCCCCATGACCGCCTGTGGCACACTTAGTGCCAACCATTAGTGCCAACCAACTGTGATAGTCAGCTTGAGGTCTATGAAGAAAACGGGTGCGCGTGTGAGCATGAGTGGGTTGTGTGTGCTGTGTGGGAGAGAGTTGGCCATAGCTGCCGCTGCTCCTCGACGGGCCGTGGGGGAACTAGATGGGAGGTACAACTACTAATGGCAAATGCTCCATCTTTGTGTTAGCAGGGCTCCTCCCAGCGGCGGTCCCACCCTACTCTCTGACCACCACCGCTTATGGCCATCTATTGGTGCGGGGTGTGGGGGGGGGGAGAGGAACTACATGGGAGGTACAGCTACTGGCAAATGCTCCATCTTTGCATTAGCTCGGGACCTCCCCGGCGGCAGCCCCGCCCTACTCCCTGACCGCCGCCGATCAGGGCACCCTCATGGGGGGTGGGGGTACTAGATGGGAGGTGCAGCTACTTGCAAATGCTGTGTCTCTGCATTAGCTGCCGTGCCCCCCACCCCCCCCCACCCCCCAGCGGCGGCCCCACCCTATTCCCTGACCTCTGCCAATTAGGGCGGGGGGCAACCCCACCCTATTCCCTGACCTCCGCCAATTAGGGCGGGGGGCAACATGCATCCCCTCAATTGTGAGAGGTGGCTATGCTTGCAGGGGTCCCCCAGTATAGGCTTAGGAGTAGTGGTAGGTAGATAGAGGTGGAATTGAGAGAGAAAAGGAAAAGAAAGCGTGAGGGGAGAAGGCACCCTGGCAGGGAAGTTGAGTTGACAGGAAGTGATGGGGGAAGGATATAGGCTTTCGATTAGAGGGATCACCTTCGGCCGTGTTTTGCTAGATTCCCGATTGAAGCACAGACCTGCACCGATCAGATTGGCGAAAGAGCAAAACCGCCCTGTGAGAACGTACGCGAAAACTACACAACATCGCCGCACCAAAACCGCTTGTTCATTGGGCCTCACTCCACTGCTCTTGCAATGTGCAAATTCTGTCATGTATGGGTCTCGCTGCACTGCAACTATCGAGGGTACGAAACGACAGCTCGAAGTCCCCGTTCGTCTTCCCAGACTCAAGGTTCACTCTCCAGATTTGGAGCAAATCGGTGGTTCCTTCGAAGGTCTCTCCCCGTAACGGATTTTGCAGGCTGGGCACTCTCCGACGGCGGAGAATGCAATTCTTTTGTAGCTTCTGACAGCTCTCCGAATTTCTTTTGGGGTTCTATAGCAGAGTTCGCGCAGCCATGCATAAGGGCCTCGCTCCACTACTCTGGACATGCACAAGAGACAAAAATCATGGCGGTGTATATATCCATGTTCTAGCGGAAGATTCACTCTCGTTTTGAACATTTCAAGAGTAGTGCAGCGAGACCCTATGCTACTGCTCACTGGACAGTGCGTGACCGGGTACTCGGACTAGTACCCTCTTCCCCCGAATAAAACGTACGGTCATTAAACTATAGCAGCTAGACTGAAAGATGCCCCAAATACAGCTATAATGACGGTACGTTGTATTCGGGGGAGGAATGCAGCTCTACCTCAAATTTGCCTGACGGCAATTACGTGTCCATAAAGGGGTAAAAAAGTAGACTGAATCCACCACTGGAACTTGGAAAGATACGTTGCCATCTTTTGTCTTTTGTGCATGTGGACAGTAGTGCAGCGAGGACCTAAGACAGTCTGCCGTGATACAATACGATGGGCCTGGCGCCACTACTCATCACATGGACAAGAGTCAAACGAATATGACGGTGTATCTTTTCCCATGTCCTACCACAAGATCTGTTCTCATTTAGCACATTGGAAAGGCCCAGCGATACAGTACCACGCGGCTATTCTAGTCTCTCGCAAACCTGCCTTCGGGAGCTACTTCCACAGATTGGCCCCCGTTACTTCAACAACGGCTTCACAGCAACGGCTCCACGTACTCCCCCACTCTCGTTTCCAACTTCACAAAAACCAAAAAAATGACGGGGTAGCCTCAGACCCCCCCCCTTTCCATATCCATCTGAGGTATCTGCGGACTCGAACTCATGCTGTGTTTCTGAACAGTAACATCTGTGTATCCATGTGTCTAAAAGGCCCTCGCTCCACTACACAGCACACTACATGCATCTAGACGCTATCTGGACCAGGTGCATTGGGACGAGTCCAACACTTCCAATGCATCCGGTCTAGAAGGCTTGTACATGCATGTAGAGTGTTGTGCAGTGGAGCGAGGCCCAAAGCCTCTCAATGTATCATTCAGCCACGGCACAGAACCGCCACCACGCAGAATGATACTCAGGGGAACAACTGGGGGTAGCTACAGACCCATCTGTATCCATCTCATGTATGTTTTTTGGGGGGGGGATTCGAACTCATGGTAATGCGTCTCTCAAAAGTGACATCTGTGTATCATTCCGGTAGAGTACAGCAGTGCCACGCAGCATGACGAAACCTTGGTACAGGGGTGAAGCAAGAAAATACACTCCTTGGGTGGGTGGGTGAAGCACAGATAGAGCTTCCCGAGCCCTCCTTTCCTCAACAGGAAATGCACTCCTTGGGTGGGTGTGGGTGAAGCAGCATACCCTCAGGGCCTCAGCCGACACCCATCCTGTCTGCCAATTCATCATCCGTAGCTGGTTGTACAGGGTCTAAAAATAGCCACCCCCCCAATGAACGGCTTCGAGAGTCGAAACATGGGCCCCGCCAAACTACTCTCCCGCAATCTGCAAAATGGAGCACACACACAGACACACAAATTAAAAAAAAACAAAAACAAATGGAGCACACACCTGCCGTAGGTTTGTTTTCGTCTTGTTTCACATTTTCCGTGCTTGGTGTGTGGCGATTCCCTATGGGTCCTTGGTGCAACAAGCCGCCATCTGCGAAGATTTCGATGGGCAAGCTTTGCTGGAAAATCTTTGGAAGATCGCGACTGGCGCAACTACACCCTAAGTAGACAAACCTTAGGCACCACTGCCCAGCCGCCAACACGTTGAATGCAATCTGGTCTCGAATTTGACCAGATGCATTCAAAAGCTTCGCCCGCGAGTGGTGCAGCCACGACCTGATGATATATAAAGTATAGGGGTATCCAGCAAACCCCGGTTGTGCATCAAATGTCTCCAGTACAATCGCAACACGCGTTTACGTTGTTGATTCTGCTATGCTATTACTAGTGCAGCATGTACAATGAATGATATACTACAGTCTTCCCCCGAATACAACGTACGGACGGTCATTATAGCTGAATTTAGACTGAAAGATACCCCAAATTCAGCTATAATGACCGTACGTTGTATTCGGGGGAAGACTCTAGAGGCTCATCAGAGATCTGGGCTTCTTCGTTAGTTAGGCAACCAAGTAGACATCAACGACTTACACAACTTCCCTTTGCAATTGAATACCCCTGAGTCATCATCATCATCATCATCATCATCATCATCATCATCATCATTTCAGGGACCACCACCTCCTCCTCGTCACTACAACCCATTCCCCGGCGGACGCAGACTCTGACAGTCACACAACTTCAGCCTATTGGCTACAACAAAAAAGAGGAATGCACCTGCACCTGACCTGCACAAGGTGGTATTTGAGAAAAGTGCATCCACAGAGCAGAGCATGTCTGTGGCTTCACTGTCTGCTACCTTGCGACTGGAGGAGATATGTGAATCCACAGAGAATCTGTAGCTTTACTGTCCTGTAGCAGACGAACTCTGCGAATGATGGCGGAAGCATCAAGCATCAATGGCAAAGATGGACAGAGGCGAAGTGGGATTGATCAGAGACCACTGGATTCTGTTCAACAATCCACGGGAGGGCACCACCAACCACAAGCAGTGTTGGGGATACGCCACAGATTGGTTTGTAAAGGCGTGGTGTGGTGCAGCAAATACTGTGCAGCACTGTGGAAATCAAGCAACGACGCTGAAGTCTTCAAAACAGACGTTTGGCCTGTTCATCACCAAATATCTATGCTTGACCTGAGTCTACTGATTTCCACTGATTGCAGAAAATGCAAGGCCAGATCAGGCCGAGGCACCTAACTGGTTTCGCAAAGCGTGGACTGTTGGACATCATTTAGCATCAGTATCCGAGGAAGGCAAGTTGCTCTTTGGCAGACTGGCTAAAACGCAACGAACCATAGGCCTCGGACTGAATAGCAGATAGAATAGCAGCAATAGTCTGTCTACTATTTTGAGTCGACAAGGTTAAGCCTTCGGGCTAGAGAGGCCCCTTCTCCTTTCACTGAGCTTCAAGATGAACTTTTGGGACACACTGGAGCCCGTTTCCAAAGATGCTTCGCTGTTAAAATTGTCAGTATTGGTCCGAGCGCTGCTCGTAAGCCAAACTGGGTAATGCTGCCAAGTATAACTCCGGGTCGAATTGTGAGGTCCCGGGCCTCTTTGCCATGATTTCGAAATAAACGTTAATGCCTCCCCCCCCCCCAAGAAAAAAAGGCGGAGGTCACTTGGAAGGTAGCTTCGGCAACATCGGCTCATGTGAACTGGTGGTTTAAACTTTAAAACACATGCGTGAACTGGTTAGGGGCACTCTCAGATATAGATTCAACCACAGCAGCGGGCCCAATAGCGGGAGGATCGTTTCCATGCCAAACGAGGGGACCCCAAAACAGAGGCGATACAGATCCCATCGAAATATAGCCGACACTGCACGACATGAGAGACTCCGGATCACGGACACACAATCATATCCTTGCTTATTGCTCTCTATAGAGAACATCACACACCCGCACGAACCCCCACACCCCCCCACAGACAGAGACAGACTGGAACCGTCATGTGGAGTTGTGCCAAGCGAACATCACACAAAAACCACACACAGAAAAGTACTACAAGAAAACAAATTATTTAGTACTCTCAGGGATAATAGGGACCCACTATACACACACACACACACACCCCAACACACCGGCCTTCACTGGACAACATTGCCGGAGGCAGAAAATAGGATACACTGATACAGCATTGACAAATACTCAGCAATGTTGTCCAGTGTAGGATGCACATTGTTCACGAACCCCCACATAGGTAATGAATGGACCAATGAAACGAACGCACAACACAATTCAACAAGTGGCAGAAAACAACGGACGGGAAGACTCAGAGAAGGCACAAGGCACGAGCAAACAAAATTTGAAAAAGGTAATCTCAATTGATAATATCCCCCACCGTCGACTACTCCACAAATCGAGTTGGCAGCCAGAATTGGGTAAAATCGTAAAAAATGGAAAGAGAAAAAAAAAAAAAAAAAAAAAAAAAAAAAAAAAAAAAAAAAAAAAAAAAAAAACCGGCTTTCGAACGGAAAAGAATGATGTACGACTTCAAATGGCTAGCTACTTCTCCACCTCTACACAGTTCCAGGGCCGCCAATCAGGCAGCTGAGACCATAGACGGCGGCCGTTCCGGTCTGCTCAAGGTGACCAACTCTTCCATACCCCCATTAACCTAATCTATTTGAACGAGGAAATTGCCTCCAGACCATCGTCCCTGTCTTCCGTTTCACAGTCCCACCGACAGACCCAGAAGAAACATGTGTTAGCTTCTCCCAAAGCCCACCGCCACCAATTTCTTTTACCAATCAAAAGACTCCCCGAATCAGCCGCCGGCGATTTCCACGTTGCCGAGCAGCGAAGGAACCATTCCTTCAGCGGTGATTCCCTCCCTAATCGGGGTGCCCGACCCCCACTCCTCAGGGCTCTCTCTCTCTCTCTCTCTCTCTGTGCGTCTGTGTGTGTGTATCTCTACTTCTACATCTCTCTACCATGCTCGAAAAACCGGATTACACCAAAAGAAATTGAAAAAAAAAACCCTAGAAATTAGCAATACAACAATGCGCCGATTTGTCCAACAGACAGACCGATGGCACCGACGCTTCGGGTCCTGGAACAAACCGACGGACAAGAACACCGACGCTTCGGGTCCTGGAACAAACCGACGGACAAAAACAATTTGAGTGTAGGAAAAAATACAACGAACCGAGAAGAAGGCTTCGAGCGACTTCCCCGTCTTCGAAAACACTGGTCGCACGCAGGTAAGTAAGAACGAAAAGAGCCTCCTCCTCCTTTTGAACGCCCTCCGAAATCGAAGTTATACGTGAACACTGGCAACACTCTGACACTAAAGATTTAGTCAAAAGACTCAAAACCCAAATAACTCAAATCCGGTGAGGTTAGCAAGCACAAGTCAAAAGTCAGTCGGTGCCATCCATCTTGAACAATTTCTGTTTGAACTCGTGTCGACGCCAATGAAGCGAGATGACACCAAGCGCGAAGAAAACCAACCACCGCCAGGTCTCCTTCCTCCGTCCTGGGCAAAATCAACCGACGTCCCCTTCCCGCGCATACGCTGCCTACACCACTCTCTCAATCCCGTCTGCAATCTTTCTCCGATATACTTCTTCGCTGTCTTATTTCTACACACGCTCGAGCAACGAACATCTGTAAACTGCACGCAGTACCCCCCCCCCCCCAAAGAACAACCTACATCTATCTCTCTTGCTTGCACACTCCGCCCGACTCCCACACCCGCGCAAAAGCAGCACACTCGACCACACAGCCACACAAATAAGAGAAGAAAAGACGAATTCCAATCGCCGCTAGACCTCCGATTTCTTGCATTCTCGTCGGCGCAAGATCATCCTCCCTCTCCCAACTCTCCTCGAAAGATGTGTCATCATCGATTTCCAAAAGAGCTTCCAGGGAAGAGTCAACGATGCGATTTGCATTATAGGCCAGCAGCAAAATAAGCCGATCCTTGAAAGATTCACGCTCGCGGGTCGGTCGTGGCCTGTACAAATATATAGACATGATGTTCGTCGGAGAGCAAGGACCATCGCTGGTCGCATAGTGATCCCCTGAGACGCCGCCACGGGCTCCGCCGCCACGTTCTTCGTCATAATTCACACACAAGTGGAAGGACTCTGTCTCTGTCCGAGGCGCAGCCTGACCTCAATCGGGGGGTTGCGGCATGCAATTGCATAATATACAGAGCAGAGATCCCTGTGCTGATGAGGTGGGTCTTCTCGTTGCGCTTTTCCGCACTCAGATTGAGTCACGACCCAGTGACCACCAAGTCCCCCTGCCTAGTTAAATGTCGTAGCCAAAATGGCGGCTACAATTTGTACCCGAAGAAGAATACTTCTCAAACAATTGAGGAGGAACGAACAAACCACGTGAGCCATAATGCTCAACGAATGAATAAAATCAACGAGGACGACGTGTTTCGCATGCACACGTCCGTTCGCTCGCTTTCTCACTGGCTCGCATTTACCCTCGAAAGACTCGAGGAGCGGCATAGTCAAACGCAGCAGCAATCAATCAATCAATCAATCAATCGATCAATCCCAACCAATTAATCAATCACAGGTGCGATAACTATATCCTACATCGTGAGACGTCGTAACCTGCGACGACGACCGGTCGGTGGGCCCTATCGACCGACCTACATACATTTTTACACAATCGTAACGGACGACGCTGCTTCAAGTCATTTCCGTTCGAAATACTAACACACTCACTCACTTCGGCTCTCCTCCCCGTCTCCTCCTCGCACTACTTCACAAAAGCTTCCGATGAAGGCTTGTGTCAGCACCTCTGCCTCCTCCCGAGGTACAACTCTCCTACTCGACTTACTTCCGAAAACCTTCAGATGAAGACTTCTTTCAGCACCTCCTCTGCCACCGGGAGATAGAACCCGACCCTTCAGATGAAAACCTGTTGCAGCAAGTTTCTCGTCCGCCCGTCGAGCGGTCACTCGACTTGTCCATACTCGATAGAGAGAGCTTAAAGCACGAGATTTCGTTACAAATAGACAAAAGAATTCGAACACAAGCACCTTAAGATTGCCCCCTGATCATAAATTCATTCGCCAAGAACATATCTGGCATCCTCTATCCATAACGCAGGACACAAGGATGAGAGCAATCAATCAATGATCCTCTTCACGCACCCCACAGAATAGGCGGGCGACCAGCAAGTTAACCACACACACACACACACACACAGAGGAGAGCTCATTCCATTCTGTAGAAGTGCTGGAACGAGCATACGACGCAATCAGCCAAAGCAACACTCTACACAACTATTCTATAAGACACACTACACAAACGCCCAGCACTCCGTAAACATCTATAGAACAGTCGTAGCTAGCCGATTGCCTTCTCTTCCTATACGCCCGCGAATAAAATGTACATACGCATACCACCCACTGAATCAACATCTCCTCTCACCTTCACCTCTCCGTCAGAACCCTCTGCCAAAGATCGTTAGACGCTTCACACAAACACGCTCGAGTTGCAAAATTTGAATTGCTACCCATTCCACCGAGGGAAGTAGGAAAAAGCTGCCGTAGATTCCCATAGCCATCCCCATCTCGGACGACTGTTCTTTAGCCGTCAACCGCTTCCATTCCATCACCTTACCTCTTCCGTCTCATCGCTTCCCTCAGGCATCGGTGGCATTTTCCGCTACTACAAGTCCCACCTCCGTCGGTCTCTTTCCTGTCTCCCAACCGCTTCAACATCTGCCTTCGTCACAAGACGACAGAAAAAACAATCGCGAACCACACGTCGACCCCTTCCATCCCCTCCGTTTCTTTTTGCCCTCTCTTCCACCCGTCCACACATTTACCTCTCCTCCTCACGACAACAAAACTTTCCGAACCATGAACCATACGTCGATCCTTTCTCAACCCCCCCCCCCGAAGTCCGACCTCCGTCTCGTTCCTCAACATTGGCCTGCCTTCGTCACAACAGAAAAGAATCACGAACCATACGTCGACCCTTTCTCAACTCCCAAGTCCCCCCTCCGTCTCGTTCCTGTCGTCCAAACCCTCCTCAACATTGTCCTGCCTTGGTCACAACAGAAACGAATCACGAACCATACGTCGACCACTTCTAAACCCCTCCTACGTCTCTTCCTTCGCTTCCAACCGTCGAGCCATTCAGCTTTCTCAACCATCCCCCTCCGTCTCCTCATTGCCTCTACCTTGTCTTCCATACGTCTCAAGATCTACCTTTCTTCGGCACAACAAGAAAACAGAACGAAAGATACGTCGACTCCCTTTCGACAAACCCCTCCACCCTCATTCGCGTCGACGTTCTTGTTTTATTTCCTTCCTCGGACCATGGACGCACGCCTTCTCTTTCCTCTTCCCCTCCCCCAAGCCACCGTCCCGGGTCCGTGCAGAACCAGCGAGCCCATACATAAAAACGAAAGTCTCGCTGAGCAGAATGTGTACTCACGCCCCAGAGATTCGCCTCTTCGCTTCTCGACCAGATGCATGCAGCCGTCCGTACAACAGCGCAGACCGTCCGTCCGTACGACAGCCGCACATGCACGCTCTCCTCCGAGGCCCTCCACATAAAACAGCTAACAAACAAAATTGAGCTCACATGCAGATCAATGATCGGACGAATGAATGGATCGCAGGCCGCCATGGTAATCCACACAGCTGCGAGCCAATCCCCACAGCTGGCTTTCCCCCTCTCTCTCCCGCTCTACATGACGTTTGCAAGATGGTCACCGTTTGCGAGCCTCGCCTCAGACGAGATTCCGCAACAGCGATACAGAGAAAGGACTTCCCGCCGATCGCATAACCGGCCAACATCAGTTCAGTGCCATCGCCATAGCTCTTCAACCATCGATTCGCTTCGTCCACCCATCATTCCCTTCGCTGCCTAATCTCGGGGTAACGGAAGATCAACAACAAGGTCCGCGTACGCGCGAAGAGGGACCTCCGCCGAAGTGAGAGCTCCACAAAGCTTCCTTGAATGAATGCCCAGATTCTTCCTTTCTCCCTCATGTCGGAGCAAATATGCGCGTACTTTGGTCTCCGTCGTTTACCCTGTGCAACAGAAGCTTCGACCGTTCGATGGCTGGTAGGGCCAGCTGTACGACGGATCGCATCAAATGACCTTCCTCCAAGATGGCATAGGGTAGGTACTCCCGTCGCGTCTCCGTTCACCATCTGAATGTTTTGCCTATCTCCACAGTAGATGGATAGACGGGTAAACAACATTTGACGGTACCATGTTCTCTTCGGCATCTGTATATTTATAGATGGCCATTCAGGTCGCAGATGCGTAGGTACTTACTAGTACCACGTTCTTTTCAGGACAAATCATGGTGATACCATGTTCTATTCGGGACAAAACATGGTCATCCCATGTTCTATTCGGGAAAGAACAAGGTACCATATTCTCTTCGGCATCTGTACTTACATGGCCATTCTCTTCGCAGATCCGTAGATACTTGCTAGTACCATGTCCTTCTCGGGACAAATCATGGATGGTAATACCATGTTCTGTTCAGGAAAAAATATGGCAATACATGTTCTATTCGGAACAAAACATGGTAATACCGTGTTCGATTCGATACAAAACGTGGTAATCTCATGTTCTGTTCGGGACAGAACATAGTAATACCATGTTCTCTTCGGTACAAAACAAGGTAATACCATGTTCTCTTCGGGACAAAACATGGTACCACGGTACAGCCGTCCCTCCAGGTTCCACCAGAAGGAGACGCTCAACCATGGATGACGACCACATTTTCAAACTCGGGCAGAGGAGCGAGGCCCAATATCTCAAAACCCATCTCTCCGATCTTGACCATCCGCAGCAGGCCTCGCCAGTAGAAGCTTTAACTCTTGAAGGCCGAACGTGGATGTCCCAACGAACAACCGCGCGACGACGAGTCCCTGAAGATTCTGGAAAAATAATGCAACAATAACACCACTCCATTGCGCTCACTCTTTCGTTGCCTCCACCACTGTCCCTTCCCTCCCCGTTCCCCCCCCTCCCCTCCCCTCCCCCCCTCCCCCCCCCCCCGAAAAATCGTCCAAACGAGCAGCTAGAAAAAATGTACTCGTCATCGAAATCAACGGCTGCCATTACCCAGCGATCCCAACCGCCGCCACTCTAGTTGACCAACCGGTCAAACGAACTGAGTGATTTCGTCTGTGTGTTACTTTTACAAAGACGAAGCACAATAACGCGCCACCGAAAAGATGGTTGAGGTACAGGAGAGAACCCTCCACCCTCTCGCACCCATCCCCCCCCGCCCCTCCCCCCCGCCCTCTCTGCAGATTAGCCGCAGCATACCGAACTGTCCCCCTCCCCCCGTCTGCTCTCTGTATAGAGAAGGCAGAAAAAAAAACTCTGCTTGTAGAAAACGTCATTGAAGTCTTCTCATTTCTCCAAATACGACACTAGCACCGTGATATCGTCCATCTTCCCTCCTTCGAATCGGAAACCAGCAAACATAGCTGCGACAGCGAACGGGGAAACGCCATCCGTGCGGCTTGCCCGCTGTTGCGCGAGACGAGAAATGTGATCCGCTGCAGCCTGTAAAGAAGGGCAATCGCGGCAATAAGGAAAAAAGACGACATCTGACGTCAATTTTTTTTTAAAATAAACCCTCTCCGCCCAAACCTAACTTCGACTCTGAAAACAAAAAAATATACTAAGTAAATAAATAATAAATAAATAAAAATGAAACTCGACCTTGCCTTGTGTCCTCACGAAAACGAACAGAATCAGATTTTTTTAGTCAACAGGGACGAGGTCGCACTAGCAAAGAGGATTGGATTGAACGCCTTAATTTGGCCGCGTTTGTGGACAAGTGCAGAAAACCGAGATTAAACTCCTTTTCTGCCCCTCTGCCTAAAACACGCCCCAATTCAGGATACTAATCCTATGCCCGTTGCTGGTGCGACCACACTCCAAAGGCACTCCGCTCTACTCGCATCTTTCAGGGGAATTTTCGCACATATTTGCGAATCATCCCTCACTAAAATATACGACCGAGCATTGAATACAGGGCCTCGTTCATTATTATTGACATGAAATCCTCTTTTCCCAAAAAAAAGGGAACTCGCTCCACAAGTCAAGTCACCATGCATAAGAGAACAAAAACAGAGCAGCGCATCTTCCCATGTTCTAGCGGGTAATTCATTCTCATTTCGCACATCATGACAGTACTGGTGCAAGGCCCAAAGACAGCCACATGTAAGAAAGACGAGAGAGCACAGCCGGAAGGCGGGAGGAAAGGTGGTAAGGGAGGAAAGGTGGTAAGGGGGTACGAAAACATCCAAGAGGTGAGAGATGGATAGAAGAGCCGACAAGTGGAATAGCGCACCAGGGAGAACGACAGACAGGAAGACAAAAGTGAGATTTGAGCCCAAGGGATTCATCATCTTTACAACCGACAGGCAACCGAACTCAGCTCCTCGTTCCACTAGACAACACTGCATGCATTTACACGTTTTCTAGACCGGATGCGTTGCACGTTTTATAGACCGGATGCATTCGAAGTGTTCAACTGCATTAGAAGTGTTCAACTCAAACCAATGCACCTGGTCCAGAAAACGTCCAGATGCATGTCCAGTGTTGTGTGGTGGAGCGAGGGCCTCTACCTCCGCCTCTAGGGGACTCGCCTTAATACTCTGGAATCGACAAACACGATTTTCCGACCAGTGAAAAAACAACCAAGTGAAAAAGAAAAACAGGGCATGAGCTCAAGTGTTATTTTTTGGAGAAGTTTTCAGTGGAGGGACAAGTGTGGGGACGCTGGACCCGGTTTCCAGTATTCAGCCGATTCTGGGTCAGCCTTCCGGGTAGAATTGTGAGGTCCCCGGCTTCAACTTGTTCTTTGAAAAAACACTAGTACCTTTGCCGCTTGGAAAATAGCGGGCCTCGGGTAGGCATCCGACCTTTTCGGAGGCCGAAACGAAATGACGGCAGCCGATCAGATTTGTCGTCGTCGGGCCCGACCTCCGAAAATTCAGGCGATTGGGCCCACGCGAGAAAGGTTCTAGTGGTTCACTTTCTCCAAAAAACAAAAAAACAAAAACTACTGAAAATCAATAGTCCCTCAAGGGTTCGGCCAAGGACTCTTGGAAACGCACGAGTGGCAGGCTGGGCTTGTTCGGCCAAGGACTCTTGGAAACGCACGAGTGGCAGGCTGGGCTTTCCAATCTTTAAAGAGCTGCTCTTGAAAGGGTTTCAAGAGCCACTCTGACTGCTCTTGACTGTCCCACGTTTCAAGAGGCTGTGTGGCGAGGAGGCGACTCTTGAAAATTGAGTTTTCAAGACTGGTGTGGCGAGGCCCTAAGGGCATACTCACACCGCGACCCCAAATCTGCAAGTAAGATTTGAGGTTTTGGGCATGCTTCGGGTCGGACTGCTGTACCTTTTCGGATGGGACAAGGTCGCGGCAGTCTAGAGAAATGGCGATTTGGTACTTGGGCTGGTCACACGGGGCCATCCGCAAACTGTGCAAGGACTTTTGTGAACGATTTCTCGCCAATTTTCCAAGAAAATGCGAAAAAAATACGTAGGGAATTGCCGTCACCTCCAGCCCCGCGGCTTCCCAGGCCGTTTTTTGAAGGGTCGAAGTGTAATTCCCAGGACTCCCCGCCAGGGGTAAAAAAAAAAAAAAAAAAAAAAAAAACAAGAAAGAAACAAAAGACTCGATTGGATAGACACATTGCGCTTGCTCTCACAAACTACAAACGCGATAACGAATGAAAAAAAAAAGCACCTTGCTAAATGATCCTGGTCCAGAAAAGAAAAGGAAAGAGAAAAAAAAAAAAGGCTTACCTGAGGAGATTCTCCCGCCTTCTTCGATTCCGACGCAATCTGGCCGATCTCCTCGTGGAAGAGATTATCGAAGAGTCCGTCGGAGCCCATGACAAGAATGTCTCCTTCCTTCACATCAATTTCGTATCTCTGCAGACACCCAAACACATTTCGAGATTATGAGTCCCTCGTCTGACTCCACGGAGACGTCCACATTACAGCAAGCAGCAAGTTCTCTTTATTATTAAGACTTGGCAAATATTTTCCCGCCCTTCCACTCAAACAAAGCACCTTTTCCCGCCATTCTCTTTATTAAGACTTGGCAAAATCTTTGCTCGCCTGCTTAAGATTTGCATCTGAGTGCTTTCCCGCCACATTCCATTCAGTACGAACCGGTTTCCTTTTCGTCGATCCAGTTTGCTCCCGCTAAAATCTTCGCCTCCGAACCGTTAAGAACGCCGGCAAAAAACACACAAGAGAGACAGACCGTTCCAATTTGCTCTCTTGCATAGATTCAAACGAAAGGAGAAACAAACAGAAAATAATTTCTCTCCTGCATTTCTCTCCTGATTCCACAAATGGTGAATTATTACAATCTTCTCTCCTTTCCTCTTCTGAATGTGCGGTTTGTATTCGACTAAAAAAGGAAAGAATGCTTCCTTACAAAATTTCACAAAACAACGGAAAATAATTTCTCAACTTTTCCCTTTTGTGGTGCCATACCTCTGACCAACTTTTGCCTTTTCCATCACATCCAAAGATACTTCAGAATCAAGCATATCCCTCCCCCTCAAAAGCTCAAAAGTTTAAAGCTAGCGCAAAGTCCAAAGCTAATCACGCATATCCCTCCGCTCAAAAACTCAAAACGTTTTCACGTGGAAAATGGTCGCAGTCCACCCTTTCCGGGTTGTTTGTGAGGATTCTTTGAAATGAAACATTGATTCTTCCAAAAAAAAAAAAAAAAAAAAAGGCTCACAAAGTTTTCACGTGAAAAATGGTCCCAGTCCGCCATTTCCGGGTTGTTTGTAAGGATTCCCGGCCTCCTGTTTATGATATTTTAATGAAACATGACTCTTTCAAAAAAAAAAAAAAAAAAAAGGGTCAAAGTTTAAAGCTAAGAGCTTACCTCAGCTTCGGCAGGATCATCGCCTCGAGTGCCAATCTGATAGGGAAAGTTGAATGCATGCTGCATGTGAATGGATGCCTTGACGACACGGCCGTTGGAAATGACTAGAAAACCGCAGTCCCCAATATTCGCAAACTTCAGGATGTTTCCATCGAGGGAAGCCAAGAGTGCTGTAGATGATCCCACAGCATGCGTCCTTCGGTGGGCATGAATCAACACTTCCGACGGCTCGATCGACGTAGACGCTCTGACTGCTTGAAGACTGTTGGTCATGAGCTCCCTAGAGTACAGTCCAGCGTCGATACCTGAAACGTCAACAACCACAACGACGTCGCACTGTTAGATCACCCAGACCTAATAACAGAACGGAAGAAGCGCATTTCCAAGTCCTTTTCGATCGATGTCGTTTCCGAAGAGGCCAAACAAAACAATCGATCCTTGTCCTTTTCGAAGCGGGCAAACAAACCAATCATTTGGAAGCGCCGCAAAAAAAGACACAGCGGACAAACAAAACCGAACGGAAGACAGGGGGGGGAAAAGAAACATGGAGAAAGAGATAGATAGAATACAAGCAAAACAAGCCGAGAGTCAAACTGTCGTCACTTCTGCCGAATTCCCTTCAAAGGGAACTCCAACCAGAAAGGTGCGCCCGGAAGCATAGGAAGTGATTGAAAAGCCCACGAACATAGATATTCCATTCCGCATTTGTTTTCCTTCCACACAAACACAACAAAAAACCAGAATATTTATATGTTTGGGATACTCGACACTAGAGTTCCAGTAGATACCTCTACTAAAACGCCTATTCGACACTAGAAATACGCGTTCGAGTCGATAACTCTACATTAGAAATAGGCGTTCGAGTAGATACCTCTACACTGGAAATAGGCGTTCGAGTAGATACATCTACTAAAACGCCTCTTATTTGGGACTGTTTGGAATACTTCAAACACGACATCGACATCCAGACCTTCTTTCATGTCCAACGAGGCTAAGACGAGCAGCCCTCGCGAGGTCGATAAAACAAGGCTCTTCGCAAGCAAGACTTCCTCCTCCCTCTGGCAACGAGGGCTCTCTGCCAGTCGAGAGGAGCGAGAGGAAGAACCGCAGAGAGGGTACCGAAATAGACAAGAACAAGGGTGAACGTCGAAGTGAGGGTATCACAATCACAACAGCTGTACAGAAAGAAGAGAAGAAAACTTTACTCACCCATTTGCGCCCAGCCACCAACTCCATCAGCTACTCCGAGCCAACGTCCGTCGTCAGAGATGAAGTAGGCATCCTCTCCTCCTCTCTTGACCTGATTGATTCATGAACAACGGCACGTGCGTCAGCGCATACCGTCTTTTTTTTTTTTTCCGTCCATATATGCAAAGTTCTAACGTAAGAAGCTCGAAACGAACAATAAGAGAGTTAAGGTGAGATGGTTGTCGGAGATACGAAATAATAAATTATAAAAAAACAAAGTATTAAAAAAAAAAAACACGATACATTTCCGAAGACCACGCATCTGCCCGTTAGCACTACGGTGGAAAGAAATTTCAAAACTTTTCGCACTGATGCAGAGGAAATTACCGACGCTTAGCCCCCTCACCTTCGATGGATGGGGTATCATTGACGCTCCGGATTTTAGTCTTAATCCTTTCGATTCGCGGAATATAGCCTCTCCGTCATCATCTCCTATCATCAGAGATCTGATAACAAGATCACACACGAAAACATTCAACCAATGAACGAAAGCCGGTCAGCACCATTTCCCTACCGACAAGGTGAAAATTTCAAAAGCAACGAGGGTGGAAAGAACCAAAACCGATAATACATACATAAGACACTGCCTTAGAGACTACAGAAGAGACTTCAAGACTGCTTTTCTGCAGCGGTTTTTTCTTTCGCCCCACAGCGGAGCGAAACGTGAGAACAGAGAGCACGAACCACACACCTAGACCTCTGAAGAGGAGAAATCAAACACTGAAAGGACGTACTTTGATCCGACGGAATGAAAAGCGACTTTGAGAAATGCACCTTAGAGACGGAAAGAGAGGAACAAGAAGCTCATACAGCTAGAATATAGACAGATCAACCGCCATGATTTGTCTTTTGTGCATGTCGAGAGTAGTGCAGCGAGGCCCAACGTGACACATACGAGGGAATCAGTTTAACACCTACTCGGAGAGAACCGCACTCCCACCAATCAAACACGTGCACAACCGTTGACAAACGCACGAGACAGACAATAAATAGACGACAGTACGTACACTGCACGGCATGAGGAAGTAACGAAGGGCGTCGACGTACGGCACAAGGCAGTCACCGTACGGAACAGACGAAACGAAAATACTAAACGCATCTGCCCACAGAGAGCGAACATGTTCAACCGCTTGCTATAAATAGTGACGAATGTACTTCGTCATTTTTCGGGGGCAGGTTTCGTGTGCCGTGTCGATAGGCCCAAGGTCAGACTTAAAAACCAGGAAGAAAGACGAGCACAAAACAACACGAAAAATAAGAAGGATATAACCAGGAAGACATATATCAGGAATAACAAATTTGAAAAAACAAAAAAAAAACACGCACATGGAAAATGAGAAATAACGACAGAGAGGAAACGTACCCAGTAAAAAAAAAAAGAAACGTACCCAGTGTCTGGAGAAGACTCCTCGGAAACGACCTCAATCTCGGCAATGGACGATCCATCACTTTGGGAGTCTGCCGCGCAGCCATTCACCGAAGACGACTCGTCAGAGGCTACGCTCGGCTCGTCGCTGGTCAATGGAGCAGCTTTATCGCTTTCAGACGAGTCTGTCGACGCGGCGTCGGGTGTTTGAGGTCCATCAGTGCAGGTGTCTGTCACTGCTTCGTCGACTTGTTCGACGCAACGCAGCGCAGAAGACACTTCTTCCGTCGTCTGCTTCTCTGTCATTGCAACATCATCTCCATTTCCGTCTTCCGCAACAACTGGACATGCTGCGGCGTTGCTACGGTCACAGTCTTTCCCTTCACAAACAGCCGACGTTTCCTGCCTAGCATCACCAGATTGAGCCGAGGCTTCCTCAACCTCCGTCTTCTTCTGCTGCTGTTGTTGTAGGTGGTGGTGGTGGTGGTGCTGCTGCTGCTGCTGCTTCGAACACTCGTCCTCTTCCTCATCGTTTTCCAACGAGATGATATCTACCGCATCCCCCTGCTCATCGAACGGCTCGCCCACCTTGCTCAGGTGTGTGTCAACACGAGGGTCCACACGTAGAGGCTTCGTACACTTGTCGTTATCGAAGGACGAATGAAGATTAGAGTCATTGCAAATATTGTAGCGGTTTGATAGGGATAACTTGTAACGTAGGCGTCCACCTTCTCTCTCCGATGCTGTCGATTGAATTCCGCATCATCCCAATCACAACAACCACAAACAGAAGGAGAACAAAAAAAATGACGTCAGCTGAACCACTCTTCATACCAAAGATTCAGCACCACACACAGGAAAGCACATAAAAAAAAGCACATAAAAAAAAAAAAAAAAAAAAAAACAGTCAACACTCACAGACCGCCAACTAAGAAACCCAGGTAAGAAACTTAGAGAAAAGGGAGAACACATAAAGCACCCCCCCTGCCTCCCTCGGACGCTAAATGTGCTCATGGATAGACAGATACGAAGTTGAAAGCGAGCTATCTCGATGAATCAACACCACATGCAGTAAATAAATAGGAAGAAGTGAACTGACTCAGGACCCAACCCGAGCGATGTAGGCAGGGGAAGTGGCGAGGAAATTGCGTTCAAGCGAGGAAAGTCCTCTACGCAATGAAAAGTTGCGAGAGGTTTGCTCGACATTTTCCTTACCTCTCATTCCCTGTTCCTAGCGTCAGAAGGAGGGCGCAAGGTGTCACTTGCCACCCATTTCCTATCAACAGACAGTCATGGAGACTCATCAAGGGTTGAAAAAAGGGAGGAGCCTAACCGTGAGAAAGCGGGCATAAGGTGTGCTTAACGCGATGGCTTTCACGTCACTCGTCAGATTGCCACGCTAAGGTGCTAAAACAGCAAACAGGGGATTATCACGTACCGATGAGAGAACAACAGGAACACAAAAAGAAGGCCATAACAAAACGAAAAGAGACTTCAGAACGCCATACGTTGTGTCCTGCCAGCACAGCAAAAAGACCATAGCACCAACTGGCCTAACTCAGTTGGCACAACCATGAACCATTTGAAACACAGAACCCCCCCACCCCCCCCAGTTCGCATCCACCTGCAACCAGATGTAAGTACTGTATTTACCAGGCAGGGGCAGGTCAGATCGAAGAGGACATAGCATTAAGGTCGTGTCAAAAGAAAAGAAAAGATCATCGCAGAAGGAGAAAAAAAATGATTAAAAATAAAGACTTCGAAACGACATGGCATGGCTCCTCTCGGCCTTTTCTTCAGATCTTCCGCCGAGACGCTTTCAAAGCAGATATGGCCCTCGTCACAGCACTGTCGAAACTCAGAGAGAACAAATGCATCTTCCCCAGAAAGTGGTAAGATTTATCCATTGCCAATCATAGCAACGGACGCATCCTGCCATTCTCTGCGGGAAGATGCGCTCGTACTTTTTCCGTTTCGACAGTGGTGTGGTGAGGCCCATGTTCGCGGATGTGCCCAAGACTCTGCGACCGGTCATTGCAACGCACTGCAAGGACAACATCTTTTCCAGTCCACATGAGCCATCACTGCCAACAAAGCATTGGTCCCAGGTCGCCGCACGCACTTGTCCCGCGTGTGGGAAAAGGGCACCATCGCGACAAAAGGAGGGGACCACACAAAGCACTGGTGCCAGGTCGCCGCACGCAATTGTCCCGCGTGGAAAAAGAACACCATCGCTACAAAAGGAGGGACCACACCAGCATCTCTCACACTTCTTCCCTTAACAGATTCCAACTACGCGCGCGCATATATAGCTTCTGTATAAGCGCGCCCGCCCGCCCGTGAGCAAGCATACGGGACGGTTCACACAGCAAGTGGCAATCAAACATCCTCCTGCTCGTCTCTTCTACATTGGGTACCACCTTCAGATATCATAAGCACATCGGTAGATCATTCCAGGAGGGGCGACAGTACCACCAACATCTACACATGCATGTTCTATCCGGCAAACGCGCCACCGATTCGTCGCCAAGTAGACAAAAACGCACACCCCCTACAGAGCCACCCATCTTACAGAGAGAGCCAGCCATCTTTCCGCAGGTGGACGACACACTTCCCTATGTTGAGGAACCACACACAGTTGTAATCGGGGCATTTGAGCTCAAACTTCCGGTAAACGCTGCCCACGCCAGGGGGTCTACAACAAAAAGCGGCGAACGAGCAGAGTAGCAAACGACTAAAAATCCCAGATCAGGCTGCATGCAGAAACACATGGTACTGCAGCCACACGGAAAAATAGGACCTAATAGAGGGCACGCACGTGCATGCAGGAGAGAAGCTATAAGTGTCAAAAGATATGTAAGAGGAGAGAAGCTGTAAGTGTCAAATATATGTGAGAACAACACCTGGAAGGACAGCGAAAGCTATACCAACCAAGACAACACATGTCGTCCAATTGGCAAGAACGGGACCACCATGAACGGCCGGACACATAGCTCCCCAAGAAGTGAACGTTTCCGTCAATGGTTGTGACCCCCGAGGTATAGTATAGTACTAGGTTACAATAGTCCCGAACGAGATGCCTATAGTTTTAGCCAGCCACCGCCGACGGCATGGGATCAGGCCACTCACTATAGACGCCTGAAGAGCCGCTGCAGCTACTCATCGAGTAGCTCCAACGGAATTACAGCTCTCAATCCGCAGAGAAGGAAGAGGAGAGTGAGTCGTCGCCAACATATGCCAGCTGCCTCCCTTACCCAAGCAGGAGCTAGCTCTCCCCGCCTTCATACTGCGAAAACGCTAGCCGTCTCTAATCGACCGTCGACAGCCACAAAAAAAAAACGCACCAGGAACGAGAGCTTCCCCGCGTTTAAAAGGCCCAACCAGAGCTAGCTGGGGAAAAAACGGAATCGCCCGTGATCAACGAGACAAAAACTCTCCTCTTACCAGCAAAGCAAAACACACCGTAATCGCCCAGAGAAAGAGGAAGAGGTAGAGGTTTCTGCTGCCATAAGCAAATCGGGAGCTAGGGCGCTGCACAAGCCAAAGATCTCGTACATTTCGATAGCCGATATTTACCCATACCTATGCCCATAGCTGATTCGAGCCTACAGCCCTGTATGCCACCACCACCATTGGAAGGTCCCGAGGCACACTCGCATACGTCCCATACAGTACTGGAGCTCTTAGTCCACCGCCATCGAATGCAGGTCTGCTGCGCAGAGAGCCCACGTGCGCCGAGGAGGCGACAGCTTAGACAGAAACTTTCACAGATACGCTTGAGCAAGCACGCGAATGGTACATTCCTCGGCCACGTGAACCACAGACGTGTGGAACTGACCAGGGCCTCTGCAGATGGGGAGAATGTCGTACCAAGCAACAAGGAGATTCATGAGAGACTGATTGCAAACAACACATCACAACGCACTCCGTCAAGGGCAACGCCATGCCAAGCGATGAAGTACTCCCTAAGTCATGAAAACCGCTACGGCGGTCGCACAGGGCTGCTAGGGGGGGAGGGGAAGGTGATCATGTTCATGTTCCCATCAAGCGGAAAATCAAGCAATAACGAAGGCAAGCCATTTCTCTACAACATAAACGATCAAGACAGGCAAAAGCAAACAAAGCAATCTTACCTGCTTTCCAAAATCTGCCACAAAAGAGGTAGTAGAAGTGAAGATGAGAACGAAGCAAGAGGGTGATATGCAGTGAAATGGAGGCAAATCGGGAAAAAACGGAAATTCTGCCGGTCCCAAAATACGCAAAAGATAGTAGAGGTGAAGATGAGAACGAGACAAGAGGGTGATATGCAGGGAAATGAAAGAGGCAAATCGGGAAAAAAAGGAAATTCTGCAGGTCGCAAAATACACAAAGGAGATAGTAGAGGTGAAGATGAGCATGAGACAAGAGGGTGATATGCAGGGAAATGAAAAGAGGCAAATCGGAAAAAAACGGAAAGCAAGGAACATGACGAAGAGAGTAAAAGGCAGAATGGTCGTCGAAGGAGATCAAACCGGTAACTGGAAGGTAAGAAAGTGAGAATACCCTCTTCATCCGAATAGAACACCCGGATACCATCAGCAGAGGAAGCATGGAAATTTATCATCACTCGAATAGAACGCCCGGTTGTTACCAGGGGCAACTTGCAGTCTAGATGCAGGAACAAAGACCGGACGTTATATTCGGGTATTGACAGCGGCAAGGAAAGGACGCGAGTACGGAAGCACAGGTAAAACAGTGGGAAGAAGATAGACGAAGACGGAAAAGAAGACCAGGCTGCGAGTTAAGAAGCAAAAGACAAGTAAGACAAGACAAGAAGAAGAAGAAGACTAGGACACGAGTCAAAAGAAATAGAAAGAAGACGAACAAGTTGAGGACAACAGAAGTAGAGTACGGGCGTGTAAGAAGTTGAGATGAAGAAGCCGAAGAATACAAGTGATTGTAGCATGGATGATGAATACGTAAGGCGAAGAAAAAGGATGTCCAAAGGAGCAAAAGGGTTTTCGAAGACCAACGCGAGGGTAAGAGTGGCACTGTTTCGTTTTCCCCATCCATCATACACCAGAGATTAACATCCCAAAAGGGTAGAGTCACGTACCGGTTGTGAAATAGCACCCCAGGAGTTCCATTATGGCGATAGGCTTGTCGGCGCGGAAGATCTCGAGAAGAAACTCGATGAAAACCCGCAAAGCCGAGTAACTGAAGCTCAGAAGCAGAAGAGTGACTAGGTGGCACGCCCAGAACGCGGGAAAAAGAAAACACGGCGCCAGAAACGCAATTACCAATGGAAGAACAAACACACTCGACAGAAAACAGCTCAGCACACGCCGCATCTGTTGCTCAAAACCACTCGCCCCTCCTCTCTCTCCCAACTTCTCCACAACCTCCTGCACCCTCGTTCTCCCCCACCTTCTTCAGGCCCCTTGAACGCTACCCGCACATAGCATTTGTTCTTCTATCATGTTGACGCCGATGGTACCGATACCGACCAATCATGGGTACCGATACCGACCAATCGCGAGGCCGCTTCAAGTTAACGAATACACGGCGTCCGGGAACTGATCATCCTCAGTGTCATGAATTCACTGATTCGTAGATTGGTGAATTTAATTGATCGCTTGATTAATTAGATGGTTGATTAGATCGAATCCTCGCAGGGATGAAGGAGCGTAAATTCTTCCCGAAAACGAAAGGGAAGAGATCAGCAGAAGTGGAAGTCAAACAGAAACACGCGTTTTCACTCGTTCCTAATCCCTCCCTTCAGCAGAAAAGAGGGAGGGCAGAAATGATATCCGAGGTGACAGAGTCGACTAGTAAATCGATATGATGTGGGGATTGGAATCAGACGTCCATCGCCGCAAAACAGAAACACAAGACGTCGATGATTGTTCCGTTGCCATACAGTGAAAACGTATCCCACGATGGCACGTGGCGCCGAGACAGAGACTTTAAGTCTTTTGCACCGACCGCCCACCCGCCCGGCCGCCCGTCTTCCAACCCTTCCGTGATAAGACAACGAGAACGAGGAAGAAGTTGGCTATGGCGGCGGCGCTGATGGTTCCAACTACCTGGATGTGCTCGCTGGTCGAGGGCACGAGCACGTACTACGAGGAGGAGGATGACAGCATTCCGTCAAACATGCGGGCCACTCAAACAAGAACGGAGAGCGATCGATTGCCGTGTACGTTGCAATGCAAGCTTTCACAACGGCGCCGGCGCCGTCGCTGGCATTCCGAGAATACCGTTTCGTTTGGAAGAATGGCTACAGAACACGTAGGGAAACCCCTCATTATAAACCGCAAATCACCCTTGTCCGGTCCGCGGTATTTCTGCTTGGTAATACTGCGCACGACCCTCCGGCTCCTGCTCCCGCCTCCCGCCTCCCGCCGCCAGGACTACCCTAAGGTCCTACCCTACCCTACACCGCCACTCTACCCAACCGGGGCAAGGTCCCACTTGCACGGATTAGGAGATTTCGGCCGTTGATCTCGGATATCTACGGTCTCTAGCTCTTGATTCGTGCAAGTGGGGACCTACAGTAGCTCCGGGTAGCCTACCATTCCGCTACTGCCCCCGGTAGTTGCTACAGTGCCGCGTCCCACCTTGCCATGCCGCGCGCCGCGCCTTGTGTGCCGCGCTTTTTTTGCCATTTTTCTTTTCTTTGGCGCTCACGAAAGCGGCGGCGCAACGTGCTTGCTGCGATGGTTCGTACCGATGGTTATCAATATCCGCCTATCTCGGCCTATCGGACGGTATGTCGTCTTCATTCGATGCCACTAGGTGACAACCACTGTACGATTTATTTTCTGGCCTGATTCCGAATATTGACGATAGGCCGATAGCCCGAGAAAGAAAAAACAAAAAAATATATATATATTGACGATAGACAACAAACATTGGCTTGAGAATCAATCAACGAGTCCTGTTGCGAACACCCGTTAGAATCTTGGAACGGTACAGTAGGCGATTATCAAAAGGCGTTGAGCCGCTCTCAACGCAAGGTTGACCCTCGCTACTCATCACCAACACCAAATGTGCAAAATGAGAACGATACACCGCCATAATTTTCGTCTTTTGCGCATGTGCTGAGTACTGAAGCGAGGCCCATAAGGGTGAAAAGAGAGGAAGGAAAGGCCTGCCGCTTCCTCCGTACGGCCGGCCCTCGGGGGCAAGGTCCCACTTGCACGGATTAAGACATTCTGGCCGTTGATCATCGCTATCTACGGTCAATATCGCTTACTTCGTGTAAGGACGGGATTGACGTCTCAACGGTGGTTTTCGTTTTCCTTTTTCTGTTTTAAAAAAACAATCAGAGGAAATTGAAGGGGGACAAGGAAATCCCGAAAAAAAAAAAAAAAAAAAAAAAGGGGGACAAGGAAGGTTTGGACTGTCGGGTCTCGAACTCGGCCATATCGAGCTGTGTAACCATGTGATCATTCATTCGCCAAACTGTGATCTACTAAGGCTCCAGGCGGTTTTTGTCGTGACGTGCCTCGGCGAGTGGCAAAAGACAGATTATGGCAGTGAATCCTTCCATATTTTAGCGGAATATTCAGTCTCTTTTTGCACATTCATCAGTGACTGCTGCGGCGAGGGCTTACCGCTTGCCTCTGTGCACGGGAGAGGATTTGCCTGACCGTTGCGGAAGACACCCCGCCCGCGACAAAGAAAACGCCGATACGCTGCAATCGTCGTTGGGTGAGCCACCCCGCTTGAAAGAGAGGAAGCGCATTTTGAAAAACGCAAAAAAAAAAAAGAAAAGAGCCAGATACGATAGGATCGCCTCTTCGGATTCCGTCCCATGGGCCGTGGTCCCACTAGCAAAGAGGATAGGATCGAATGCCCGAATCTGGACCTAATTGTGGAGAGGTGCAGGAAACCGCGATTGAACTGCTTTTCTGCACCTCTCCATGAAACACATCCAGATTCAGGTGCATGATCCTATCCTCTTGGCTAGTGGGACCTCGGCCCTGGTTACAACGGGGCTAGGCGAAGGGCCAGAAACGAAGTTCCCTCCGAACTCTGGACATTGTCAAGGGGCCAGACGGTGTGGCTGAAAAAAAAAAAAAAAAAAAAAAAAAAAAAAAAAAAAGAAAAAGGTGCAGGCACGAATTGTTGATAACCGGACTTCAGTTCAAACCGGACTAGATCATTCGTATGCAGAAGCGGAAAACACCTCTGAAGCACCTGGGGCGGGTAAGTTCGATGATCATGGGCCTCGCTGCACTACTCTCGAAATGTGCAAAACGAGAGCGAATCTACCGCTAGAATATGGAAAGATGCACGGCCATTATTTTGTCTTTTGTGTATGTCGAGAGTAGTGCAGCGAGCCCCCATACCTTGTCGCCGTTCGGAGAAAGAAACTGTCAAGGAACGGTGGCCTCGGACTGCCATCAGGTGCTGATCACTATGAACTATGAACGGATGGCTCCTCAATCACAGAACGCAAACCTACAATCCTGAGGCCATACTCAAAATAGGACTGTCCCAGATGTATCTGACTGCTTGTACTGCCAGTCTGGACATATCTGGCCGCAATCGCCAGAGATCAGATGAAAGAGTCCTACCGGTAGTGTGTGTCATCCTTGCGCTGGGGCAATGCTCATCTTCTTTGTATCCTTCATACCACGTTGTGAGAGTACGCCCTGAGGCTTTTCTTTTCTCTTTTTGGGGGGCTAGGTGGGGCGGGCAGGAGAGAGATTCAAGTATACACACACAATGAGGGCCTGCCCACACCACTCTCAAACCACTTTTTGGGGGGGAGGTAGGCCGCAGCCACACAGCCTCCCAATGATAGAAAGTTTCACGAGTTGTCAGGGAAGCGTTTCGAGAGGACATTTTTCAAACCGTGAGATCCCCAGCATGCAACTGTTGCAACATCAAGAATTTCAAGAGTCCTCCGCCTCCCTCTCAGTGGCAACCTCAAATTTCCAGAGCGCCCCTGACATTGGGACAGAAACACTTATCCCCTCCTCAGGCCCACTTGTCTTTCGCAGAGCAGTGTCGAGGAGTTGCCGCACTCGACAGTGTGGGGAGGTGGAGGGGCAGAAACTCTCTAAAGTAGAGCTATTGAAAACGTCTGACAGCCAAAAAGGCGGCAGGGGGGGGACCTGCAATGTGTGGTGGCCCTGACGTGCACTCCCACTCACAGCACTGTAACACGCTCACAGCACTACATCGTGTCACGACTACGGTTTCGTGGGCGGAGCTCGTCCTCAGGCACGTGGATGCACGGGAAAGATGATTTCTTCCAGCAGGTCGGGCGTTATGAGGATGCCCTATGCACATGAGGGCTGGGTTTGTGCCCAGGGGCTGCGAAGACGTGGTGCGAAGGAGCAGTAGATAACTATATTTTCAAAGCTTTGCTATTCAGGGGAGCTGGAATCAAGAACGGATGAACTGAAGTGTGCCAGCTGGCCACCTGCCCATTAAGCCCGAGAACTACGGAGCATGGATTTAGTGCACATCCTATGGAACTCAAGCGTACTACAAGGGCAGTGTACTCAAGGCAATGATGTGCTTCATGACATGGAGCCAGTGCCATCCATATGAAGAGCGTGTGGAATTTCAACATCAAATGGATTCGAGGCTCGGAAGATACTTATCCGTCCGCTATCTCACTTGCCAGGATAGACATATGGCATGTGTGTGTGTGTGTGTGTGTGTGTGTGTGTGTGTGTGTAGCATGTGTGTGTGTGTAGCATGTGTGTGTCACATGAGTTTCATACGAGCACGACACGTCATACCCGTACTACTCCGACTGACTACATCGGCACACTGTGAGCAGGATATAAAAAGTGCTGGAGGCGATTTTCCACAGCAGCAGGGCAAGACCATTCGCGTGTCCACTTGTGGTGAGTGTAAAGACGAGGCCGTTTTTTAGGTCGAAGTTTTGCCGATTAAGCGAAGGTGGTGAAAAGAAGTGAGGGGGGTGAGGGTGTCTCTTCAATCCACGGAGGCATCACAAAGAAGCAAGCCTTTCCAAACCTTTTGCATTTCTCAAAAGCAGCTTACTATGCATGCATATTTCCATAATGCATACCTCAACATGTCATAGAGAAAAAATAGAGATATCTTCATAAAGCACCATATCATTCCAACCTGGCGAGATCATCATTAGCAACAAAAAGAGCCGATATTATTCGAAGAAAAAAAGGAAAAAGGAAAAAGAAAAAGGAAAAAGGAAAAAGAAAAAAGAAAAAAGAAAGAGGAAAAAAAAAAGGACGAACCAAGAAAAAGAAGGAGAGGAAGAAGGAGAGGAAGGTGGAAAGGAGAAGAGAAGAGAAGAGAGGAGAAACACCGCTCATTTTGAATCGGAAGAGGGAGGGGCGTGCACAACAATCCAAGTATTCTAGGGAGAGAGAGGCCAGCCCTCAGAACAAAAAACATGGAAAAACGTTCAAGCGAACTGATGAATAAGCTCGAAAAAAAACAACCGATTATACCGCACACCTCAATCCTTTGCTGTCCACCGTCCACGTGGTTCCATACTAGGTGAGAAGGGGGGATGGGTCAGAAAGGGAAATGGGGAAGGGGGATGGGGTGTGACGAACCACCTTCTGTAACGCGCGATTTTCTGCGCGGATGCAACGAGGGGTCTTAAGCTGGGAAGGTTGGGCCAATTATGGGAGATTTGGATCGGTGGGAAATTGCATCAGTATCCTTGCTTTTTCGTCTTTTTCATCGCTTCTTTTCAAATGATTGGGTTCGGAGCTGGGTGTGTCCTGGGATGGCCGGTTGATTGATTGGTCGGCTGGATGGCTGGCGCGCCACCATGCGCGCGATTAATAAATGTTGACGTCATTTCTTTCGATTCGGTTTCGATCTTTTGGGCGCAGACATCGCGTGGGAATTTGCTTCGTTCTTTTTGAATTTTGTTTTGAATCTTTTTCGAATTTTGTCGAGCCCCGATGGCTCTAAGAATTTCAGACTTTCCCCCTGAAGTTCGTGCTTTTTGCTTCTTCGCATTAGATAGGAATTTAGGAATTCAGTAATTAGGATTTTTCTTGCCGCGCGGCGCCTTTTGTCTACGCACTTCTTCATGCGGCTGCAACGGTACCCTGATTAGTGGGCGCCCTTAATCGTGTGCGTAACTATAATTTTGGGCGGGCGCCATTGTAACTGTATCTTTCTTCTTGCACTTCGTCTTTCCCGCCCTCGCTCTCTTTCTCTTGCTGTGATTTTTGTAAGCCGCGGTTTGCATGCTCGGATCGATGCGTGGAGAAGGGCTACGTCCCCGCGCCGCGGCCCAATCATGCAGAACGCAGGCGCTCCCTCTCTAATCCTCGCTCTAAGTCATGGTAATTCCGTGTTCTTCGCGCATGCATGCGCGCTATAAATTATGGCTGCGCGATTAGTCAGCTCTCTTAACCCGTTGTTGGAAGCTCGGGGTTGCGCGATCAGGAAGGGTCGGCACACGAGCGAAGTAAGAGGTGAGTAGAGTAGAGGTTGGGCGACCCGACGGGCTGGTGCCGAACGCGAGGGATTGACATGGGCCACGACGGACTGTGGGCACGGGCGAATCTGACGGGTGCGGGAGGACTAAGCGGGGTGACGACTTCGTGGGTTGGTGTGTGACGACGGACTATCCGCATCGGAGAAGAGAGAGAAGAGGAGGAGAGAGTTGATGTCGATGGACGCGAATTTGTTGTTTCTTTGTCTCTTCCCCTTCTTCATCTGTGTATATACATTTTGATTGCGGCTCTGGGCAGTTTGCCCGTTTTTGTTTTCCCTTCGACTTTTATGGAATCTGGACTTGGGTTTTGCTCACGTTTGTCCTTGCAATGTCCGTCTTGATTGCATTATGTGTATGATTGCTGAATGTATGGATGTATGGATGCTATGCTTGCTTGTCTATTTTTTTACTGAGAATCCTTGTCCTTGCTTTTGTTGGTGTCGAATCTTCGCCTGCACCTGATGCAGTTGTAAATGGGATAAGAATTTGGCCCCGATAGTGATTTTGTTCTCGTTTTTGTTTGTCTCGCGATTGGGATGTGGTGTGATTGCATCTTGCATAACCAAACGCACGCAACAATTAGACGATCCGACGCCGTGCCCCGCGAACGCCGAGCGAGGACACGTGTAAATGCGATCCGAATTGCGCGTTTACACGCATCCCCGTGCGCTGATTCGCCCACCCAGAAAAGATTCGCGGCGGAACCGTCATCCCGTACGAGCACGCTGAGGCGCAACTAAGTCCGCCTGTCCTGCACGTGCTGGTGCGCAGTGACGATAACCCGACCCGAGTTATCCCATACACGATGACACCATGACGTGATCTTGGAGCTCAGCCTCATCCTACGACCCGGATTATTTCACCCCCTGTATAAACGAACTCTTACGACAACGATATCCCTGTCACACGGAGAATCGACTGTGTCCTCAGGAATTCCACTATGCCACCTGTAGCGACCCCCGGTGCTCTGATTTCCCTTCCCCCGACCATACCTACTACTTCATCCACCCGGGATTCGTCGTCATCACCACCAGTTTCACTCCTTTTCGCCTTCTTCTCTCGTATCATCAACTTAGCGTCGTTCCGTGGCCGGCCATAGCCCCCTATTGGCCTAGCACGCCCTGCGGAAATTGTCGACGTAGCGGCGAACGGAGAACCCCGGAATTCCGAAGGCCCAACCCAAACACGCAGCGGCCTGCGCCACGTGGCGGCCCCCGACGGCCCAACTTTTCGGGACCGCCTCCTCCGCGGAGGAACTTCCCCGTAAACCGTCCCCCACAGTACCCCGGCCCCATTGGGCCTTGAGTCTCTTCCAGGCCCACACCCCACTCCCCCACTTTCCCAAATTCCCTAATTGCATTCATACCCTTAAGACTCCCCCACTTTCCCAAAAATCCTTGGCACACCCCTTTTCGCACTTCCAGGCCCACACCCAACTCCAATCAGGAAGTCACGCTGGGCATGAGGTTGGGTGTCACAGGGGGAAGGGGTAAACCCCACTTCAGCTCTATCCTCCAGATCTCGCGCATCCTGTATCTGCGCGGGCCATCTCGCCGAATTGCGGGAAGGGCGTGGCAATTCCCTAAAGCGCTTTTCTGCCCCATGCCACATGGGGCGTCATCAGAGGGGGGGACATCTTCCATGATCTTTGGAAGGCGAGGGGGGCGAGGGGGGGGAGGGGTAGTGTGTCGAAACAAGGATGATGAATGGTTTAGAGGGCGAGGGGGTAGGTTCGTCGAGGGGGAGAGGGGAAGGGCGTTCATGTGGCAAGGGATGGGGAAAGGAGTGGATGAAGTAGAGAAACGAGAGAAGGAGAGGAAGGAGAGAAACGTCAAAAAGGCGCATGACGAAGTCTCGGCTGCCGATCTATGCTCCATTGCCTCCGCTCCTTGCTACCGTTCATAGCTAATCCGCAAATCTACACGCAGCGCCGAGCTCAAAGAAAAGGCAGCAGCAGCATGTGAGGAAAAGAGTTATGAAGCAGACGGTGCTCGCAATCAGCACCGCAAAGCGTTTAGCGGAAACACGAAGAAAAACTTGCTCGGAGAGTCATGCAACAAAGAGCGCGCGGGGGAGGTGGAGGTGGTCTGCATGTGAGGAAAAGAGTTATGAAGCAGCGCGAGGAGGAGGAGCAGCAAGAAGGCAGTCTTAAAGAGTTATGAAGCAGACGGTGCTCGCAATCAGCACCGCAAAACGTTTAGCTGAAACACGAAGAAAAACTTGCTCGGAGAGTCATGCAACAAATAACGTGCGGGGGAGGTGGAGGTGGTCTGCATGTGAGGAAAAGAGTTATGAAGCAGCGCGAGGAGGAGGAGCAGCAAGAAGGCAGTCTTTCTCACGAAGTGGGGTGGGCGAGGCACAGCAGGTTCGGCGGGGCAGGTGGAGGCGGTCTGCATGATGCTTGGCCAAGGTGTGCCTAGGCGCAGGGCTGCGAAGGCAAAACCGGAAGGGTGTCAGTCGTCGGGGACTTTACCACTTCCTCCAACTCCTGCCATTCCTCCTCGAGGTCCTAGTCGGCGAAGAAGTCCATACCGTCCGCCACTAAGCTCAACCCTGCCGAGCGCAAAACCGGAACGCACCGTGCTCTACTCGTCGTCTAAACATAATCATCACACGGTGGTCCGATGAATAGAACCCCTGCATTTTGTTCTGATTTAGCCGCGGTGCCTGGTTAGCAATAGGAATCTTATGGAAGAAGCTATCGTCCCTATTCACACACTTAATGCAGCAATCCCGCGGTTGGGAAAAGGCAAACAATAGGAAAAAANAAAAAAAAAAAAAAAAAAAAAAAAAAAGAAAAAGGTGCAGGCACGAATTGTTGATAACCGGACTTCAGTTCAAACCGGACTAGATCATTCGTATGCAGAAGCGGAAAACACCTCTGAAGCACCTGGGGCGGGTAAGTTCGATGATCATGGGCCTCGCTGCACTACTCTCGAAATGTGCAAAACGAGAGCGAATCTACCGCTAGAATATGGAAAGATGCACGGCCATTATTTTGTCTTTTGTGTATGTCGAGAGTAGTGCAGCGAGCCCCCATACCTTGTCGCCGTTCGGAGAAAGAAACTGTCAAGGAACGGTGGCCTCGGACTGCCATCAGGTGCTGATCACTATGAACTATGAACGGATGGCTCCTCAATCACAGAACGCAAACCTACAATCCTGAGGCCATACTCAAAATAGGACTGTCCCAGATGTATCTGACTGCTTGTACTGCCAGTCTGGACATATCTGGCCGCAATCGCCAGAGATCAGATGAAAGAGTCCTACCGGTAGTGTGTGTCATCCTTGCGCTGGGGCAATGCTCATCTTCTTTGTATCCTTCATACCACGTTGTGAGAGTACGCCCTGAGGCTTTTCTTTTCTCTTTTTGGGGGGCTAGGTGGGGCGGGCAGGAGAGAGATTCAAGTATACACACACAATGAGGGCCTGCCCACACCACTCTCAAACCACTTTTTGGGGGGGAGGTAGGCCGCAGCCACACAGCCTCCCAATGATAGAAAGTTTCACGAGTTGTCAGGGAAGCGTTTCGAGAGGACATTTTTCAAACCGTGAGATCCCCAGCATGCAACTGTTGCAACATCAAGAATTTCAAGAGTCCTCCGCCTCCCTCTCAGTGGCAACCTCAAATTTCCAGAGCGCCCCTGACATTGGGACAGAAACACTTATCCCCTCCTCAGGCCCACTTGTCTTTCGCAGAGCAGTGTCGAGGAGTTGCCGCACTCGACAGTGTGGGGAGGTGGAGGGGCAGAAACTCTCTAAAGTAGAGCTATTGAAAACGTCTGACAGCCAAAAAGGCGGCAGGGGGGGGACCTGCAATGTGTGGTGGCCCTGACGTGCACTCCCACTCACAGCACTGTAACACGCTCACAGCACTACATCGTGTCACGACTACGGTTTCGTGGGCGGAGCTCGTCCTCAGGCACGTGGATGCACGGGAAAGATGATTTCTTCCAGCAGGTCGGGCGTTATGAGGATGCCCTATGCACATGAGGGCTGGGTTTGTGCCCAGGGGCTGCGAAGACGTGGTGCGAAGGAGCAGTAGATAACTATATTTTCAAAGCTTTGCTATTCAGGGGAGCTGGAATCAAGAACGGATGAACTGAAGTGTGCCAGCTGGCCACCTGCCCATTAAGCCCGAGAACTACGGAGCATGGATTTAGTGCACATCCTATGGAACTCAAGCGTACTACAAGGGCAGTGTACTCAAGGCAATGATGTGCTTCATGACATGGAGCCAGTGCCATCCATATGAAGAGCGTGTGGAATTTCAACATCAAATGGATTCGAGGCTCGGAAGATACTTATCCGTCCGCTATCTCACTTGCCAGGATAGACATATGGCATGTGTGTGTGTGTGTGTGTGTGTGTGTGTGTGTGTGTGTAGCATGTGTGTGTGTGTAGCATGTGTGTGTCACATGAGTTTCATACGAGCACGACACGTCATACCCGTACTACTCCGACTGACTACATCGGCACACTGTGAGCAGGATATAAAAAGTGCTGGAGGCGATTTTCCACAGCAGCAGGGCAAGACCATTCGCGTGTCCACTTGTGGTGAGTGTAAAGACGAGGCCGTTTTTTAGGTCGAAGTTTTGCCGATTAAGCGAAGGTGGTGAAAAGAAGTGAGGGGGGTGAGGGTGTCTCTTCAATCCACGGAGGCATCACAAAGAAGCAAGCCTTTCCAAACCTTTTGCATTTCTCAAAAGCAGCTTACTATGCATGCATATTTCCATAATGCATACCTCAACATGTCATAGAGAAAAAATAGAGATATCTTCATAAAGCACCATATCATTCCAACCTGGCGAGATCATCATTAGCAACAAAAAGAGCCGATATTATTCGAAGAAAAAAAGGAAAAAGGAAAAAGAAAAAGGAAAAAGGAAAAAGAAAAAAGAAAAAAGAAAGAGGAAAAAAAAAAGGACGAACCAAAGAGAATGAAGGAGAGGAAAAAGGAGAGGAAGGTGGAAAGGAGAAGAAAAGAGAGGAGAAACACCGCTCATTTTGAATCGGAAGAGGGAGGGGGGTGCACAACAATCCAAGTATTCCAGGGAGAGAGAGGTCAACCCTCAGAACAAAAACCATGGAAAAATGTTCAAGCGAACTAATGTATAAGCTCAGAAAAAACAACCGATTATACCGCACACCTCAATCCTTTGCTGTCCACCGTTCATGTGGTTCCATACTGGGTGAGAAGGGGGGATGGGTCAGAAAGGGAAATGGGGAAGGAGGATGGGGGAAGGGGTAAACCCCACTTTAGCTCTATCCTCCAGATCTCGCGCCCCCTGTATTCGCGCGAACCATCTCGCCGAATTGAGGGGGGGACATCTTCCATGATCTTTGGAAGGCGAGGGGGGCGAGGGGGGACGAGGGGGAGTGTGTCGAAACAAGGATGATGAATGGTTTAGAGGCCGAGGGGGGAGGTTCGTCGAGGGGTAGAGGGGGGAAGGGGGCTCATGTGGCAAGGGATGGGGAAGGGAGTGGATGAAGTAGAGAAACGAGAGGAAGGAGAGGAAGGAGAGGAACGCCAAAAATGTGCATGACGAAGTCTCGGCTGCCGATCTATGCTCCATTGCATCCACTCCTTGCTACCTTCCCTAACTAATCTGTAAATCCGCGCGCGGCGCCGAGCTCAAAGAAAAGTCAACAACAACATGTGAGAAAAAGAGTTATGAAGCAGACGGTGCTCGCAATCAGCACCGCAAAGCGTTTAGCGGAAACGAGAAGAAAAACTTGCTCGGAGAGGCATGCAACAAAGAGCGAGCAGTCTATGGTGAGATTCAGACCCAGTGCGAGGAGGAGGAGGAGCAAGAAGGCAGTGTTTCGCGCGAAGGGGGGTGGGCGAGGCACAGCAGGTTCGGCGGGGCAGGTGGAGGCGGTCTTCATGATGCTTGGCCAAGGTGTGCCTAGGCGCAGGGCCGCGAAGGCAAAACTGGAAGGGTGCCACTCGTCGGGGACGTTACCACTTACTCCAACTCCTTCCGTTCCTTCTCGAGGTCCCAGTCGGCGAAGAAGTCAATACCGTCTGCCACTAAGCTCAACCCTGCCGAGCGCAAAACCGGAACGCACAGTGCTCTATTCGTCGTCTGAACACAATCATCGCACGGTGGTCTCATAAATAGAACCCCTGCGTTCTGTTCTGATGTAGCCGCGGTGCCTGTTAGCAATAGGAATCTTATGGAAAAAGCTATCTTTCCTATTCACACACTTAATGCAGCAATTTCGCGGTTAGGAAAAGGTAAACAAAA
>BFEA01000108.1:1815933-1828040 GCA_003427395.1 Chara braunii | reverse complement strand
TGTGTATGTGTGTGTGTGTGTGTGTGTGTGTGTGTGTGTGTGTGTGTGAGAGAGAGAGAGAGAGAGAGAGAGAGAGAGAGAGAGAGAGAGAGAGAGAGAGAGAGATGTTTAAGAAGAAAATAACAACTCCAATATGCGCACTTCCATTCCATCCTGAGGAATGAGAGTGACCATTAAAAAAAAAATGCTACACTTGTGGCAGTACTCGATGAAGGAGGGGTATAAAAAATACCATAAGAAGCAGACCGCCATAACCGAAGTAACTCACTGATGAGCAAGGGACTCCCGGCTGAGAGAACAAGCTCTCACAAACCTATCTTGGTCTTGTAGTGCCCACATCATGCCTACAAATTATCGTGCTCTCCAATGGCAGATCATCCATCGATGTCCCCCAACACTGGACATGCTGGCCTCGAGGACCAGCCTTGAACAGACCCAAAGATATCCTTGTTGTGCTCCGATTGTGGTAGATCATTCCCCCATGACATTGTCACATCGGAACACCGTCTGTTGGGTTGTCTGATGACCCTCCAACTTGAAGTTTGGCAATGGTGGGATGCAACATGGAGGGAACTCACAAGCAAGGGTGTCGAGTGGAGTATCCAATTCATTCTCCTGGGTCCACTCTTAGACTTCCCACACAATATGTTTGCTTGGACCCAGTTGACCATACGAATGGCGATATGGGAAATGAGATATGCAACAGAAAGAAAAGACAGAAGTTTTAACTTTTTCCATGGTAAAGTCGAGTTAGTGAAAATCATAATGGTCATCATAACAGATGCAGTAAGAAATTGGAGGATGGCCTCAACAAAGTTTTAAAGTCATATGGATTGATCCAAAACACCAAACATACAAGTTGGGAGAGGATGGGAACATCATGTGGCAGGACTGAAAGATGCAAGAATAAAAATGGAGTCTTAGACAAAACCACTTGCTTTGCCATGCCGCTTTCGGGAGACAATAGCAACGTCATTACAGAATGGGTCAGAGAGCACCAGTTCACTGGCTAACCAACCATAGACAAAGACAACATTGTTGAAGGCATGTATGCAATCAGTTGGAGGGCAGCTATCACGGATCTTAAACAGTCATCGCCGGCCTATCCACTTACGGGCTCGCACAACACACTTCCCATGCCCATCCAAAACAGTCTCTTCCCCCTTTCTTTGCCCTCAAATGCACCATCCTTGCAGCCGACCCTTTCCCCAACCTCCGAAACAACTATCTCGCCACTACCTCCACAGGACCCTCCTCTCCCCGCTTCCCTGTCTCCCCCTTACCCTCCCTCATTCCAGGCTCACTTGACCCTCCTACTAACATCTAGTTATACCAAGGCCACAATAGACAAAAATGTAACAACAAGCAACACTGCCAAAAGAAAACACGATATAAAGGAAAAAAGGACATGCATCTGTGACAAACAATATACTTAAGCAGCCTGCTCAACAGGGAACAATAGCGGCTTGAGGAATGCTGACTACAGGGAACAAGGGCCCTGAAAAGTTGCACAAAAGCAGGATCATGCACAAAAGCGGCTTAAGCAGGATCTCCAAGGGATAGGGTAATTAATGAAGCTCAGGTTAACAAAAAGAAACAGAGATAAAATAATGGGCGCATAGAAAAATTGGTTTTGATGACTAACTTATAAGGGAAGCAAAACCTGGAGTTCAATACATAATGTACCCAATTGAGAAGATAACCAACAAGCGGAAATCCTCCCCCGGGAAATAGGGGGCCCACAATGTTAACACAAGGGAGATATATAAGACAAAGGATTGTCATCCCGCCTACAAAGCAGAGAGTGATCAAAATTGTTACAGTGAGTGATAAAAGTAAGAAAGAGAGTCTAATTAATCTCTCAAATAGACGCTGAATGTTCCGTGATAAGGGATGTTGGACCCGATTCCCAGCAAGTGATGCTCCTCGCCAATAGATCGGAGTGAGTCACACAGGGCTACTACTAAAAGTTGCTCTTACCACTTCGACTGTTATCCCGCCTACAAGGTAAAAGGTAATCAACATTGTTACAGGGACTAGTAACAGGAAGGAAAAAAGACTAATTAATCCCTGAAATAGGCGTTGAATGTTCGATGATAAGGGATGTTGGACCTGATTTTCGACAAGCGATGCTCCCCGCCAATAGATTGAAGTCTGTCATACTGCACAAGGCTAAAAACCGCTCTTACCACTCCGAGTAGCAATACGACAGACCTATCGTTTTGTTTGGAGGGGGCGGGGGAGAACTTGCAAGATTGACAATAACATTGGAAAACTATTATGGGGTAAAAAGGTCACAGTGAGAAACATTGCATGATAAGTGAAGTATCATATAGTTGTATATAACTATATGAATAGAACAAACAAAAAACATGTTGAACGCGTAGACTATATGAAAGGGTAGGGATTGAACTTTAGTACTACAATCGAGCACACAAAATTAGGGAGTACATAGGAGAATTGACAAGTGCAAGAAAGTCAACACCAAGAGAAAAAAACGAGTATTATAAAATAAATGTTATGCAGAAAGTGCGATGAGGTAGTGTAAGTAGAAAAACCTAGCAGAAAGGAAAAGGTGAGGCTTGAAAATTATAGTACAGAAGAAAAAAAAGAGGAAAAAAAACAAAAAACTTGAGATGAGGAGAAGTGTGGTGGCAAGAGTTTAAAGAAGGTAGGCAAGCTGGGGGGATAAGAAATCTTGCAAGATTTTTATTGCCCGGAAAATCGGGGTGCTCCCTTACATGTTTAACTCGAGTCAGTCCCATAAGGAAGAGCGAGTATCTAGAGGACAATCGTGTTAGCAAAAGTACATAAACCTTTAGTAATTCAACGTTTAATCAAAACTTATAGAAATAATAATTATACTCTGTAGTAAGGCCAATATTAAATAGAGAGATTGGTGGGATTTTGTTAAAAACATGTTGACACCTTAATGTGTTAATCTTTTGGTTTCAATTCATATTAAAATAACTTATGAATTGCTTGAATTAACAATAAAGGCATTTTATTAGCTATAAGATAATATATTTCATAAGTTGTCGTATGCTAAACGTGTTGATTCTCAAAATGTTTTTGGATGATACCATTGTCGTCAAACAATGCCCTCATCAAGCTAATGTAGCAATTGTTTTGAAATGTCTTTGAACTCTCATGAACCGAAGTTCGGTAATGGCCCCAATAGTATATTGATTGTATTATGTATGGAGAAAATTGAACAAATTTTCAATAAGTGCATATCCCCACCGGTAGAGTTATCAATCACTATAATGTCTCAATTCAAGTAACACTCTCATTGTTCCACGATTGCAGGTTTATACTTTATCTAAAGTTTTTTCAAGACTGTTGTGGTAAACGTTTGAAACCGAGAACTCCTCAATAACAAGGGTTCATTTCACTTCGCTTTCTTCAGTTTACGAATAAAGAGCACGTCGAAAACTGCTAAAAACGTTGATAAGGGTCGTTGATCCACCACTCTCTACATATTACTGTCAAACCATTATTTTTCGGAGAGTGCAAAAAGATAAAAAATCAATGAAAGCAGAATAGAAAAAAACAATTATCGTTTTTTGCTCAAGGTCGGCTATCGATATACTACACCTATAAAAAATTAACCAACCTCCCTTGAATATATCGATTTTGTTAGTTTGATCCTCTCATTATATCTAAAAGATTTATAATTGATAATTTTTAGCACTTTTGATTTTATTAATGTTCTAAACTACCGATAGTAGCTTAGCGATGCAAAAATCCAGAATGGTGGAACGGACCCTACAACTAAGAAAATTTTTCTATAAGCACAATTTTCCAACTTTGAGGCCTTTTGTTCCTTGACAATCAAAATAACCTCCCAAACCATATTTCCTACCTCATATGACCAATCGAATCGAGCACCCATGTTCAACCCTTCAACTCAATTGGCCACCAATAATTATTCATTTTAATCTACCAAAGTCCAATACTCGTTCAAAACCAAAGTGTAAGACAATCGTCACTTCGATTCCCACAAATTTTGATCGTCCTTCCCACTTGCATTCAATTATAAGTTTTTATATATACAACTGATCGCCCTAAGTGTTCAAAAACTGATATTTTTTTTTTGTCCCAAAATACCGACTTCACCACCACAACATATATCCAACCGAGTAAGAATGGTTCCCTTTCTCTAAAAAAAATTAAAAAAACACTTATTATGTATGTCAGACTCATTTTGCATTTGACATTTATGTCATAAACTGTCGGAGTGTTTTTAAACTTTTGAATAAAGTTCGGGTCATATTTTAAATAACTCAACTTTGTGAGAACATATTTAAAATTAAAATGTAAGCACGACCAAGGTCGGAATATATAAATTTTAAATATTGTGAGGTTATTTATAAGATTTAAACTTTAACAAGATTCAAGTGTTGAATATCTGAAAATTACAACGGTAGTTATGAAATCTTATGTTAAACAGAGTTAAGTTTGTAATATATATAAATTGTTGAGGTATTTTAAAAATTTATACTACTGATAATTAAACATAATGAAATATGGTACAACGCTGACGAGTCAATAAAATTTATTTAACTTTTATAATTTTCATTAGGAAAGGAAGAATTATGTTTATTTATATATTAATGCATTAATTTGTTCATTTTTTTTTTTAAGTCCTGTCATGCATAGCAGACGAAATAAGGATTATTGTCAGTAACTTACTATGACTAAGTGAAAACGAAGAAGCAAGGCGCATCGATGTACTTATATAGTTAAAATTTCTCATACTTTCATATTCCCTTTAGGAAAAGTGCACATGTTTGCTTTGCATTCGCACTTATATCATTTGAATGCTTTTATTTTTATGACATGTAACAAGTCGAATTAATAAAATAATTAAGTACACGTTTAGTTTTGAGTAAATTTAGGTGATGTGTTAAATAACTTTGTTTCTCATGTGAGTTGCAGAACTCACCTCGCTCTATTAGCCTTATAAAACCAATCATCCAACACCAGGGTTGCCAGGCCGAACGTACAGAGGCCCCTAAGCCGACCCCCGAACGTCCGGGAGTTCGGGTCTCAATACGGAGCCCGAACCTGAAGGGGTTCGGACCCCGCAAAAAAATATTTTTGCATCTAAATATAACTATGTTTTTTTGAAAATTTATTTTTTAGTTCTTTGTGATGCAAGGTATCTGCCTCTTAATTTTGACATCATTCTGTCCAGTCCAACAAAATGAAAAATCCTCAAAGATGGTGGTGTCAAAACTTGCTTGCCCACTCACTAATTTGTTTTTTTTCTCTTTTCACTTTTTATTTTTTCCTTTATTTCAGGGCATAAAAAAAATTATTATTTTTTCATACTTTATTTGTAAATTCTCTATTATATAATATACACATATATAAATTTTTATAATATTTATCGCAAAAAAAAAAAATCTGCCAAATATGGCGGTGTCAAAAACGTGCTCTCCCATTCAATAATTTTATTATCGTTTTATTTCTTTTAATTTTTATTATTATTATTTATGTTTAGTATTTGATTTTTATTTCAAATTTGGTAAAAAATTTGGATGTAACATGAAGGGAAATCTTGTTTAGTTTATTCTTATGCATAACATATATTTGTTTCAGATTGTTTAGATGTTTTTTTTTTTTTTTGTCCGCGTTTGGTTGAACTACCGAATGCGTCGAGAGGGGGTGCTGAACATTTTGGCGTTCGGCCCATCCCGAACGCAGACAACCTTGGTTCACACATTATTGACCTAAATTTGGCGAGCTAAAATTTTTAAAATCATTAATTCAATCAGTCATGGTAAAAGAAGGTTTTATATGAAGCTCTATTTGACAGTTGGTCTCTTACCAAACTCGTATAAATTTACTCACCTCTTCTGGGTGATACTAATCCGACTAAGAACTCGTGGTGCCTAAAAATATTCTAAAGTGGTAATAATACGTCTTAAGGAAGAAAGACGAAATGTTATACACTGTATTCCCTTTATTAAGTCAAAAATCACAACTAAACAAAAATAGTAGGAGTATACGAGAGAAAAAATAGAAGTGTTTCACCTCACATGCGTATGATATTTCATTATCCACTTCTCTCCATCAACTATTAACTTAACCAATCTAAAATATATCGTGTTAATCAACTAATAAATAAGGTATAAAGAAATATTTTGAGGGACCACAACCGAGCAAGACAAAAATAATGTCCTCTTACCTCTTCCTTATCCTTGATTATCATCAACTGCTACATAGTATGTGTCGTGTCATGCAACTTAATTTTTTTGTTTCCGCTAAATAATATATTTATCATCATTATTCATAAGAAAAATCTTTGTATACATTACCCATTAAATTGTTAATCATATTAATTGTTGACCACATACATGTTATTTAATATATTTATGTAACTTTTGTAGGTACTGATCATTTTAATATAAAATATCACCTACAACATATCACTTTAAATAAATAAAGAACAAACATTCAAATTCATAATGTATAACTTAGCAATAGTGAGATTTTATAACTTGTAGGTAACTGATTAGTCATAAACTAAAATTAAAAGTAGGGAGTATAAAAGAATGTTGTACGATCTTGTGCACTTAATAAGTTAAACAACAACTTTATGAATACAATGCAGCCAAATATGACTAGTAGTTTACTATTGATTAACTAAACATCGATTCTTACCGTTACTGATTATCCTACCACTGTCTCACTAAATGATTAACCCTCTGACTTATTCATTTTGTATTGTGTTGAAGTGAAATTTGTATTTTAAAACGACTCATGATGGTCAAAATAACAATATTATTTTTTTTTCCACGAATAACATTTATCAAGTTCCGTCCATAAATACGAAGCACTACAAACAAGTGTCAAACCAACTTGAAGCAAACAACTTTATGGCATGAAACTATATGTCTAGCAATTGTTGGGTTGAACTTATGTTTTGATGTTATGCACAAACTTATAATTGAGCGACGCGAACCTTGAGTATTAAGAGTTTGATCCAATATATAACATAAACATAGTTATTTTTATGAAGACCAATAACACACGACTTATTCCTGTTGGACATGTTGCAACTCTGTAAGCAAAGGATGTACTCCTTATCTGTTGCATATTGCACATACAATAATAGTTTGTACTCCACGTGTAGTTTTTTCTTAAGAAGTCGATTTTTTCACTTTGTTGCATAAACTTGTGCTGCATATAAGATATACACAATTTATTGACCGTAATGTGTCGAATAAGCGCCCTCGACACATGATCAACTCACAGTTTTTGTTGCACACGTCTTGCCATGATGTCTGAAGCGCTTGAGAGTAATTTTGTCCTCTGTCTCGTACATCGATCGAGATGTAGAATAACGCATGCACGACAGTCCTTCTTACCCTACCATGAAGTACAAGGTAAATCGTGGCATATGAGGAACGAATGCCACTCCGGTTGAGTGTCTACAATACTTCTCGCGCCCCCCACTAACAAAACGGGTTCCATGAGGTACAACTTATATCCACCTAAGGAGAGATCGCCATTTGAGGTGGACGTATCCCTATGTAGCTACTAGTCTATTCGTGGTAACATGTCGAATACGGACCCTCGACACTTGTGATCAATTTACATGTTCTTGTGCACACATCTCGCCGTGATGTCTAAAACACTTGAAAATAATTATCCCCTCTATCTAGTACATCAATCCAGATACGCAGCAAGGCATGCACGAGGGTCTTGCTGACCTTACCATGCAGTACCGGGTAAATCGTGGACATACAAGGAGCATATGTCTCTTCGGCTAGTGCTGCGAGTACTTCTCGTGCCCCCTAATGACATAACATGTTCCATGAGGTACATCTTACTTCTACCAATGGATATGTCACCATCCTAAGGTGGGTGTATCCCTATGTTAACTAGCAGTCTATGGGCGGTGACTTTATTTTTTGCGCCAAAGTATGACTACCGTAGAGCATTTATTAATTGTTATTGCATAGAAAAAAACACATAGTCGAATGCTTGAACCGTCAAACAATCGTGAATTATCGCTTGGGCATTAAGCTCATAGGTTGGGTCGTGGCTTCCTCATCATGCAACTTATACTATAATCTTGCAATTAAGTGCAACTCGATAACTCATCTTTCTAAGAAAACACTCATGCCGACTTGCAAGCCCTAAAATATAATAAAGAACTTTGAACACCCCTTTGTATAATCGACCTAACCTCTATATGTGAGCGATCCCCTCGGTGTGAGTCCGGTATCAACGCTACATACAGAGGAATCTGAGATGGTTCACACACTCATCCTAAAACAGGGTTAACTCAACTCAATATAAACTATCAACTCAATATAAACTATCAACTCAATATAAATTTTTTTCCCATATAACTTTGTGGCACTTGTATATACTTGATGTATAAGAACAAATGTTAAGATTTAAACTCTATGTTTTCAATAAAATTTATATGGTGAGGCGTACATACGGCTGCAAAATTTTGGGATCGGCCTACGAAATAAAAATGTCCGATGACACCAACTAAGAGAAGGTTTTAATTGGTTCGTTTCTTTTTTTTTGCACAACGCGTTTTCTGTTAAGACAAGGGAAAATTCAAAAGTATTGGTGGTTTAATGTAAGAAAAAATTATTACATTTTCTTTAAAACGAAATGTACAAAGAGGTGAATGAGCCTTGGACCTCCCAGCACGTGTTAAAGTAACAAGTTTTTGGTCTTTTGACAAATATAAAAAACAATAACACTTTCACCTTTCAATAATCCACCTTATATTTGGCTAAGAAATCCATAATATAAATTAGTATATTAGATTTGCATCTCATCAAGATGCATATATGAAAAACCTTGATTAACTCTGATCATGAACATAAGTCATTTATTGAGGCAAATATAAAAAAAATCTAATTGTTATATAATTATAATAAAAATATATAACATATATATATTTTTAATTTCCTTTGACCCTATGTTTCATACACCGTTAAACCACACACTTTATTTTTTTTTTAATTATGATAATCAACGTTTTCTGACTCAGTTCTTCTCTATCGTTTGAGAATGACACAAACCTTTTAAAATGATGATTTTAAAAATTGAAATGTTATTTCTTGTCGACGAGTTTTAAAACATGTATCATAAAGTGGGTAAGCGTTTAATCGACAAACTTACAGGTTAGCATAAAATAACAAAATAAATGTTTAATCGACAAAGTGCAATTTTAGCATAACATAACAAAATATTTTATCGTACATACTGATTCTAGTCCCTACGAAATTATCTCCTGATAAAGACAACTTCTAATTATATATCGGTCAACATGACCGGACACCCTTACTGTTGGCATAACCTCTTTCTGAAGTTTACATACATGATTTTTGTTGGAGGATGATAAAACTTTAATATTACTTTCTTTATGGTAGTACCTACCCATAAGATGCATGAACTTTGAGTTAAGAAGAAGTATTAAACTTCGTTGAAATTATGAAGTTAACTCAATATAAAATTTGACAGCATTTCCCTAAGAAAATAAGACCCCAATATTCTTATTAGGCCGGAAAGTATAACACAACTTTCAACCCAATGTCAACCTACCTAGCCCACTTAGTTAAAATTCATATAAAAAATTTAGCAATTGCCAAATATGTATGCAATTAAACTATAAAAAAATAATCCTTATATACCCAAGGATAAAGAAGGGCAAAATAGTTTATTTTTTGTTGAATTTTGTCATTTTGGCATTCAAGAGCTATAAAAAATGATAGAGGGTATATATATATAAAGATATATATGTATATATATATATATATATGTGATAACCCGTCCAAACACGGACTGAAACACACAGCTGATTTCTGAGTTTTCCTCATATACTGAATGCCCTACTGAGTTCCCCGCCTGCTAAGTCTGTGTGTGTGTGTGCTTGCTGGACTGCATGTCTGCCTGAGTGCTGGTTGGCTTGCGTGTGTGACCATGCCTGTCTGAGTGCTGGTTGGTATGAGTGTGTGTGTGTGTGGCCCGCCAGGGCACTTGTTCGTTCGCTGGCCCGTCAGGGCCGGTACTTACCTGTGGCCATGGCTTCGAAGGGTTGCAGCAGGGAAAAAACACTCAAGTAGCAGGTAGGCCGGTACCGCACCCGGCAGGGGGGTAAATATGCACGTACCGGAGGCCGAGCAGAAGAAGACAAAAGTGACATTTTTAGAGGCCGGTAGTATAGGCTTGGTCTAGCGGGTACTAGTCTGAGTCTAGGCCTGTAGGGGCAATATTAGAGTCTGCAATGATGCCAGCGGCCTGGAAGTCACCGCCCAAGAGGCAAAGCCGGCCGCTATATCTTCCGGCCGGGCGGAAGACCCGACCTCTTTTTCGGTGTGCAAGTTTGGCGACACACTGGTGGAGTGCTGGAGGGACCAGCGTTGGGTTGGAGCTGCGCTGCTGGGCCGGGGAGGAAGAAGAAGGACTAGAGGGAGGAAGAAGGAGGAAGGAAGGAGGAAGGGGGGGGAGCGCCAGGGGTACTTACCTGGCTATGGTGGCAGCCATCTTCACCACCTTGGTGGGCGTTGCTGCAAGGAGTCCCCAGCCAGGGGAGCTACACCAAGAAGCTTCAAGGCAAGGCTGGGCATGGCGGCGTGAGCTGGAGCAGCCATAGCTGCTCTGGGTTGTCCTTTGGACGTCGGTGCAAGGCCTAGTAATCCGCCATAGCCTCGACCTATGTGTGTGAAGAGTGGGGGAGGCAGCCATGGTTATGGTGGACCATGAGTGATACCTGCAGTAGAAAAGAGACTCGGACATGATTCTGGATCAATCATTCAACATTGTATTATTATTTCTTGTATGAATAAGAGAAGGCGGAGATAAGGAGGAGGAGATTGTTGGGCGAAGAAGAAGAGCCTTGTCATTGTCTTTGCTGTTGAACATCTTCTTCTTCTTCTTTCTTACTTCTTCTTCTTCTTCTACTCCTCTCTCACCTCTCAAGTTCATTCATTTCTTTCTGCAATTGGATGGCAGAGTACTTTCCAGTGGATGTGTATCTTGAAATTGGCCAGGGTCATAACATTGGTATCAGAGCGGATTCTACTTGCTGGTGAGAGTTGAGTTTGCTACCCTAACCCTAACCTAAGTGGTTGAGGGCAACACTTAGGTTTAGGGTTGGATGGTTGAAGGGAGTGGGGCAGTGTGGCTAAGGGAAGCTGCCCCCACCTGGTTAGGTCATGTGGGGTCAACAAAGACCCTAATCAGGTTGCTTGAGAGTGAGATTGGGGTGGCGAGACATTTCGAGGAGACTTCATGCCGCAATTTAAGAGAGGCGATAGTGAGAGGCACTCGCACCTGGAATCTGATTAAAGGGAGACACTTGGCAACTTAAGGGCTGCCCTCAAGTAGGCGAGCTTGAGGGTCAGCGGCCATTCTGCATCAACGGACTGCAAGTTGCTACTTTGTTCTTTAGCATCGACGGGGGATCCGGCGTTGCACTTGGGTGTTGGAGTCAGACCCTCCTAGGAGATAGGACACTAGTGTAGGGGTAGCGTTAGATGGGTCAGGAGGACCATATGAGAAGGGGGGTGAGTTCTCTTCATCTCGAAGCTCAAGGCCACTCAGGTAAGCATCGTGCACCTACGGGATGCCCATGTATGCGTGTATGGTATTGATTGTCCTGCTGGGGTACTCTGGGTTTCTTTTCCTACTCCTCTGTGGTCTTGATTGTGTGACTGGATGCATGTGATCTACCTATTCACCTGATGGATGAAAAATGAAGTATCTTGTTATACATGCCGAGTCTTTCTACAGTGCTTTGTCTTTTCATCACTGAACGGTTATAGTCTGTAGGTTCTGCTAGAAGTTGAAATTTCGTTTTTTAGTGCAGTTGAGACTGAACTAAGTTCAGGTGAGACTCTTCTTGGTTGGGACCTGGTTGAGACCTATGTGGAACCCTTGGGACTCAGCGGAACTGGGCCCAAACAAGGAGAGCCTCTGAAACCAAATCGGTTAGGCATTGACCTCTTGTCTTCTTGGCTGGGATACGACTTCATTCTCCTTGGATTAGGACACCCACTGCCGAGGGGATCTTGGCTTTGACGTTTCGCTTGCATTCTGATTGCACCGTCCGTGGCTTGACTCGC
>BFEA01000108.1:1771565-1801792 GCA_003427395.1 Chara braunii | reverse complement strand
TTTTTTTTGTCCGCGTTCGGCCCGAACAGCTGAACGCCTCCCGAAGGGGTCCCGTACGTTCGGGCGTTCGGGTTCGGGCATTCGGCCCGTCCCGAACGCCGGTAACCCTGTATATATATATATATATACATATACATAGATAGATAGATAGATAGATAGATAGATAGATAGATAGATAGATAGAAAGAGATAGATAGATAGATAGATAGATAGATAGATAGATAGATAGATAGATAGATAGAGAGAGAGAGAGAGAGAGAGAGAGAGAGAGAGAGAGAGAGAGAGAGAGAGAGAGAGAGAGGGAGAGTTGCCAGGCCGAACGTACGGAGGCCCCTAAGCTGACCCCCGGACGTTCGGGCCTTCGGGTCCCAGTACGGGGCCCGAACTCGAAGGGGTTCGGACCCCGCAAAAAAATATTTTGTTACCTAAAAATTATTATGTTTTTCTGATTTTTTTGTTTTTGAGTTCTCTTTTATAAAAGCTACCTGTCTCTCAATTTAGAAGTCATTCTGTGGAGCGAAACAATAATGAAAAATCGGCAAAGATGGTGGTGTCAAAACTTGCTTTCCCACTTGCTAATTTGTTTTTTCTTTCTCTTCACTTTTTGTTTTCCTTTTATTTCGGGGCCTGGAAAAAAATATTATTTTTTCAAAATTTATTTGTAGGTTCTTTATTATGTAAGATACATATGTATAACATTCATGGCATTTGAGAAAGCCAAAAAAAAAAGAAAAATCGCCAAAGATCGCGGTGTCAAAAACTTGCTCGCCCACGCAATAATTTCATTGTCGTTTTATTTTCTTTTATTTTCATTAATATTATTTATTTTTCGTATTTGATTTTTAGTTCAAATTTGGTTAGAAATTTGGATGTACTGTTGAGGCAAATGTTGCTTAGTTTATTCTTCTGCATTACATATTTTATTTTCAGAATTTTTGAATTTTTTTTTTTTTTTTTTTTTTTTTTTTTTTGGGTTCCGCGGTTGACCGAACGTCCGAAAGCGTCGAGAGGGAGTCCCAAATGTTCGAGTGTTCGGGTTCGGGTGTTCGGCCGGTCTTGAACGCCGGCAACACAGTATATATATATATGTATGTATATATATATATATATATATATATATATATATACAAGGTTACCTGACCGAACGTTGTCGGAGGGCACGGTGTCTTGGCCCTCCGTTGTGTACCAGTTCCTCGCTCAGTGCCAGTCCCTTGCCGCAACAGACTGATCCCTAGGCTCATCTCGTGCTGTTTAGGTCCAGTGCCTGGATTACCCTCGGCGCGGAACGGCCCCGGTGGTGTAGCCCTCAGCAAAAGGGTGCGCCACAGGGCTTTCCATTGGTCCACGCAGGCTGGGCGCCCTGCTGTACAGCAGAGCACAACCGGCCTGTGGCCGTGGTAGCCGTCGGGTTCGCCCTGGGACGCGGAGGTGAGAAGACTGGCGCAGTCTTTTCTACTGTGCGCCGAGTGGTCTTCTGTCAAGTTATGGGTTAGGTGCAATCACTGTCGCAAAAAGAAGAATAAGATGTCAAATCAAAACTCGTTTTCTTTTGTATGGGGAAATCTGGTGGCCTCAGGCCGCTGTGATGCTGTGGTTCCCTTTTCGATTTTGAACTGCCGTCATCATTATTATTATTTATTATTATTACCACTAAAATTTCCTATTTTCGGTTTTCCGCCTGTCGGCCTGTCACTTCGTAGGGAAAGAGGAAAAGCGTCGATTTGGGTTTCGGACTGTAACAACGGTATTATGGCCTGGGTTTACTAATTCCTTGTATATCACCTGTACCAGACCTGCTTGTCCGAACCGTGCGGACCCCAATGGCCAGGTTAAGAGGCAGATACAGTAAGGACTAAAAGGAAAAAGAAGAAAAAGAAAAATAGTAGAAGAGAGAAAAGGAATGAGAAAAGGTAGAAAGTCGGGTGCTAGATTTGTGCGTGAACGTGAATCGCTATTCAGGCAAGGGTGCTGCGCAGAGAAACTCTGGGACGCCACCCTTTCCCTTTCAACGATTAATATTAATATTAATATTATTAGTATTATTATTATTTCTTTATTACTGCTTAGTTTTTCTAAAATTGGTTTTCAACTTGTTGGCTTATCCTTTGACGGGAAGCCAACGGTTTGAATTTCGAAGCCAACAGTTCGTAACCTAAGTAGGCCGACCTTATACTATCCGCGGGTGAGCCCCGATCTGGCTCCGTGCGATGAGACCCCAAAAGAAGGGTGACCCGCGACCGCATCGGTAGGAGGCCTATCACCCCCCATGTGGAGGGTCAAAAACCCCCTCCTTGCCATCGGACATGGGTACCCGATAAAGATGGGCCTGTGCCGATTATTTAAAGAAGTAGAAGTGACTTCTAGTAAAGGACTACGGTGCAAAATCTGCAGTCCTATTGCTAGGGTCTGCAGTCCTATTGCTAGGGTCTGCAGTCCTATTGCTAGGGTCTGCAGTCCTATAGGACTACGGTGCAAAATCTGCAGTCCTATTGCTAGGGTCTGGGATTGACAAGTGGGAGTTTGATACGTGATCGACCGTTGGGTTCTGGGTTGAGTGTTAGTTTCTAAAAAGTTAATTATTAATCCATTGTTTAAAAATTCTTGAAAAAGCGGTAGAGTCTGAAAAGGACTAACCAAAGTCCCTCATTCAGAACGCAAAGGAAAGCCCTATAAGAAAGGAGGGTGAGTCAGGATATCATCTGCAGCGAGCCACCTGGTAGCATGCTGTCTGTGCCGCAGGCTCCGGTGAAGGGAGGTGTGCTATCGGAAGTTGGTAACTTGCGCTGGGCTGTCGACTGGGTTGAAGCTGTCTATAGGGAAAGGGTAGCTATGACGTTGCATGGATATAGGCGTGGGTGCTGGTATCACAAGGCCCGCTGGAAGCCTGTGTCCGGGGAAGGGCCCTGGATTACCGTCATACTCAACTATGACGGTGGAGATGAGCTGGTAATGAAGATTAACGTGGAGGGAACAAGAAAGGGGGAAATGCGGACTAACTCGAAGTTACAGAACGCGATTTCGGAGGCGAGAGACAGGGCTGAGAGACGTTGCAGACGGGACAGAGTGACAGCAAGACTACGGATAACGGTGGCCTATCACGAGATTGAGACCTCGATGGACACAGCAGACCTGGAACAGATTCACAAGAAAGGGAGTCAGGAGGGGAAAACGAGATGAGTGATGCAGACCGGGAGACGGATCTCAGGTCCTGGAATAGACCAGGTGAGATCGAGAGGCATCACCGGGCGGTGAAGCCAGTGGAGCCTGGACCCGAGGCCAGCTCTCGGCAATTGGTGCCCAGAGGCCGTGGAACGGGAGAGAGACAAGGCAGAGGGAAAGGACGCGTGTGAGCGCGCAGCGGCCAGAGGTCAACAGGGGGCTGTTCTGGGAAACGAAAAGGCCAAGGCAAGTGCAGTAGGACAACACGGGTAGCATATACTTGTTTGACACGTGGCGCAGCGAGAGAGGGAGCAAGAGGGCAGTCAACAAGAGGTATGTGAGCGAGAGTGGGCCGTATGTCCGGCGCACGCGGGGCAGTCTGAGAGAACGGAAAAATGAGGGAAGAGGAGAGAGCGGAGCGAGTGAGCAAGCAGAAGATGGTGACGTCAACTGGACTTCAGTACGCAACTAGCCTGAGAAATGACTGTGACGAGTGACGTACTGATGAAAGTGGTGTGAGGCAGGCAGCAAGGGCGTGAGGGGTGATCGAGAGGTCAACGTTGCTTGTCTCTTGAGCAGTGGGGTTCAGTGGCTTTCTCATCTTTCTACGCGCTGACATGACAACCCTCGGGGAGTCGTTTTTATGAGGCGATTATCGTGGAGGACTTCCGAAGAAGCTCTGATGCGTACCAAGATAGTTGCCAAGCTGGTTGATCATGTCGCTCACGGATTGAGAGAGGGTGCACGACATGAGACACCTACTCTTCTTCGTTGGTGCATGTAGGCAGGACACGTGAGTCAAAGGAAGCACCGGCGATGTCGACAACCCCTCTGCGTTTTTGTACGATGAGAGAGTTCCGTTTTCTTGAAGAACGAGTCTGCTTATCGCTCGTCACGCTGCCTCTGAGTAATCCTCGGCTTGTGGCTACCAGAGGCTGTTGATGCGCTTTATCGTGGTTGCTCTGATCGAGACTCTCAGATAAGATTGTGTCTATTGCGAGATAACTTCTTTTGACTTATTAATTTTCGGTTTCTCTTTCTTCCTTACTCTAGTTAATTAGGATGTTTGGGCATTGTTAACCGGTCATTCTCTTCATGGCAAAAGTCAATATTACAGTAGATTGTGTGTAGATAAGTAAGGGGAAGACGCCCCGGCTCGTAGCAATAACTGGAAATATGCCTGCTGTAAGGAGAGTGCAATATACGGGTTACTAATCTAATTAGTAAGACTGAAGCGGTTGAGCAATTTTGATGTTGACATTGTCTATTGGTCCCATTTCCCTGTTCTGAGAAGTTTAGCTGATTACATGTCGAGGTCAAGGAGACTCACAACCTTTGTACTCGTGTGCTATGGTCGTGTGATTGCATTGCGTGACGGTGTCGTGAGACTACACCATGCAACTATGCCATGTGATTGCATCACATGACTGTATCGTGCTACTGCAACACGCAACAGTGCCACGTGGCCACGTTGAGTGCCTAACTCACACGGTTGTTTTGAGTGCTTGTTTCCGAGTGATTGCTTGTGTTCCCGCACTGCGTGAATACATTGTGTGACTGCGCCGTGCAAATGTTTAGTGTGGTTGTACCGAGAGGCCGCACTGCGCGATTGCTCTGAGTGATAAACATCTGGCAGCCTGGGAGCGGGGAGAGGCCGACCCATGTGGCTACCTCAGAGAAACGACTGATGTCAATGCGGGTCTTCTGTCCTGCTAGTACCATTGCCTCTTTGCTTCTTCGTTTGCGTCCTCTGGGTCGCAGCGGGCCATGAAAATTGTGATAGAAGATTAGGAGTTAAGGCGGATAGAAGAGAGGGAAAGGATACGCACGACGGATCAGAAAGATAGTGTACGAGAGATCAAGGTAGTGGTTCTTGGCGCTTCGAACAAGGTAAGAGGGGAACTGTATGAGCGAAGTAGTGAGCGAGCTTGTGAAATGCGACCCATGTTAAACGACTATGTTGTGTTTGGCGGGGGTAAAGTTCTCGGTTGGCTGTGTAAGTTGGCGAGCAGGAAAGAAAAACAGCCTCGGTTAGTGAAGATGATTTAAAACGTTCGGGCCACAGAGGGAGTCTAACGCATGGGTTATCAGTCTAAGGGTTGAGCAAGGGAGGCAGTCGAATGATCTTAGTATGGTGCGACTATTGGAAGCATCTTCTTGTGTTGGGTGATTTACCTGATTACCTGTCAAGGCCGGAGAGCTATGCAGCACCTGTGTTAACCGCAAGTGTAACCGAAACCCTGACTCTCCTTCGTGTACATTTGCATAGCGTAACTGCGTCATGTGATTACTTCGTGAGATTGTACTGTGACCGCTTCGTTGAACTGCACTACGAGACGTTCTTCGTGGGACTGCACAGGAGTCAGTGCATGCTGGTTGACATACGTTCACGAGATTGAATGTTTGATTAGTAGCATAGTGAAAAGTTGGATCGTGCTCTAGCGTGTGACCGAGTAAATCTACAAATGAACGAATGAGCTCTTACATTCAAAAAGGGAAAGTCGGGGCGATTTTTCTTTGACTACATTTTATGGCCTTGACTCGTAAGTGAATGGGGAGAAAAAGGGCAATACTGAGAAAAGTTTCCTACATGCTTGCTAACTTTTTTCTTGATGGTGACTAAATTGCATAGTTCTTTTCGGGCTGGGCTAGTTCCATCTTAAAGGAAAGTAGCCTGAGTCCCTCACTGTAGACGGCCGGGTCTTGAGCGCTGAGCACACTCTTTTACTTGTTCTCAAGAGACTATTGCCTTTTACCTGGTCTCAGCCCAACATTAAGCTGCGAGAACGCTAGGGCAATTTTCTCAGAGACCTGGTTTCTACCTGCTATGTCAAGTCATCTGCGAAGTGGCATGATGAATGAAGTCTGTCTTGAATTAGGTGGGGCTATACTCAGGGTCAGGTACTAAGCTCGGACCCTCAACTTCTGAACTGAAGCCCCTATCATAAGGGTCCCAACCCGAGCAGTACATCAAAAAGACTTTGCCCACAGTATAGCAGTCAGAGCGCACAACCAGTAAGAATTCTCCTCATCTGTCACTTCGTTCAGTGGTACAGAAAACCGGTTTCCCCCCGCCTTTAATAACTTCACTCGGTCTCAGAAACAACAAAATCAAATTCTGGCAACTACAGCGGATCTGTGGCTCCATTGCTACTCGTCAGACCCCTGCATTTTTGGCTAGTTACCTTGGGGTCTATTCTGTGAGTGACTAAGGGCGTGATAACCATGGAAAACCGAGACAGGGTGAGGATGACCTACGCCCTCCATCTGGACAAGAGGGATGATTGGGAGGAAAAAGAACTTGAGAGAATCCCATACATCTTGGGGCTGATGAGAAGCAGAGTGCTCGAAATAGTAAAAAATCAGAAGTTTATAGTATACACCGTCTATTTTTACGGGTCGGATGGGGGATGGCACAACACCTACTCATCAGAAGAAACAGTGGAACATTCAGTGGTACGTTAATCATCATACTCAGAACTCTATCAACTCTGAACGGTAACAAACGTCACCCCTCCTCCTGCGGTTTCGGGATGCAGTGAATCATGACTTGGAGACGGGAATCCTGATAACATTTAGACAAAAGTTTAGGTAACGCTCATAAGAGTTTTTGACGCTCAGAATAACGCCCAGAACAAGCCTTCTACGCCCAGATCGACACTTAATACTCAGGCAATGTTCATGCTGTTTTCCGGGCAACACTCGGTCAATGATCCCAACAACATTCGGACAAGTACTTAGACAACAACATTCGGGCAAGTACTCAGACAACAACATTTGGGCAAGTACTCAGACAACAATTGGGCAAGTACTCAGAGCAACATTTAGTGCTCAAAGTTGTATTCGGCGCTGGGCTCCTTCCAGTGTTCAGAATTGTGTCTGACTTCCATTCAGTCCTTACTTAACCATTATGTTAATCGCCCCTCAGCCGTCAACCTAGTTGGTATTCAGTAACCGTCCAACAGTTAGAAACAACACTCGGAACAGTACTCGGAACAGTACTTGGAACAGTATTCAGGCAATACTCGGCACTCAGCAACAGTCAGTTCTCCGTTAGTCATTTCCAGCAGCTTTGAGGCTCAAGCAGCTTCGAAATCTGCAATCAATCAGTTTCTTTCGGATCAGCATCTTGTCAGTTTTCATAATCAGCAACCGTCCAGTGCCTCTTTCAGATCTTAAAGTTATTTGTCGTTCAGCCCTCGACTTGTAACTAATCAGAGAGTCGCTTGATATCAGATCAGCAAGCAGCCGGAAGAACAATCAGATTGGAAACCATACCAGCAAGCCCAACAAGCAATTCAACAATCAGTTCAGTAAACTGATGAACATCTAATCAGCGTTTGGTCGATAAATCTCAGCAGCATCCTGTCCGTGATCAGCAAAACAGAGGCAGCAATCAGAGGATGGCAGTCTTAACAGCAATCAGTAAACGGCAATCAGTTGAGTAGTTAGAAAATTGCATTTTAAGGTGGAAGTCTCAGTAGCAATAGCTGACCGGTAACTAAACTGCGAAAACTTAGGGGAAAAATGGGTGATAGAGACATTATAAAGGTAGCATGCTCACTGCGTCAAAGCGTGTCAGAGGATAGGAGGGAGAGTGCAGTGGAAGAGTATAATCAGCATACAATCATGATGATGGAGCAAGCTTTGGTGCAGGTAAGAGATCACACCCGGATTGACTATACTTATAATTTACATGACAAAAATGGCAGGTTGTGTGCTACTATTTCCTCAGTGGGCATCGTAGAGAAAGCAAGGAGGACTGTTGACAGACTTTAGCGAACATTTAGCCTCCGAGTAGGTGCTGCTCACTTTACCCGGACATTCAGCAACCATCCAATCAGCGACCCGTTATCAGCATTCAACTATTATTAGTGATCAGTTCAGCAATCAGTTTTTCAGCAATCAGTTTTCAGCAATCAGTTTTCTGCTGTCAGTTTGGTAGTAAGTTCTCAGGAATCATCTGGTCAGCCTGCACTAGCAGGGGTACTCATGAGCACAGTTCAGTCTGCACCGGTCAGCGAGTCAGTGCTGGCCAACCTCAATCGGATTTCATGCAAAGAGGCATTTCACTATCAATATGTTAGTGCCACTGGTTTCAGACAGGGGGATCTGTCTATCTTCATTGTCCAGACCAGTTTTGCTGATGGCACTATCCACAATCTGAGGCCTTATCTGAAGAAGGGCAAGGAGACTCATGAGCACTTCGATCCGGTATGGATCTCAGCCACTGAATACCTTGAGCAGAGGGAGAGGGAACTCGATGAGAGTGGCGCAACGTTGATCTGCAGCTTCGGGCCAATGCTTTATACAGATTATCCTAGGCCTCCAGTCCCTTCCATTCTCACTGACGGTACGAGTTGGCTGGATGTGGTTGGTCTGGCAAAGAGGTACATCTCCCCAGCAGTGATCGACGTTGAGGCACTAACCGAGCCCACCGAGTATCCCTACCTTAAACGGGGAGTCTTCTCAGTAGACGGGCTGCCTACATTGTGGGAGGAGTTTTGCTCTATGGTTAATTACCGTGTTATGTGTCTCGGTTGGTCATGCTCGGAGCTCGCTGGGTACAGGTGGCATTTTGTCACGAAGCCTCAGTCTCAGGCTGTACGTGAGCGTGGGTCTCGGCACCAGAAAAGATCATTGAAAAGAGATTGAGAGAGACTGACCAGAGGGATGAGTGAGGACTCTTGAGAGGTGTTGACCATGCTCACTTATGTGTACTTTCTGAGATTATTATGAGTTCTCATTCTTCCCTCACTCATTTGCCCGTCTCTGCCAGAGTCAGTCAGTCTTATTTTCTGCATTATTCCTGCTTGATGATCGCTTTCGTGGATGTTTTGTCACAGTTCTCAACATCAGATTGACATAATTGATGCATGTATAGCACCCCATAATTTATGATTATCATTGGCATAATTCTCTGCTGTTCCGAATCAGAATAAAAGATTCCTAAGACCGGGGACCGGCGAAGACCGCAATCGAAGGGTCTCGCTCGAAGCCGGACGCACACAACAGGAAGGGATTTGCATTATTTAATTTATTTTATTTACTGCAATCACATAGAAAAATCCTGCGTGACAGCCTGTTGGCTTTCCGGTCGCTTGAAGTGGCCTGACTGGAAAAAGTGCGACAAAAATGACGCCGTTGCTGGGGACATGAAAAGATTTTCGTGTCCGGAACGAACCTGGGTCATCATCACCTTTGAGCTTTGATTAGGACCTGAGAACTGTTGACATTTCTGTGAGATTCATGTTAATTTTATTATTCTCATTTAAGTCCTGATTTTCTTGAGAATCATGACTGCTAACTGTGATTTATTTCTTCCTTGTGTGAGGTACCACACTGGATCGGAAAAAAAAGATTGATATTATTGACTGAAGAGAATCGAGCTTGATACCAGGTATGCCCAATTATCGCCCAACACGCTGAAAAGAATCGAAAGGAAGAGAGTAAGACGGAAGGAGACAAATGTTGGTCGACGATGTTCTGAAAGAATTGTCCAAACTTACCGCAGGAGGAATATTTCCTTACAGATATGAGGCTTGTTGGGACTATCACTCTTGTGGTTCAACCATCTGTGTAGTGCTGACTCACTTCTTGGAGGGAGATGTCTGTGATATCCGCCCATATGTCAAGGAAGGAGGCAACAATGATGGTGAAAATTTTAATTAGTTATGGGAGATCGTGATCCAATTTATTTATGACGAAAAGACAGACTTGATCAAGCAAAAGAAGAAAGTGGAATGGGGTATAATTCCACTAGCATACAAGACTGTTCCAATCCCTCATATACCTGACAGCTATTGTGATGGGAGTAGCTGGCTACCGATAATCAACATGGTATTGACAAGAGAGAAAAGAAACGGTGGTCATGAGAGTTGAAAAGATTTCAGCAGAAGTAATCAGACAAAGAAGGTCAAATTTCGGCAGATGTTCGGGTCCTAGTCAAGAGAAGGTTGAATGTCTCCTAAGGTCGTTGAATACTCTAAGTAACAGAGAGACATTTCCATATGAAGTTGTCAGGTATGAGATGGTCGAGAGCGGATGGGAGCAGGAACGATTATATGTATTGACGTTCTATTTCACAGATCTGGATGTGTATGATGTGAGAATCTATGTTCCAAAAGAAAGAAGTGCTGACGTATTGTATGAGAGATGTTGGAGATTTGCTGAAGAGGTAGTACCGAGAGAGAAAGAGAGGCTTGAGAGAGAGAACAAGTGCTTCACTGGATCTACTCGATTTACTGCCTTCAAGGGATTTCCAGTTCCTCTCTTACCTGATATAAATTTATCAAAAGATGATTGGTTTGCGGTGATTGAGTTTGCTCAGAAAGTGAAAAGAGGTCAAAGAGTCTGATGAGTCGACGTTTATGTACCCTTGAGGAAAAAATCTAAGCTTAGACTGATAAGAGGCCATGAAGGGCTGAGTAAGGCTACGTCAGACAAGCTGTTGAGCTCTCTTAATTATATAGCGTGTAAGGCTGTAATTCCTTATAAGATCGTGAGGTATGAAGCCATAAAGAGACCGGGACAAGAACATGACAGTCTGTATGTTCTTACATGCTATTTTATTGCTCTTGATGAATATAATATTGGGATTTATGTGCCAAGGCGGAGATTTGATGAAAACAGAAAAGGTGCGTGTTAGCAACGAGCGTCGAATCTTGTGCATGATGAGAAGAAAAGATTAGAACGAGAGGGAATAAACTTTTCCTTTAGCACCTATGTCAGACCTTTTGTTGGGATACCATCTCCACCTGTTGAGGGACTCACATTCCCAAGATACAATTGGTATGCCATGGTAAAGTTTGCATGGAAAGTGAAGAGAGCCCAAGAAGAATACTCTCAGTAGCCAGAGTAACTACTGTGAGGGGTAACCTCTATGAGGTGATAGGGTGTGATAATCCTTTTGTGATCCTTAGATATGAAACTTGTGAGAGAGGGCCCTTAGTGTTCCACATTCCAGTGGTAAAATTCCTGAGTACAGGCAGCCTGGACGTACGGATTTATGTACCAGCAGGCCTAGAAAAGGAAGATGACTACTTGAAGGGTCAGACAAGTGCTTATATTAGTCTCATAAGAACCAAGGAGTGACTTGAAAAGTTAAAAAGAAAAGTAACCTGGGGAAAATAAGTAAGACAATTTGAGAGGCTCCCTGAGTTCTCAATTGCTAAGGGATTTGAAGGCATGAGAGATTGGATGCCTTTGTTGGAAGCCATCGCTGAGATTGATAGAGCAAGAAAAAAAGACTCCACTGTGATGATAAAATCCCTACTCATGAGTACCTTTGAACACAGATTCGAGATCCCTGATTATGTTCAACCTGAGATCTACCTTTCAGATGTTGCTTATGATGATTAGCTATGCCCAGTTTGACTGAACAACTCACACTAGGAGTTGTGTTGGAAGGTAGAGTAGTCAAGACAGAATGAACTCTTCGAATCTCTGACAGAAATCTTTCTACCCTGGATGAGTTTGAGTTTTTGCAGCCTTTCTTAGATCGCATGAGAGACTCTGCCTTGAGAGTTACCACTGACCAGACTGAGATAAGCTATCTGTTAAAGGTAGTGAAAGTGGAAACTACTGAGAGAGTATCATATCATACCTTTCAATAACGGGTCTCTCTTGCAAGAAGGATCAATAGTGGGCTGTAAACGATGCAATTTGATTATGAGATTATAGACCTGACTCGATATTTTATGATTCGGGGTACTATAAAAGGGTATGATAGAAGATTGAATAAAGATAATGAGAGACAGTTTATTGAAGACTACATTGGAAGGCTGAGAAGGATTGCACTGCCCTTGATCACTACCCAATTAATTATTGCTTATACCTTATATGTACAGAACTCTCAGGGGGTAGAGCAGACAAGAGAAGAGAGAAACGAGCCTATATCCATTGTGAGAAGAGTGAGAGATTGAAGAGCAGAGAAGAAACGGATAAGAGTCACAGAAAAAGAAGAAAATACTTGAGAAAAGTCTATGGTCAAGATGGCAGGACGAGCAAGACCAAGTACATCTGCAGGGACCAATGAAGAGGCCTTGGTTGGAGTTATACGGGAACTGGTCGAGAGAGTTGACACTATAAAATGAGGGTCAGACATTGCAAGAGCAAAGAGGCCAGATGAGAGAATTCCCTGCTTCAGAGGACCTCAGGTTAATGACTTATTGGATGAGTATGAATTATTTGGACTCAGTTATGGCTGGACAGATAAACAACGACTTAAGCACCTTCTATCTTATTGTGACATTGATTTGAGAATGGCAGTTCAGGAACTAATGAAAGGTGTTACTACTTGGGAAGAAGTCAAGGAAAGACCGAAAAAGAAATTTGAGAAATATTCAGTTCCAACCACAACTAAGGACTTGCTTAACATCAGAAGAGCTAAACGTGACACTTTCAATGTTTTTATTCAGACCTTCATCCGAACAGCAAGAAGAATTCCATATTTGGATGAAGCTCAGAGATGCCATATATTTTTGACAAATTTTACTGACACTGAAAGACAAGTAGTTCTTAATCAAGCTCAACACTATCCTCTCAGATAGGATGAAATGGTTGCAATCATAAGAACTCTACCTACTGTCTCCCATAAGAAATGGTCATTGGATCAGATCAGTACTTTGGCCAAGGACTGGGAGACTGAAAATGGAATGAATAGAGGAAACAATCTAACTACTGAGAATATTATTCATAAAGTGATGGTTAACTTTATGCCTGCAAGGCCTGCAACGCATGCTGTGGATGACAGGGGAAAGAAAAAGGCTGAAAGTGAGGAAAATGACGACGATGATGATGACAACGAAAATCATGGTAAGAAGGGGGATTCATCCAGAACCAAAAGGAATAGGAAGAATGGTGATGGAGGAAACAGAGAGAGAAAGAAATATGATGAACGTCCTAAGAGGAGTTTTACTTGCTACTCTTGTGGAGAAAGTGAACATACTACCACCTACTGCAAGCCACTTGAGGAGGATGTAAGAAGTGGGGTGGCAAAGAAAGATGCAATGAACCATATATGTGATAGTTCATGGAATAAGTTGGATCCCAGACATCCGGGAGGTATGAGGCTTCTTGCTCTTAAACATGATGAAAGGATGAAGATTAAGAAGAATAGAAAGGCCAATGTGAATGTTCATTTCCTCACTGGAGAATTGTCTAATGAACTAGTACAAAGAGCTGATAACCCGTATACCACGATTGAGTTGTCTCTGCAGTCCTTAACATTGACAGAGTGTGAGCCTACTGAGGCATCAACAAGTGAGTCTCTATTGGGAGAGAACCCTACTTTTCAGAATCCTTCTGGATTAGTAGAGTCCTCTTCCAATGAAATGGCTCATCTCCTGGCTAACATGATGTCGTTCCATGGTGACCTACCCCAGAGCTTATCATGGAACTTAGTGTCAGGGTTGGTGAAGTGAGGAATCATCAAACCCGTATGACATCCCAAATGATAGAAGAAAAAAGAAAAAAAAAGGCTGAGGAGTCACTTATTAACGTCCTTGATGACCCTGAACCGGAACGTTCACAGGAAAAGAATGAACAGGGGAGAAAAAGAAAATTTATCCTCAAGAGTGATTTGGATGACGGGACTGTGATTTCTGATGTAGTTGCTATGATGCTGAAAGAAACGAAAGTAACACTGTCTTTCAAGGAAGCAATGACATTAACACTCAAACTGAGAGAAGAGTTGAAGAGGTTAATTGAGAAGAAGAAATTGAAAGTTAATTATTTGGGATCAATCTTTCCCAATCAAATGAAGAGATTTCCGCCGGGTTGCAAGATGAGGTTTGCAACCATGGGTTGTGGGCATCTTACAATTCACATTAATCAAGTAAAGATTCTAGCCCTAGTAGATTCTGGGGCAGAGATGATACTTCTTTCACGAAGAACGATGGAAGCTTCTAATTTATCAATTAACAGACCTGCACAAAATGTACTGAGTAATATTGCAGGAGAGCTGTTTGTGGCAGAATTCATTGATAATTTGCCTATCAAGGTCGGGACAATGACTATGGAGTTACTGGGTTTTGTGGTACCTGATCTAGATCATGACTGTATCTTGGGAACTTCATTCTTGCATAGGATGAAGGCGGTCCGATTTTTCAGTCATGAGGGTTCATCCTAGATCAGTCTAAAGGATCCAGAGACTGCTCAAGAACAAAATTTTATGGTTGGTACGAAAAATGATTTCAAGCATCAACTGTCTGCTAATTCGATCAGGAGGGAGGAATCTGCTGAAAGGGTTAGGAGACTAAAGGAGGAAGGAAAACGAAACGCAAAAGAAGAGATTTCAGTGGGAATCAATCAAGTGTCGAAAATGATGAAAACCCTTGGTAAACTCGAGGATGAAAACGAGCAAATTGAAGCCTTCAAGAAAGCTGTGGAAACTGCTAAGGGAGGAAAGATGGAATTGAGATTTGCATCGACTCACCCTTTTTTAGGAAAAGAGTCACTGGGTCAAAAAGAAAATACAAACCCAAGGGGGTGAAGAAAAACCCAGTGACAGTCTTAATAGAGAAAGATTATGATGAAGCATTGGAAAATGAAAGACAAATTATAAGAGCATTGAGGTAATCAGTAAAACTAGAGAATAGGGTCACCAAAGAAAGGTTTGACATAATGAAAATAAGCTCGGATCAGTTTATCCTGCCTAAAGAGAAAGAATATATCTTCAAGATGTGTCAGAAATTCTCTGGTGCTTTCTCATTTAATGATGAGGAGAGAGGTTGATTGGACGTGGACATGATCAAGATGACCAAAATTTGGACAGTTGACCATGTTCCATGGAATGATAGGCCAACGAAGTATGCCTTGAAGGAAGAGGCAGAGGTTGTAAAGTATCTTGACAAAAAAATTGCATCTAATGTTGCTGAATCTGCTGATGGACCATATGCTAATCACTGGTTCTGTTTTTGAAAAGCAGGGGGCGGGCTAAGATGGATACAGAATCTTCAGAAGTTCAATTCTGTGACGGTACATGATGCAGGTAGTCTTCCTAATGCTGATCTCCTTGCTGAATCATTTGCTGGTCGATGTATTTATTCCCTAGTTGACCTGTATTCTGGCTATGATCAGTTCCCTATTGATTCCACTAGCCGGCCAATGACTGCCATGCACACGCCAAGGGGGCTTGTTCAGATGTGCGTGGTACCTCAGGGCTGGACTAACGGAGTGGCAGTGATTGAAAGGGATATGATGAAAGTCATGCAGGATATTTCCCCCGAAATAACCAGTCCCTACATTGATGATAATCCTGTAAAAGGACCCCTGGTAATAGATGAAACTTTGGTCGCAGGGGGAGTCAGAAAGTTTGTCTGGGAACATGCTGAAGGAGTAAAGATGGTCCTAGAAAAACTTCTGAACAGAGGTCGCCAACGGGTGGCCGTGACCGTACCCGACTGTACCCAGCCGTAACCGGCAGTTTTGGATGGGGTGGCCCCCAAATGATATGCAGTGGTGCGGCTGGGTGTGAATATGTGTGAAAATATGCTGGGTGGAATTGGGCAGGGTGGGAAAGTTTCAGTGGGGCATGGCTGGGGGGGGTGGGAAAGTTTCAGTGGGCCATGACTGGGTGTTGTCCCGATTCCCTGGGCGGGTATGGCTGGGTGGAGGTTTGGCGTGGGTGACCCGAAGCTTGTAGGCCATAGAACTCGTATAGACACTAGCCTTCTAGGTAGTAGGTACTAGGTAGTATTAGGGTCAGGCAAAAATATTAACTTACCGTAGACCCTTTTCACTGACAATGTGGCAGGTATTGGGGTCGTATTAGTAATAAATCGGCCCCCTCGTTTTTATTTTCCTATTGTTCCTCTTTTTCACCTGTAGTGAGACGCTATGCAGAGTCGCAGACCAACGGGCCTCACTCCACTACTCACCAAATGTGTAAAATGAGAATGAATCTTGCGGTGCTTCATTGGAAGATTCACCGCCTTTTTGTTTTGGTCTTTTGTGCATGTGTGAGCAGTGGAGCGGCCGCTCCACTGCTCACACATGCACAAAAGACCAAAACAAAAAGGCGGTGAATCTGCCCATGAAGCACCGCAAGCTTCATTTCCAGTTTACACATTTGGTGAGTAGTGGAGTGAGCCCGCCCAACCTGTAGAAGCTGGTGCCAAAATTTCGAAGTTGAACTTCGAAGCTTCCATTAGCGGGGGGGGTTGGGTTGCTCCACTGCCATTCGGGCACTCCGGCGCCAGCGAGCGAGAGAGGTGCGCTAATGCAAAAATTAGGGCGCGGCTATTGCGACCGGCAATAGTGGGAAAAGCAGGCGCAGCAACAGCTACAGTAAGGCGAGCTTGATGGCGCGTGGCTATGCTGGCACAGCGGCAGGCTTGCAACAACGGTGAGCGACGAGCGTGCAGCACTTCACGGAGGGAGAGAGAGAGAGAGAGAGAGAGAGAGAGAGAGAGAGAGAGAGAGAGAGAGAGAGAGAGAGAGAGAGAGAGAGAGAGAGCATCGTGGGTCGTAAATTTTGGGCATGGGTACGACTGGGCATGGGTGGATGAAAATTCGTCATGGGTGCGGGCGGATGCGGGTGGAGAAAATTTAGGCCTGGGTGTGGCTGGGTCTGGGTAAGGATTCTACTGCAGATGCTGGGTGAACTGGGCATGGGTACAAAAAAAAAATTAATTAGCTAGGGTGGGGTGGGTCTAGGTTAAAAAAAATAAAATGATATGGGTGGCATTGGGTGTGGGTACACATGATATATGAAGGCTTGAATTGGGTCGGATATGGGTGGGAGGAAAAAATTGTTTAGCGACATCTGCTTCTGAAGTATAATCTGACTGCTAGTGGACCAAAGTCACTTCTCTTTCAACCAAAACTGATAATCCTGGGCTTCAGATGTTTCTCGAAGGGTAGGAGTCCAGATCCCAAGAAAATAGACAAGATTTTGAACTGGTCTCTGCCTCTTAGAAGAGTGACAGATGTCAGAAGTTTCTTGGGAGTCTGTGGATTCGGGAGGATTTTTATTCCTCATTTTGCTATCCTTGCAGAGCCTCTAAGAGAGATGGTAAGACATGGGGCTAACTTAGCATGGAATGATAAAAGACAGGCTGCAGCAGAAACGCTGCAAGAAAAACTAAGAGATGCTGGTGTAGTGCTGGGAGTACCTTATTATGATGATGAGGAGACAAGACATTTCATCATTGAGGCGGATGGAGGACCGGTTGCTCTGGGTGGAGTACTTATTCAGAAAGATGAAAATGAGAGGGAAATACCTCTAAGGTTTGAAAGCAGAACCCTCAATTCTACTGAAAGAGGCTACACCCAATTCAGGAAAGAGCTACTGTCAATCATCCATAGCCTCGGGTGCCTCAGGCACTACGTTTTGGAAATGAGATTCATCATGAGGACTGATGCATCTGCTGTGATAGGTGTTATTGAAAAACATAAACAGGTAGATCCAACAGTCAGCAGGTGAATCGCTTTCATCTGGACATATGATTTTAATTGGAAAAGATTCCCACTGAGAAGAATATGGCGGATGGCTTAAGCCGGATTGAGTGGCGAGAAGAAGAATAAGATGCGAATGAAACAATTGAAGAATCTGCCTATGTTGATAATTTCCTTAATGAGAAAGATGATGAGGATTATGAGGCAGCATGCTCCTACAAGTGGAGTCTATGGCCCGAAGAGAGAGACAGTTGGGGAGAAATCCCAAGTGCATACGTTTATGAATCGATTATTGGGAAAGAAGAAGAAGATGAACCGAACGATTGGTATACCGGAGTTAATGCAGCAGCAGTGGCTGCTCATAAGATTTGTGAAAGTTCAGGTTCAAAGGAAGAAGAAGAAAGTGAAAAGAAAGAAGAAGAAATAATTTTTTTCTTTGAAGAATACGATGATAATTATCAAGAGATTGACCGAAAGATGGAAAGGGAGCGACTAAAAGAATATTACTGTAAAGATTCAAGGAATAAATTCAGACTGAAAAGAGGACATCTCTTTGTGGATGGTAAGGGAGGCCTGCATCCACGAAGAGTGGTCTGTGGTAAAGAGAGGCAGTTAGAGATAGTTGCTGCCCTGCATGACGGGGTCGCTGGTGGCCCCAGAGCTGCTGAGGCTACCTACTCCAAGACTGTCAAACTCTACTTCTGGACTGGCATGAGAGACATGATTTTCAGATACTGCAAATCATGTGTGTTATGTCAGAAGAGGTCTACCACAAGAATGATTGAACCTTTATTCCCTACAATCCTGGTAGAACCAGGTAGCAGAGTGCATTTGGATCTCATTATTATGCCACCAGGTAAGGGTGAGATGAGATACATACTAAACATGAGAGATAATTTTTTTCTGGATACGTTGAGGCAAAAACTCTGAAAAGGAAGACAGCCGAACAAGTGGCTGATTGGATAGAAGAAGTCTATCTCAGGAATCCTTTTATCAGAGAATTTGTCTCAGACAGAGGATCAGAATTCAGAAATGAGGTTGTCAGGAGAATTACACTCAGATTGAGAGTCAGAATTCRATATGTGACTACTTACCATCCTCAAGCGAATGCTCCTGTGGAAAGAGACCACATAACTCTGAAAGATTCATTGGCCAAGTGGTGTGAAGGGAAACTCGGCAACTGGCCAAAGGTGTTAAGAGTTATTGTATATGCTGATAATATCACAGTTAAGAGAACTACTAGTTATGCACCTTTTACACTGTGGTATGACCGTTATGCTACATTGCCTACTAAAATAATTGTCAAGACATGGTGAAGTCAAGAAAGTGATAGAGATTATTCTATTTCAGAACTCCTTCAGATCAGAATAAGACATATATCTGAAGTCGATCAGGCAGTGATGGATGTAGCAGAGAGAATGACATCCAGCAGACTATCGGATCAAGAAAGATGGAACAAGAAAAGATATATAAGAAAAGAGAAATTGAAGATTGAAGATGTTGTCCTTCTGTTTGACAGTTTCCTTGAGACACAATGGACTAAAAGGTTGGAGCCTAGATGGCTTGGTCCTTACAGAATCACAGGAGAGGCAGAAGGCAAGGTTTATGAGATCTCATAAATGGATGGATCCAGGGTTCACGACATGGTATCAGAGTCAAGACTTCGTAAGTTCATCTTCAGAGACCCTGACTTGATCCCTACATTGACTCCAAAGAGAGGAAAAAGAAGTCAACCATCCAAGTAAGAGAACGGTCATAGAGGACTGAAAATTAGTACAGTAAGACACTGAGACAGTGAGGCTGTGTTATCAGCAGACAATGATCATTCTTGCATAGTCAATTCAACATTTCAGTTTCAGTATTTTAGTTTCAGTACTTCAGTTTCAGCATCTCAGTTTCAATATTCCAGTTTTTTTTTTCAGCAAGTCAATTCATTATCTATTTCAGCAAGCAACTAAGTTAATGAGACTATATCTTTGATGCAGTGCTGCAGTCGTTTCATGAGTGTTAAGTCCACAGAGTGGGGCGTAACTGTGAGTACAGTTCTTAGAGCATTGACACAGTGTTAAGATCTGAGAAACTCATGGCTGCGACACATCAAATGATATAAGCAGTATTATTCTTATGACAAAGAGAAAGCATGATGGGCATAAAGAAGTTCTGTTCTGTCTGATTGAAAGTTATCAGCAGAAAGACTTCGTGTCTCTGCCTAAGTTGTCCATCTAAGAGATTCAGACGGAGGCAGGCATAAGGAAGTTCAACTTTACTTGACTGAGAGTGGTCAGTAGAGGGACTTCGTGCTTTTTGGCTAAGGGTCTGTCTTCACTCAGATGAGAGAAGGGACCTCTCTGAGATCAGTGTTTCAGTATTTCCTTGAGACTGATGGAACGTCTCTTGGAAAAGAAATCCCAGCTGAGGGAAGAGACCTCTCTGGGTTAGCACTTAGTTCTTTGCTTGAGGCTGAAGGGAGGTCTCTTGCAAACTCTTAGTGTTGGCTAGCATGTTATTGTTTAGTGCCTGTCGAGACTGAAGGGACGTCTCTTGAGAAATGTTTGTCCTGTTATGGGGCATGGGCAGTCTGCTTGCGGGGTTAAGATATGCTTGCCTGACTGTATGTGTCTGGGGTTCTCTTCTCCAACCTAAGGATGCGTTGATTGCTAGGGCCAGCCAGAGCCTTACCGCAGTAGGTTGCAATCTGGAGGGGTCAGCAGGTCCCCGACGCGAGTGTCGAATTCCGTAGTCAGTTGAGGCTAAGACTCCGGGAGTCTGACCTATGAGGCTGAAAGGGGTCAGTTGGAACCCTACCGCAGTCAGAGGATGCAATCCAGTGAGGTTAGCCAGAGCCTGGAACTGTGGTTAGACCGGGTCCCACGTTCAAAAGTCTGGGCGGGGTAGCCAGCGCCTTGGCCAAAAACTGGTAGGTGGAATCCGAATTCGGGACAGTCAGACTGACGGGACGTCTACTGTCACAGGGTGACCAGACCCGCAATGGTCTGAGTGTCCTAGCGAGAGTGCCAAAGGGTTGTCATACTCGAGTAGTGGGTATGATTGGTCTTGACCTAGAGGCAGGTCAAAGGGGCTGTCAAGACAAATGGTCTGACTAGTCCTGGCCTGAGGCGGGCCGAATTAGGTATGTCAGACTGACGGGACGTCTGACGTTCTTGGCCAGTGGTGGGCCGAAATCAAGGCAATCAGTAAATCCTGGGTATGAAGAGCTGTTATGTATTAATTGTTGTTTGTTATTTATTGTTTTATTTATGGGTTTTATTTTAATTTATTGATGCGTGATTGCTGGTTGTCAGAGTGTCTGCTTGCTGGGACATCGTTGTTGTCTGTGGGACTTGCATGTTTTGCAGGTATACAAATACTTATCTGAAGTTCCCAGACTAGGGAAAAAAAAAAAAGTTTGGTATCCTCTCCCTTTTGTCTGAGAAGTTGAGGAGACGCCTCACTCAGACCAGAGAAAGAAAACAAGGGTTTGGTATCCCCATCAGGTGCCCGAGGGGCTGAGACATTTCACTCAGATTAGGGAACAGAAAAGAGGGTTTGATATACCCTATTCCCAGCATGGCAGACAGAGTGAGTACCCTCATTACTGGGGTCATCCTTGGCATAGATGTCGGATCAAGGGCTGAGGTAACCTCCATATGAAAAGGTCAACAGTCGAACTAGTCAAACATTCAGACAGAATCCTTCTTAAAATTTTATTTGATGGCCGACAAGCGGCCTGGTTCACGAGGAACCTGCATCCCTGGCCTTAAGGAAGCCAAACTCTCAGGCTTGGGACGCTATGAAATGGATTGGATTGAGAACTTTATGAGCCAAAAATCAGATTCAAAAGGCTGAGAAGAAGTCACGCTTATATAAGACGTAAAAGACAACCATGAGCTCGAGTTGGAAGAGAAAGAGGAGAAAGAAGATGCTGAAAAGAACACAGTGACTGGGATGATGGGGTGATGAGACAGTACATGGAACAGAGGGGGGCGGAACGGGCACTATCGCCTTGCTTACGACAGGGGTGGAAGGAGCTCTGGGGATATAAGGAGGAGAAGTGGCGCTAGGAGTACCATAGCGTGCGTGGAATTTCTTGCGAAGGAACTCTATCCTGTCTGGTGATGGAGTTCTCTCGTACCACCCTCCTAACGGGTAGCGAGGGTGTGGCCTTAAACGGCCATAGCCTCGCGGCTCCTCATCTTCCTCTTCCTCTGAGCTATAATCCCGCTGCGCCCTGGCTGGCGGTTCTTCCTTTGCTTTCCCTCCTCTTTCTCCCCTACCTCTACCCTGTCTGCGGCGTGCCTCAGGCATGACGTAGAGTGAAGCAGCTGTTAAGCAAAGGGTAAAAGACAATGGATCTATCTACAAGGACTATGGTTGGGAATACTATGTGGATGAAATTTATAAAGACGAGGCTATAAATGCACCGGCTATGAAGGATTATGGTACACTGCATAAGAGAGAAGAAGAGCGTTAAGAGGGAAGGTAGGTATTAAGTGAGAAGATAGTTGTTGAGCGAAGAAGAAAATTTTGAGAAAGAGAGGTTAGCGCAAAGAGAGAAGGCGAGCGCAGAGAGAAAAGGTGAGCACCGAGAGGGAAGGCGAGAGCGAAGAAGAAGGCGAGCGTGGAAAAAAAAAAAAAAAAAAAAAGAATGACCGCTGGGAAAGAGAGCGAGCGCCGGGAGAAAGAGTGAGCGCTGAAACGAAAACAAAAAACTGGCTGCATAAAACCACGGCTCGGGCTACACAGCGAGTCGCAAATAGGAACGAATGAGAATGTTGCTACTGTCGCTGATTATATACTGGAAGCGTGATCTATTTCGACCCAACGGGGATGCTCGGTGGGGGTTTGGTATTATGTCGGAGGGCACGGTGTCCCGACCCTCCGTTGTGTACCAGTTCCTCGCTCAGTGCCAGTCCCTTGCCGCAACAGACTGATCCCTAGGCTCATCTCGTGCTGTTTAGGTCTAGTGCCTGGATTATCCTCGGCGCGGACCGGCCCCGGTGGTGTAACCCTCAGCAAACGGGTGCGCCACAGGGCTCTCCATTGGTCCACGCAGGCTCGGCGCCCTGCTGTACAGCAGAGCACAACCGGCCTGTGGCTGTGGTAGCCGTCGGGTTCGCCATGGGACGCGGAGGTGAGAAGACTGGTGCAGTCTTTTCTACTGCGCGCCGAGTGGCCTTCTGTCAAGTAATGGGTTAGGTGCAATCATTGTCGGAAAAAGAAGAATAAGATGTCAAATCAAAACTCGTTTTCTTTTGTATGGGGAAATCTGGCGGCCTCAGGCCGTTGTGATGCTGTGGTTCCCTTTCCGATTTTGAACTGCCGTCATCATTATTATTATTTATTGTTATTACCACTAAAATTCCCTATTTTCGGTTTTCCGCCTGTCGGCCTGTCACTTCGTAGGGAAAGAGGAAAAGCGCCGATTCGGGTTTCGGAATGTAACAACGGTCTTATGGCCTGGGTTTACTGATTCCTTGTATATCACCTGTACCAGACCTGCTTGTCCGAACCGTGTGGACCCCGATGGCCAGGTTAAGAGGCAGATACAGTAAGGACTAAAAGGAAAAAGAAGAAAAGAAAAATAGTAGAAGAGAGAAAAGGAATGGGAAAAGGTTGAAAGTCGGGTGCTAGATTTGTGCTTGAACGTGGATCGCTGTTCAGGCAAGGGTGCTGCGCGGAGAAACTCTGGGTCGCCACCCTTTCCTTTTCAACGATTAATATTATTATTATTATAATTATTATTGGTATTATTATTATTTCTTTATTACTGCTTAGTTTTTCTAAAATTGGTTTTCAACCTGTTGGCTTATCCTTTCGTGGGAAGCCAACGGTTCGAATTTCGAAGCCAAAAGTTCGTAGCCTAAGTAGGCCGACCTTGCTTATACTATCCGCGGGTGAGCCCCGATCTGGCTCCGTGCGATGAGACCCCAAAAGAAGAGTGACCCGCGACCGCATCTGTAGGAGGCCTATCACCCCCCCTATGGAGGGTCATAAGCCCCCTCCTTGCCATTGGACATGGGTACCCAATAAAGATGGGCCTGTGCTGATTATTTAAAGAAGGAGAAGTGACTTCTAGTACTCCGTTATGGGACTACAGCGGAAAATCTGCAGTCCTATTGCTAGGGTCTGGGATTGACAAGTGGGAGTTTGATACGTGATCGACCGTTGGGTTCTGGGTTGAGTGTTAGTTTCTAAAAAGTTAATTATTAATCCATTGTTTAAAAATTCTGGAAAAAGCGGTAGAGTCTGAAAAGGACTAACTAAAGTTCCTCATTCAGAACGCAGAGGAAAGCCCTATAAGAAAGAAGGGTGAGTCAGGATATCATCTGCAGCGAGCCACCCGGTAGCATGCTGTTTGTGCCGCAGGCTCCGGTGAAGGGAGGTGTGCTATCGGAAGTCGGTAACTTGCGTTGGGCTGTCTACTGGGTTGAAGCTGTCTATAGGGAGAGGGCAGCTATGGCGCTGCATGGATATAGGCCCGGGTACTTGTATCACAAGGCCCGCTGGAAGCCTGTGTCCGCGGAAGGGCCCTGGATTACCGTCATACTCAACTATGACGGTGGAGATGAGCTGGTAATGAAGATCAACGTGGAGGGAGCAAGAGAGGGGGAGATGCGGACTAACTCGAAGTTACAGGACGTGATTTCGGAGGCGAGAGACCGGGCTGAGAGACGTTGCAGACGGGACAGAGTGACGGCAAGACTACGGATAACGGTGGCCTATCACGAGATTGAGACCTCGATGGACACAGCAGACCTGGAACAGATCCAGCAAGACAGGGACTCAGGAGGGGAAAGCGAGATGAGTGATGCAGACCGGGAGACGGATCTCAGGTCCTGGAATAGACCAGGCGAGATCGAGAGGCATCACCGGGCGGTGAAGCCAGTGGAGCCTGGACCCGAGGCCAGCTCTCGGCAATTGGTGCCCAGAGGCCGTGGAACGGGAGAGAGACAAGGCAGAGGGAAAGGACGCGTGTGAGCGCGCAGCGGCCAGAGGTCAACAGGGGGCTGTTCTGGGAAACGAAAAGGCCAAGGCAAGTGCAGTAGGACAACACGGGTAGCATATACTTGTTTGACACGTGGCGCAGCGAGAGAGGGAGCAAGAGGGCAGTCAACAAGAGGTATGTGAGCGAGAGTGGGCCGTATGTCCGGCGCACGCGGGGCAGTCTGAGAGAACGGAAAAATGAGGGAAGAGGAGAGAGCGGAGCGAGTGAGCAAGCAGAAGATGGTGACGTCAACTGGACTTCAGTACGCAACTAGCCTGAGAAATGACTGTGACGAGTGACGTACTGATGAAAGTGGTGTGAGGCAGGCAGCAAGGGCGTGAGGGGTGATCGAGAGGTCAACGTTGCTTGTCTCTTGAGCAGTGGGGTTCAGTGGCTTTCTCATCTTTCTACGCGCTGACATGACAACCCTCGGGGAGTCGTTTTTATGAGGCGATTATCGTGGAGGACTTCCGAAGAAGCTCTGATGCGTACCAAGATAGTTGCCAAGCTGGTTGATCATGTCGCTCACGGATTGAGAGAGGGTGCACGACATGAGACACCTACTCTTCTTCGTTGGTGCATGTAGGCAGGACACGTGAGTCAAAGGAAGCACCGGCGATGTCGACAACCCCTCTGCGTTTTTGTACGATGAGAGAGTTCCGTTTTCTTGAAGAACGAGTCTGCTTATCGCTCGTCACGCTGCCTCTGAGTAATCCTCGGCTTGTGGCTACCAGAGGCTGTTGATGCGCTTTATCGTGGTTGCTCTGATCGAGACTCTCAGATAAGATTGTGTCTATTGCGAGATAACTTCTTTTGACTTATTAATTTTCGGTTTCTCTTTCTTCCTTACTCTAGTTAATTAGGATGTTTGGGCATTGTTAACCGGTCATTCTCTTCATGGCAAAAGTCAATATTACAGTAGATTGTGTGTAGATAAGTAAGGGGAAGACGCCCCGGCTCGTAGCAATAACTGGAAATATGCCTGCTGTAAGGAGAGTGCAATATACGGGTTACTAATCTAATTAGTAAGACTGAAGCGGTTGAGCAATTTTGATGTTGACATTGTCTATTGGTCCCATTTCCCTGTTCTGAGAAGTTTAGCTGATTACATGTCGAGGTCAAGGAGACTCACAACCTTTGTACTCGTGTGCTATGGTCGTGTGATTGCATTGCGTGACGGTGTCGTGAGACTACACCATGCAACTATGCCATGTGATTGCATCACATGACTGTATCGTGCTACTGCAACACGCAACAGTGCCACGTGGCCACGTTGAGTGCCTAACTCACACGGTTGTTTTGAGTGCTTGTTTCCGAGTGATTGCTTGTGTTCCCGCACTGCGTGAATACATTGTGTGACTGCGCCGTGCAAATGTTTAGTGTGGTTGTACCGAGAGGCCGCACTGCGCGATTGCTCTGAGTGATAAACATCTGGCAGCCTGGGAGCGGGGAGAGGCCGACCCATGTGGCTACCTCAGAGAAACGACTGATGTCAATGCGGGTCTTCTGTCCTGCTAGTACCATTGCCTCTTTGCTTCTTCGTTTGCGTCCTCTGGGTCGCAGCGGGCCATGAAAATTGTGATAGAAGATTAGGAGTTAAGGCGGATAGAAGAGAGGGAAAGGATACGCACGACGGATCAGAAAGATAGTGTACGAGAGATCAAGGTAGTGGTTCTTGGCGCTTCGAACAAGGTAAGAGGGGAACTGTATGAGCGAAGTAGTGAGCGAGCTTGTGAAATGCGACCCATGTTAAACGACTATGTTGTGTTTGGCGGGGGTAAAGTTCTCGGTTGGCTGTGTAAGTTGGCGAGCAGGAAAGAAAAACAGCCTCGGTTAGTGAAGATGATTTAAAACGTTCGGGCCACAGAGGGAGTCTAACGCATGGGTTATCAGTCTAAGGGTTGAGCAAGGGAGGCAGTCGAATGATCTTAGTATGGTGCGACTATTGGAAGCATCTTCTTGTGTTGGGTGATTTACCTGATTACCTGTCAAGGCCGGAGAGCTATGCAGCACCTGTGTTAACCGCAAGTGTAACCGAAACCCTGACTCTCCTTCGTGTACATTTGCATAGCGTAACTGCGTCATGTGATTACTTCGTGAGATTGTACTGTGACCGCTTCGTTGAACTGCACTACGAGACGTTCTTCGTGGGACTGCACAGGAGTCAGTGCATGCTGGTTGACATACGTTCACGAGATTGAATGTTTGATTAGTAGCATAGTGAAAAGTTGGATCGTGCTCTAGCGTGTGACCGAGTAAATCTACAAATGAACGAATGAGCTCTTACATTCAAAAAGGGAAAGTCGGGGCGATTTTTCTTTGACTACATTTTATGGCCTTGACTCGTAAGTGAATGGGGAGAAAAAGGGCAATACTGAGAAAAGTTTCCTACATGCTTGCTAACTTTTTTCTTGATGGTGACTAAATTGCATAGTTCTTTTCGGGCTGGGCTAGTTCCATCTTAAAGGAAAGTAGCCTGAGTCCCTCACTGTAGACGGCCGGGTCTTGAGCGCTGAGCACACTCTTTTACTTGTTCTCAAGAGACTATTGCCTTTTACCTGGTCTCAGCCCAACATTAAGCTGCGAGAACGCTAGGGCAATTTTCTCAGAGACCTGGTTTCTACCTGCTATGTCAAGTCATCTGCGAAGTGGCATGATGAATGAAGTCTGTCTTGAATTAGGTGGGGCTATACTCAGGGTCAGGTACTAAGCTCGGACCCTCAACTTCTGAACTGAAGCCCCTATCATAAGGGTCCCAACCCGAGCAGTACATCAAAAAGACTTTGCCCACAGTATAGCAGTCAGAGCGCACAACCAGTAAGAATTCTCCTCATCTGTCACTTCGTTCAGTGGTACAGAAAACCGGTTTCCCCCCGCCTTTAATAACTTCACTCGGTCTCAGAAACAACAAAATCAAATTCTGGCAACTACAGCGGATCTGTGGCTCCATTGCTACTCGTCAGACCCCTGCATTTTTGGCTAGTTACCTTGGGGTCTATTCTGTGAGTGACTAAGGGCGTGATAACCATGGAAAACCGAGACAGGGTGAGGATGACCTACGCCCTCCATCTGGACAAGAGGGATGATTGGGAGGAAAAAGAACTTGAGAGAATCCCATACATCTTGGGGCTGATGAGAAGCAGAGTGCTCGAAATAGTAAAAAATCAGAAGTTTATAGTATACACCGTCTATTTTTACGGGTCGGATGGGGGATGGCACAACACCTACTCATCAGAAGAAACAGTGGAACATTCAGTGGTACGTTAATCATCATACTCAGAACTCTATCAACTCTGAACGGTAACAAACGTCACCCCTCCTCCTGCGGTTTCGGGATGCAGTGAATCATGACTTGGAGACGGGAATCCTGATAACATTTAGACAAAAGTTTAGGTAACGCTCATAAGAGTTTTTGACGCTCAGAATAACGCCCAGAACAAGCCTTCTACGCCCAGATCGACACTTAATACTCAGGCAATGTTCATGCTGTTTTCCGGGCAACACTCGGTCAATGATCCCAACAACATTCGGACAAGTACTTAGACAACAACATTCGGGCAAGTACTCAGACAACAACATTTGGGCAAGTACTCAGACAACAATTGGGCAAGTACTCAGAGCAACATTTAGTGCTCAAAGTTGTATTCGGCGCTGGGCTCCTTCCAGTGTTCAGAATTGTGTCTGACTTCCATTCAGTCCTTACTTAACCATTATGTTAATCGCCCCTCAGCCGTCAACCTAGTTGGTATTCAGTAACCGTCCAACAGTTAGAAACAACACTCGGAACAGTACTCGGAACAGTACTTGGAACAGTATTCAGGCAATACTCGGCACTCAGCAACAGTCAGTTCTCCGTTAGTCATTTCCAGCAGCTTTGAGGCTCAAGCAGCTTCGAAATCTGCAATCAATCAGTTTCTTTCGGATCAGCATCTTGTCAGTTTTCATAATCAGCAACCGTCCAGTGCCTCTTTCAGATCTTAAAGTTATTTGTCGTTCAGCCCTCGACTTGTAACTAATCAGAGAGTCGCTTGATATCAGATCAGCAAGCAGCCGGAAGAACAATCAGATTGGAAACCATACCAGCAAGCCCAACAAGCAATTCAACAATCAGTTCAGTAAACTGATGAACATCTAATCAGCGTTTGGTCGATAAATCTCAGCAGCATCCTGTCCGTGATCAGCAAAACAGAGGCAGCAATCAGAGGATGGCAGTCTTAACAGCAATCAGTAAACGGCAATCAGTTGAGTAGTTAGAAAATTGCATTTTAAGGTGGAAGTCTCAGTAGCAATAGCTGACCGGTAACTAAACTGCGAAAACTTAGGGGAAAAATGGGTGATAGAGACATTATAAAGGTAGCATGCTCACTGCGTCAAAGCGTGTCAGAGGATAGGAGGGAGAGTGCAGTGGAAGAGTATAATCAGCATACAATCATGATGATGGAGCAAGCTTTGGTGCAGGTAAGAGATCACACCCGGATTGACTATACTTATAATTTACATGACAAAAATGGCAGGTTGTGTGCTACTATTTCCTCAGTGGGCATCGTAGAGAAAGCAAGGAGGACTGTTGACAGACTTTAGCGAACATTTAGCCTCCGAGTAGGTGCTGCTCACTTTACCCGGACATTCAGCAACCATCCAATCAGCGACCCGTTATCAGCATTCAACTATTATTAGTGATCAGTTCAGCAATCAGTTTTTCAGCAATCAGTTTTCAGCAATCAGTTTTCTGCTGTCAGTTTGGTAGTAAGTTCTCAGGAATCATCTGGTCAGCCTGCACTAGCAGGGGTACTCATGAGCACAGTTCAGTCTGCACCGGTCAGCGAGTCAGTGCTGGCCAACCTCAATCGGATTTCATGCAAAGAGGCATTTCACTATCAATATGTTAGTGCCACTGGTTTCAGACAGGGGGATCTGTCTATCTTCATTGTCCAGACCAGTTTTGCTGATGGCACTATCCACAATCTGAGGCCTTATCTGAAGAAGGGCAAGGAGACTCATGAGCACTTCGATCCGGTATGGATCTCAGCCACTGAATACCTTGAGCAGAGGGAGAGGGAACTCGATGAGAGTGGCGCAACGTTGATCTGCAGCTTCGGGCCAATGCTTTATACAGATTATCCTAGGCCTCCAGTCCCTTCCATTCTCACTGACGGTACGAGTTGGCTGGATGTGGTTGGTCTGGCAAAGAGGTACATCTCCCCAGCAGTGATCGACGTTGAGGCACTAACCGAGCCCACCGAGTATCCCTACCTTAAACGGGGAGTCTTCTCAGTAGACGGGCTGCCTACATTGTGGGAGGAGTTTTGCTCTATGGTTAATTACCGTGTTATGTGTCTCGGTTGGTCATGCTCGGAGCTCGCTGGGTACAGGTGGCATTTTGTCACGAAGCCTCAGTCTCAGGCTGTACGTGAGCGTGGGTCTCGGCACCAGAAAAGATCATTGAAAAGAGATTGAGAGAGACTGACCAGAGGGATGAGTGAGGACTCTTGAGAGGTGTTGACCATGCTCACTTATGTGTACTTTCTGAGATTATTATGAGTTCTCATTCTTCCCTCACTCATTTGCCCGTCTCTGCCAGAGTCAGTCAGTCTTATTTTCTGCATTATTCCTGCTTGATGATCGCTTTCGTGGATGTTTTGTCACAGTTCTCAACATCAGATTGACATAATTGATGCATGTA
>BFEA01000108.1:1726669-1737511 GCA_003427395.1 Chara braunii | reverse complement strand
AGGTCCCTACCTGAAATTTTTGAAATGACCTGAAGTCGCTGAAGCTTCTGAAAGGGGTTTCAGGTACCCCCATCCAACCATTTGGATGGGGGTACATGAAACCCGTTTTAGAAGCTTCAACCATTTCAGGTCATTACGGCGGTTTCAGGTCCCCATCTGAAATTCTTGAAATGACCTAAAGTGGCTAAAAAAACAGCCAGAAAAAAAAAAAAAAACATGAAACTTGTCCTGCAAACCACCCGAAACTTCTGAAATGACCTGAAGTGTCTTCAGGCCGTTTCAGCGGTTTCAGACCACTTCAGAATCTTTCATTATGAAATTTCAGATGGTCATTAACCATTAGTATTCTGTGCACAGCTGCAGCTGAATAGCAACCAAATTTATTATGAAATTACCGCATCTCTCTGAGAGGTGGGTTGTTACGTTCTGCCCTCATAACCAGGCTCTCTTGGTCTCAGACGTGGTCCAATTTTCTGGACCATGCCCTAGGCCAAACGGGTTTGACGTTGGAAATGAGAACTTTCTTGCTATTGTGGGTTTGGGTTTGCACTTTGTTGCCCCGATCCCGTTTTCGTAAATTGAGTTGCAGGCAACACTTTTTTGTGAGCCCCAGTTTGTTTTGATAGAGCCAACCTGAAACAACACTTTCAGAAGTTATCACAATAAAACGTGTTCGTTTTGACGAAATTGCTGTTTTGGCCCAGGTTATTTTCGACCTTTCCCGTTTTATTCGGTGCTCCATATTTAGGATCGCACGAGAGATTCCAGTTCTGCCCTAGAACTTCACACTCAATTTGCCAAAAATCCTTGGCTCACCCTTATTGCCACTTTCCTAACCCTTTCTCCATATTTTAGTCACTCCAACAAAAAAATAGTGTAGAGTGTGAGGTTAGAGCATCACAAGACAAAGGTGCAAAGAAGAGCAAACATCCAGTTCATATATCTCAGTGGTTAGAACACTAGTTGGAAATGCACATTGTGGTATGAGGTTGCGGGTTCAAAACTCAATTGCAGCCTTGCTCATAGATATAGACAAGGCGTTAGAATGATGCACGACTGGACACATACCCCCTTGGGTTGGCATATGGTAAGCTATGATAGTCACTGTTTGCGCGCCACCCAAGGGTTGTATGTCGGGTTTTGATACTGTGTGGGTTACTTGTCGCTATTGCTTGTGGTTATTTTGTTGATCTCCCCAGTCTGACATATCACACAAAGGCGTCGTTTGCGATTGTTGCTCAAATGGTAGAGTTTTCAGGTCACATGTCATAGATCATGGATTCGAGTCTGGCTTGGGACTTTGGGGGGGGTTCTTGTCCAGCTTGGCCTGTCATCTCTTCAATGAACACACAATTTCTTCTACATGGTACGGCTACTGCACATATCTGGCCTTGGGGCACATACATCTTTCTCTAAAGTTACACATAGCACATATAACCTTCAAGGAGATACAAACATGGTTTGTGAATATATACACATAGCCTACGGGTTCATACAAACATACATAGACTTTGAGCACACATATACACACAACTATTAAATCGGGCTTAGGGGGTCTCTCAAGTATGTGACGTACCAGTTGTGCCTAAACAATCTTCTGAAGCTATGCATTTTGCTATTAGTGCTAACAGGCCGTAGAGACCTTCTTTTTGGTTGACGGATGGTATCTTAAATCAATGACCAATAAGGCCCTTTCACCTTTTTTTTTCTTACTTGTTATTTGTTTCGAATTTTTTGGAATTCCTTCCCGACAATCCTGGAATGTTCGTAAGAATAACGTGCACCTTAGCAAGCGCGCTAGGAATTTTGTTTCGGTAGTGGGATTCCGAAATTATGGCCACACTTCTCGTCGACGTGTCTTTTCTTGCAATGAATTCGCCCTTGAAGACTTTGTGAATTTCCAGAAGGGATCTGAATAGGCATAGGATTTTCCCGCGTCCATCTTGCATGTGGATGTCCTATTTGAATTTTTCAATCTTGAATTAATTTTAGGAGCTAGAGTGGGCAAAACATAACTATTTTGGTGCCTTTTTGTTCTCGTGTTGACGCGATGCATGCAAGTTTCTCCAACTTCCAACTATACCTATGCCATTTTCGCCTCTTTTTTTTTCACGCCTACTTTTCTCCGTCCGTAACTGTTTTCCATCCCCTCTTCCTCTGCATTTCTTCCCCCCTCTTCTTCGTCTAAATCTTGGTCTCACTCCACACTTCTCTTTGCGCCCTCTCTCTTCCTGCCTTCATCCCCGTACTACGGGAACTCCCTACTGATACCCCCGCCTCTCGGAGTACTCGAACCATTAGGTGACATCGTGTAAGGATGATACTCCCCTCACGCAGTAATATGATTGGCTGCAAAAATACTCGCGGTGATCGATATGGCTTTCCCCGGGCGATTAACCCAAACCCTCTCCTCACCCCTACCTGCCTCCGTCTCATTCCCTCCCATCTTCTATCCCCCTCTTCACAACTATAAAATTCGTATGCGTATCCGAAAAGCTTGCTCTCAACCCATCGGCCAACTTTCGAGAAGTCCTGGCTAGCTGATGTGTATGCATGGCGAGTGGGAAAGTCTTGATGAGCCGAATGTAGTTTTGCAAGGTTGTGTGCCGGTTGGCCGTGATGGACTATGGGATTTGGGCAAGATGGTGTAGGAGTTGGCGGGTGACGATCGTTGTGGTGTAGAGGTTGGTATGTGATGGGGGGATCGTCAGTACCAGGAAAATGAAGGTGTATGTGAACGAGTGATTGTATGGCTTGGGGCCATAGTCAAAGAGCAGAAGGTTTGTGCATCTTTGATCTTCAGTTCCTCACGACGGATTGCCGATTTTGATTCTCAGATCTCTTTATATGTTTATAACTCTTTCTTTATCTTTAGTTCCCTTCTTAGGGCAAGCTACATCTCCATCTAGTTTCTCCGACTTTATATTCCCTACCTCTCTCTCTCTCTCTTTGGTATGTTCATCATGAATGTCTGAAAGTTTCAATAACTCCCACGTCCCTACCAGCTCCCGAGATTTTGTCATACTCGTCTCATCGAAATTCAAATCGGATCTCGCGAGGACGAGTATCGTTGAATTTGAGAGACCAGCAAACTCAGGAGATATTGCCTCACCCCTTTCTTTACTTCTTAGTAAATGACAATTTATGCGTGAGTGATCTCTTACATGTATGTATTGGTTGAGTTGTCGCTCTGATTATGGAACGAATTACGAGGACGGTGATGACGCCTCATTGGCCTAACACTTTGTGCATCGATTGTCATTGCACCGAGTGTTATCGAAAAAAGGGGTTCCATTACCAGACATGTGGCAAGGACGAAAACAAGGAAAGAGCCATGAGGTCATCCACGTCGGATTCCGAACTTTGTAGCGAATGGCGTCGGGACTTAATTCGAAAACGAGATCCCATGTTTGTCCTGCCTTTTCGTTCGAAAAAATGTCGAATAACCCGTATAGAAGTACAAAGATACTTTTTGGTTTAAACAAACGTTTGGAAGTTGAACGCACTATTTCTTTCCCCTGCGGCTATGACCCTTTCTCACTAAGACTGGAACCATATGAGGGATTTCAGTTTCGTCTGTGTCCCCACACTCAATTTCCCCAAAACTTTTTGGGACACCCCATTTGGATGTTCGTTCAGGGCCTGTTTCACATAATTTATCACTCCGCCCGGAAGACAGCACAAACCGTGAGGTTGAACGTCATAGGTACATGACGGGGTCTACCCACGCATGATTTAGTTCTAGGGTAGAGTAGGGATATAAGTCACTCCGGCTTGTGACGATCTATCTTCTGATAGGCGCGACTTTCTGCGCATTTGAACCTTGGGGTGGTTAGATGGGCCTAAGAGTAAATTGCATGAATGCCCCCGTTCCTTTTCTTCCTCTGTTTTATGAGAGCTTGGTCCCACAACTATTGGTGGCCAGGATGCGTTTAGCGTGCGCATGAATAACGGTTGACGCAACTTTTTCTATTTTTGGGGAAATTTGGGCAAGGAGCTTTGGAGCGATCATCGTGCGGGGGAGTTTTTTTTTAATTTTGAACTCTTTGGAAAAAATGTGGGAGACCGTGCGGATATTCAGAATTAGGACTCGAATTTGACTAGGATTTTAGGGACATCGTACTTTGTTTAACAGCAAGATGCCCCTTACTCGCGCGCGCTTTGCTGCGCTCTGTCGTACACTTCATTCCCGTCGCACCTAAATTCTAATCTCAACTGTAATTTCCTCTTGTTCCTTTCTTGGTGAGTGCGGGTGTAACTGTAATCTTCTCCCTCTTGGCTTCTCTTCACCCCGAAACATGTGCCTGTTCCCCTTTGTCTCACTGGCCAGAGCGGTGCATGACTGGATCAATGCGTGGAGAGTGGCTACGTCCCCCGCGTCGTGGCCCAGACATGCCGACTGTAGGCACCTCCTTCCTTTCTTTCTCCCCCCTGCGGTAGCGTAATCCCGACTATCTCGCTCGAATGTTAATTGCTATAAATTTCGCAAGTGCGACTAAATCGCTCTCTAATCTAAACTTAGGGGAGTTAGTGCGGTCGAGAGGATCAACTTACAAGTGTGAGCATGCAAAGAGGCGAGTTCGGAGTTGGACGATCCAACGAGCTGGTGGCGAGTGCGAGGGGTTGACGGTTGGCCGCGATAGACTGTGGAGCACGGGCAAACCCAGCGTGCGTACTCAGGCTAAGCGGGATGACAACTTTGGGTTGTTGGTAGGTGCGAGGTGACGAACTACCTGCATCGGAGTAAGAGGAGGATGGTGAAGCAGTGAGCGAGCGGCGCACTGGGGTGTATGGGGACTTATCTCCTTGCCTTCTAGAAATTTTGATTTCGGCTTTCTCGATTTCTTGCCTTTGTAATTTCAGACTTTTGTACCATTATCTTTGTGAACGGATCTCATGCCACATCTATACGTTACAGTCAACCAGTAAAATGGCCCGTCAGGTATATGCGCGCTCGCATAAGTCGCCCATGTCCGGGCTGTACTACTGGTATACTTCTGCATGGATAGGAACGACTGCATTAATATGAATTTGTGGCATGGAATTCGGTGTCCCCTTTCGATTAACAGATCGCGACTACCTCTGCCGAATGTCGGGCTTCGTCTGGTGGACTCATATCGAGGCTGAGCATCGAGAACACAACCTTCGACTGAGACTGTCCATGTCAGACTTTGAGATCTGTGAATCCCCGTAGGTGTCGTGTGTTTGAGCAGCGAGATACCCATTGTGTTCCTCCCATACACTGCATACGGACCCGTCCTAGGCGCCAAAACCGGCCATCCTGAGTACCCGGCTATGAAAGTCGCGAACTGAGAAATCCCCCTTTCGTCCGAACCTCTTTGCATTTCTGTCCTTGGAACCTTGACACATGAGATCCCAGTTCCGACCTGGGACTCCACCACACTTTCCTAAAATCCTTGGCAAACCCCCTTTTTGCAACTTCCGGGCCCACTCCCACTTCGATCAGGAAGTCGCACGGGGCATGAGGTTGGGCGTCACAGGCTTGTCTGAGTTCCACCTAGCCTTTGGTAAGTTAGGGGAAGGACAGTAGGATGTGTCCATGGGCGCCGACTTGCCTTGCTTAGGTACCCCTGCTTGGTAGACTCTCCGAAATTGGGCCTGTAGAGGATTGCATGAGCCTGGCGTCCGAAGTTTCTGTACGGCAAGGTTTGTCCGCTTCGGCTTCCACTAGGGCTGCGTGGTTGGCCCAGCCTTGCTGCTTGTCACTGCTGTCTGGTCCAAGTTGCCCTCGATACTGGTAGGGTGATGGTCCTGAGTGCTGGTCACATTGAGGTAGGATAGTAGGGACAGGGATGCGCTGGGAGTATTAACATGGGGATGGGTGGGGCAGGTGGCCTATCCTGTCAGGACAACCATTGGCTGTCGCTGCCAGCAATCACCACGGGGCTGGTCCTTGGCCTCTACAACAACCTGGGACAGGGTAGAAATATAGTACGTGCAGTCCAGCGCTTCAAACTGCTCCAAAGAAGGCCCATGCGGGATCGATGCCATAACATATGGTAGGAAGTAGGTTAGGTCCAGTTGATGTAGCTCAATGGTTAGAGCACCAATTGGACATGCGCATTGTGGTATGAGGTTGCGAGTTAAAAACTCAATTGCAGCCTTGCGCATGGACACCAGCAGGGCGTTAGAATGATGCACTGCTGGACACACACCCCCTTGGGTTGTCCATGGTGCTGTATGTCGGGTCTCGATACTGCGTGGGTTGCCTGTGGCTGTTGCTCGTGGTTGTTCTGTTGATCTCCCCAATCTGGCATATCACACACAGGGGTCGTTTGCGATTATCGCTCTAATGGTAGAGTCTTCAGGTCACATGTCATAGATCACGGTTTTGAGTCTGGCTTGGGACTTTGGGGGGGGTTCTTGTCCAGCTTGGCCTGTCATCTCTTGTAAACGAACATATAGTTCCCTCTACATAGTACTGCACATATCTGGTCTTCGGGCACATACATCTCACGATACAGTTACACAAAGCTCACATAGCCCTGCGGGCTCTTACAAACATACATAGCCTCTGGGCACACACATATACACACAACTACGGGCTGGGGGGGGCTATCATGTATATGACAGGGTCTACTAACGCTTAGCTCAGGGTAGGGATATAAGCCGCTCCGGCTAGTCTGAGTTCCGCCTAGCCTTGAGTAAGCTAGGGGAAGGATGGTAGGATGTGTCCGTGGGCGCTGGCCTGCCTTGCTTAGGTAATCCTGCAGGGTAGACTCTCTGAATTGGGCCTGTAGAAGATTACATGAGCCTGGCGTCCGAAGTTCCCGTACGGCAAGGTTCATCCGCTTCCGCTTCCACTAGGGCTGGGAGGTTGGCCCAGCCTTGGTGCTTGTCACCGCTGTCTGGTCCAAGTTGCCCTCGATACTGGTAGGGTGATGGTCCTGAGTGCTGGCCACACTGAGGCAGGATAGTAGGGACAAGGGGTGCGCTGGGAGTATTAACGTGGGGATGTGTAGGGTAGGTAGCCTATCCTGTCAAGACAACCATTGCCTGCCGCTACCAGCAATCACCGTGGGTCTGGTCCTTGGCCTCTACAACACCCTGGGCTTTTTTTTTTTTTTTTTTTTTTTTTTAAAGGAAGCAGGTTGGTGTTCGGCCGTACTCACACTAGCACTTTCCGGAACACATTTCTGCGTAGTTGCGGTCAGATTAGCTCTGGGAAGTCATGTCTTCCTCCCCCTCCCCCCCAGGAGCTAGTTCCCACTGGTATAGAATCCTTCAGGATTTGAAGTTCAAAGTCCAGATCTCTTCAATCAATAGTCACATGTTTGTACCATTCAGCTGTCAAGGCTGGCAAAAAAAAAAAAAAAAAAAGGCCGGCAAGCCCTTGTGTCAGTATGGCCTAACGGATATTCAATATTGCTCACAAGTGTGAAAAACGTGCACAAGTGGTGAGTTTTTTGTTTTTTTTGTTTTTAATAAAAGGATGCTTTATTATTATACAAAACCGGGAAGCGGTCCCAGCGTCCCTTACCAGAACAGCAGCCCGGGTTCCGGATCCGGCAACTCCGGCTGGATTCAGATCACATCCGGATTGCAGGAAATGTTCATCCTAAGTAATCAAGCCAGCAATCACCAATCACGCCAACAACCTCCGCAAGGTCTCCCAGCTACCCTACTCTTCTACAGTAACCTGTGCAAGGAAAATAAGCAACAACGAGATGACAATTCCAGATCACACGATAACATTGAAAGCCAAATAGTCACACCGTGTCCAGAGAGCAGCATTGCACCAATAATACACCAATGGAGGTTCGTAGCACTGAAAACCAATGTTCATGGAAAGCATACTCTCTCCTCTCAACACAAGAGTCCAGTTCCTTCACACTCTCACTTGGCGCTCAGCGCCAAGTCGACTCCTACACAGCTACTACAGACTACTAAATGACAATGCAAATATTGATATCAGCGGCAGCCCGAAGTACTTGAAGATGTCGCCTATGCAGACCATCGCCAATACAAGGTAAGTGCCCTCACATCATCATCATCATCATCCTTCACCTATCCCCTGACTACACCCATGTTTGTCCTCTGTTTCACCCGAAGACCACCCCTGCGCCTCACTGTAGTCCAAGCCCACCAGCTATGGTGGCTGGGCTATGGCGCTGCCCTCAGCAGCACCCTTCTTCCCTGCACGACCGCACGTGCTGCACCTCGCCTCTCAGCACCAGCCAGCAGCCGCGAGCCTTTGCTCCACCAGCGCTGCAGCCAGCATGCGAGTGCCTGAATGAGGCTGCCTGGAGTGAGCTTTTTCCTTTACGGAAAGAGTTGGCCTACTCGCACAGCCTGGCTGCACTGGCCTGGGCCTGTCTCTTATACACATCTAGATGTGTATAAGAGACAGTTCCTGCATACAGCAGCTACTGGGCTGTTGGGCGCCTCGTTCGGTTGGGCGCCCAACTGTCTCTGTATGAGGCTGCGAATCACGCCCAGGGCCTGCATTCTTTGGAAAGGCCCGGAGGGCCGTGGAAATGTCTTTGTTGCTCGGCCTGTGTTTCTCTCAACCAACTGGCGCGTCGCAACTGCCTGGACCCCAAATATGAAATTGACAGTCGAGGGTCTCTTGCAAAAAGCCAGGCCCGCCTTCACTTAGGGCGGGCACCTCCGCCTTCACTTAGGGCGGGCACCTCCGCCTTCACTTAGGGCGGGTAATGCTGCAAACAGGGCCCCATAGGCCTGCCGAGGACCCAGATCTTCGCATTCCCTCCTCCTTTACTTCGTAGGTCCTTTGAGAAGTCTCTTATTCTGCAGACATTTTCCCTTTGAGTGATCTTTCATAGCCTGCAATCACTTGAGGTGTTGTTCTCATGAGTTCTTCTCGTGTGAACCACCGGTCTTCTTTAGGATCCAGATGATGTCTGAAGCTCACACGATACTACATTCTCGGTTTAGGAGGTCGCCCTCTGCCTGATGGTCGAGGAACAGGCATCACTCAATGCTCGACGATCTGGTCAATGTCCACTTCGCCATCCATGGTTGGGGGCAGCATTGATCTTCTGGAAGGGAACTGCTCAGCAGCAGCAAAGGGTGCTAACTTAGAGGCATGGAACACAGGGTAGGTACGCAAGTGAGGTGGGATGCGAATTACATATGAAGGACTGTCTGGTTGATCTCCTACAGTGTCTAAGATCTCCCAAGGCCCAAATAACTGTGGCATTAACTTGCGAGATATGCCCAACTCCTGACCAAGCTCAACGGACGTGATCCAGATTCGCTCGCCTACCTGAAAGTTAGAAGGCCGTTTATGCTTATTCTCAGATGCAATCATTGTTTCCTTAGATTTCCTGATATGTTCAACGGCCTGCTGCAACATCTGTTCATACTTGACAACAAACTCTATGCTACCGGGTGCTGCAGTGGGTTCCCTTTCTGGTAGCAGAAAATCAAGGGCGGTTCGCGGCTTCCAACCAAGATGCAGTTGGTTGGCAGTCATGCCTGTAGTACTATGCACAGTGTTGTTGTACAGGCTGGCAACGAGAGGTAGTTTCTCGTCCCAGTCATCCTGACTTGGCTTGATATAGTGCCTAAGTAGTTGCTGTACTACTCGGTTCATTTGCTCGGCTTGACCATTTGACTTAGGACGATTTCCTGAAGTCATTTGGAGTTTTGTGCCTCATTGCTCAGCAGGAGACTGCCACAGTTCGCTCGTGAATCTGACATCCCTGTCACTTACAATAGATGTAGGTAGACCGAAGTCTCTTACCCAGTTGTCCATGAAAAGTTTAATGACGAAGTCAGTTCTAGCAGTTTCAGGCATAGCGATCAGTCTGGCGTACTTGGTGAAACGGTCCACTATGACAAAGATGTGTCTCTTTCCTGACCTGCTGGTCACACTCTGGCCTGGTCCTTCAGGCATCGACAAGGGTTTGATCAACCCAAGCGGAACCTGAGTCCTTGGTTTGTCCCTTTGACAAACCTGACAGGTTTCAACATAACGTTTTGCATCTTCCAACATAGAGGGCCACTAGAATCTCTGTACTAAATTTACTGATATCTTTCTATAGCCAAAATGTCTCGATGCATCATGACGTTCTCCTAAAAGCCAATTACGTAAGGACTCGCTATTAGCTTCTACACAATCTTTTATTCCCTGCCTTCTCAAGGAACAACAAGCCATCTATCATCGTAAATTCGTCCAAAGTCTTTTTGTCCTTGGCTTGGAATCTACGAATGATCTCAGACATAACTGGGTCTCCTTGATAGGCTTCCACCAACGGTCGAGTGAGTTCGTCAAATATGCCAAACTCGGTGAATAGCGCGCCCTGATAATCTCCCCTTCTTGATAGCGCATCAGCCACTTTGTTGTACGTACGCTTGATAGGATCAAGTTGATAGTCATACATGTCTATCACTTGAATCCATCTCTTGAGTGTGTCCGACTACACAGGCTGTGTCTTAATCCAGCGCAAAGTCTCATGGTTCAAGTTAGACCTCATATAGAAGAATCTTCCTAGGAGGTAATGTCTCCAATGAACTAACGCTCTGTACAAGGCGTAGAGCTCTCTCTCATAAGTGGACTTAGTTAACTTTTGAGAAGGCATCTTTTTACTCATGTACTCGACCAGTCTCAACTTTGGACCCTCCTGTTGCGCAAGGACCGTGCCTATGCCATATTGGCTGGCGTCTATGGTTACAACAAACGGCTTGTCAGGATCAGGAAGTTTGAGAACTTCATAGTGTGTTAGAGCATACTTCAATTTCTTGAAGCTTGCCTCACACTCTTCAGTCCACTCCCAAGGGGTGTCAAGTCGAGTTAGATGTGTTAAAGGGGAGGCTACCGTACTATAGTTTTTTATGAAAGGACGATAATAGTCT
>BFEA01000108.1:1705979-1710590 GCA_003427395.1 Chara braunii | reverse complement strand
CGTTCGGGCGTTCGGCCCGTTCCGAACGCCGGCAACCCTGTATATATATATATATATATATATATATATATATATATATATATATATATATATATATAAACTTTGTTGTAGTCCATTGTATGTCCAACTGTAAGTTCTCTATTATGTAAGCTACAAATATATAAATGTTCATGGCATTTGTCACAACCAAAAAAAAATGAAAAATTGTTTTTAGTAGTTGGTTTTTATTTCAAACTTGGTAAAGAATTTGGATGTAATGTTGAGGCAAATGTTGTTAAGTTTATTCTTATGCATAACATATATTTTTTCCAGATTTAAAAAAATATATATATATTTTTATTTTTTGTTTTTTTTTGGGAACGCGGACCCAAAAAGAAAAAAAAAAAGAATTCCAAAAAATCTGAAAACAATATATGTTATACAGAAGAATAATCTAAACAAAATTTGCTTTAACGTTACATCCAAATTCTTTACCAAATTTAAAATCAAAATCAAATACTAAAAATAAATAATAATAATGAAAATTAGAAAAAATAAAACGAGAACGAAATTATTGAGTGGGGGAGCACGTTTTGGACACCGCCATCTTTGGTGATTTTTCATTTTTTTTTGGCTGTGACAAATACCATGAAATTTTATATATGTGTATCTTACATAATAGAAAATATAAAAATAAAGTTTGAAAAAATAATAATTTTTTTTATGCCCCGAAATAAAGGAAAAAACAAAAAGTGAAAAGAGAGAAAAACAGATTAGTGAGTGGGCAAGCAAGTTTTGACACCACCATCTTTGCCGATTTTTCATTTTGTTCTTGTCTGAATAGAATGCCTTCATTAAGAGGGAGAAACCTAACCTCACAAAGAAGTCACATAAAACTTTTCAGGAAAAAAATATATATTTAGGTGCCAAAATATTTTTTTGCGGGGTCCGAACCCCTTCAGGTTCGGGCCCCGTACAAGGACCCGAACGCCCGAACGTTCGGGGGTCGGCTTAGGGGCCTCCGTACGTTCGGCCTGGCAACCCTGTATATACATATATCCTTTTTTGGCTCGGGCCACTCAGGTAACCTAGATAATAATTGAAAAACTATTTTAAACTAGGCTACCACCCGGACCGCCCAGGTCACCTTATTTTCCTGGGCGGCCCGACCGTGCAAAGACCAAGGAAGGTCCCAACCAGAAAAAAAAAAAAAAATCCGAAAAAAATATATTTTATGCAGAAAAATAAACTAAACCAGAGTTGTCAGGCCGAACGTACGGAGGCCCCTGAGCTGACCCCCGAACGTTCGGGCGTTCGAGTCCCCGTATGGGGCCCGAACTCGAAGGGGTTCGGACCCTGCAAAACATTATTTCGGTACCTAAAAATTATTTTTTTTTTCTGATTTTTTTTTTGTGAGTTCTCTGTTATGTAAGCTACCTGTCTCTCAATTTTGAAGTCATTCTATGGATCCAAAAAATAATGAAAAATCGGCAAAGATGGTGGTGTCAAAACATGATTTCCCACTTACTAATTTGTTTTTTTTCTTTTTTCACTTTTTGGTTTCCCTTTATTTCGGGGCCTGAAAAAAAATATTATTTTTTCAAACTTTATTTGTAGGTTCTCTATGATGTAAGATACAGATGTATAAAATTTCATGGCATTTGACAAAGCCAAAACAGAATGAAAAATCGCCAAGATGGCGGTGTCAAGAACTTGCTCGCCCACACAATAATTTCATTCTCGTTTTTTTTTTTTTTTTTTCATTAATATTATTTATTTTTCGTATTTGATTTTTATTTCAAATTTGGTATGAAATTTGGATGTACTGTTGAGGCAAATGTTGTTTAGTTTATTCTTCTGCATGACATAGTTTTTTTTCAGAATTTTTGGAAACTTTTGTTGTTGTTGTTGTTGTTGTTGTTTTTGGTTCCGCGTTCGGCCGAACGTCCGAATGCGTCGAGAGGGGTTCCCAAATGTTCGGGCATTCGGGTTCGGGTGTTCGGCCCGTCCCCAATGCCGGCAACCCTGAACTGAACAACTTTTGCCCCGAGGTCACATTGAAATTCTTTACCAAATTTAACATACAAATTTTAAATTAAAAAATAATTTATATTTTTTAATTTTTTTATTCTTTTTTACCCAACCACGCAAATGAACTCAGGCCACTCTGGTAGCCTAGATTTTAATATATATATATATATTTTTTTTTATTATTATTTTTTTTTATTATTTTTTTATGGTTTTTAATTTTTAAATCGAGCTTGGTTGGGAATTCGGGTATCACTGCTAGGCAAACGTTGTTTGTGTCATTATTATGCACAACACACTTTTTTTCATATTTATTTTATTTTATTATTATTTTATTTTTTACATATGCATACGTGCGATTTTAGTTTTGTAGGCGTAGGTCGAAATACGTACGCGTACAAGGTGCTACCCGGCTCAACATATGCGTACGAGGTGCGACCCAGCTCAAAATGTCTTCAAAACTTTCTCAACAACTCTTATTTGAATTGGGCATACAAGTCAAGTCATCTGTCTCACATTCATAATCAACAACGATATTATTTCAGCACGCTTATTTATTTTAGGTTACTTGAATTATCATTATTCTCGTCCATATTAAAGATTGATAATTGTTTTGCTAAAAAAAATTAAGTTTGTTTCTATCAACTATGGGTCATTCTAATTCAAATTAACTTTCGTACTCATAATACTTTCCATACTAAGAATTCACTTTTTTTAATAATATATGATAAGTCTCCACTACCCAATTCAAAGTCAAAAAATAATATTTTATTCATTTGCAATAGGCAGAAACAAAAAGTTCCGTAGACCATTGTACAAAAGTTATATTCAAAAATTTAAAAGCAATTAATCTAGGCTACCAGAGTGGTCCAGGACAACTTGTCCAACTTGACAAAAAAAATTAAAAAATTAAAAATAAAAAAATAATATTTTTAACTTTAATTTTTATTTAACGTTTGGTAAGAAATTTTGATTCGACTTTGAGGCAAACGTCGTTTAGTTTATTTTTCTGCATAACATAGTGATTTTTTCATATTTTTTCTAGGCTACCATAGTGGCCTGGGGTTACTTGCCTGGCCGGGCCAAAAAAAAAAAAAAAAAAAAAAAGTTTTAAATTTAAATTTTTATTTTAAATTTGGTGAAGAATTTCGATGTGACCTTGAGGCAAAAGTTATTCAGTTTATTTTTTTGCATAACATAATTTTTTTCGGATTTTTTGGATTTGTTTTTTTTTGTTTTTGTTGGGACCTTCCCTGGTCCTTGCACAGGCTGGCCACGACGGCCCGGCAGATAGCCTAGTATTTTTTTGATTTTTTTTTTTTTTTTTTTTTGTGTGGGGAACTTCTTTGGTCCTTGCATAGTCGGGCCGCTTGGGCAAACAAGGTGACCCGGGCGGTCCAGCTGATAACCAAACAATTTATATAATAATGGATAATGATTTATCGTAAAAAATATATAGTTGAATCAAAGTATAAATTCGTTTATAATGCACGAATGACAACTCGTCAGTTTTACAACAATGTGAAAACCTTCCTCCATATGTAAATCAAAATCATTGATAACAACGTTGAATTCCACTAGCATGAAAATATGAATACCATGTATTGTGATTAACATAACAACAAATATTCCCCGTTCTTCGGATATACATAGTTAATATCATGGCTGAACATATTCACGTTATAATTACTTTTGTAAGGTGCAATAATTTCATTGGTTACTCAACTCACTAGGAAACAGAAAAGAAATGGAAAAAATTATAATAAGAAATAACTTCAATTAAGTTATATTAAAAAAAACAATGTTAAAAGCAACGAACTGTTATTATATATAATAAATGCAATATCGTTTTATAAGCGTCCCATATGGATTGGTTACGGACTGGGGAAATCATGACGACATGCAACATCGTATAATAACATGTTGAACTAAGGGAAGCAACTATGCTAATGAGATGCTGCTTTTGGCAGTCACCTCGGGGTTTAAACTTTAAACCACCGCTACCCTCCGAAGGAGCGCTCCGAGGGAAAATCAAACTGTCACATTTTTCAAAGACCTGAAAAAAATGTGGGATTACTCACCCTTATTTTCAGTCGACCAATGACTTATTCAAAAGAAGTCCAATGCATTAAACAATACAACTCTATGTGTTAATCACCATCAGCATGCCTTCTACCCATTTTTTGGAGAGATGGAAGGAACCTTACTGGTGAGGGGAAGGTTTGCAAAAATTGAAAATCCGTAATTGGAGGATGTGCACATACAACGATGTGATGCACAAATTTTCATTGTGCGTGAATGTTTTACACTTACTTTTTTCACCAACCTTTGGTGGTGCGTCTACATTAAGTTTTCTTTAATTTTTATTTATGGGAAAAAATTGTAGTAAAGTCATTTGCTATTTTATTAAACATCATGGATCAATTAGGAATTTATGACCAAACTATAGGATGCTTATCGATTTACTTCAAGTTAGTTTTTACAAGTTCATTATGGCATTCTTTTAAATGTTGAGATCTGTGTAACCGCGTGAATTGAACACGGGTTCGACGTTGAGTAATTGGAGGATTTGAACACGCGTTCAATAAACGTGCGTTTACACTC
>BFEA01000108.1:1695979-1703479 GCA_003427395.1 Chara braunii | reverse complement strand
CTGAAAAGAGAACCTGACCTTATACTGTTTCTGTGGACGACCCCTACCTCCTGTTCTGAAGACATCTTTACCTACGATGTCGTCAATGTCGTACCTTTCATCCATGTCCGGAGGGATTATGGACCTCCGTGATGAAAAATGTTGACTTGTGGTACAAGGCAACAACTTTGACGCATGAAACACCGGGTAGGTGTGGAGGTGCGCTGGAATTTCGACTGTGTAGGACGGTCCATCCTCTCTGCCCTTGACTTCTAAGACTGGCCACGATCTTCTGTATGCAGGCAATAACTTTTGTGAGATGTTTTCCTTAGGAGCAAACTGTTTGGATTTTTCCCAGACTAAGTCGCCTACTTGAAGCCGCGATGGGCGACGGTGCTTATTGGCTTGCTCTATCATTCTATGCTGGGACTTTATGAGGTTCTCTGTGACGGTAGCAATCTCCTTTTCATAGTGTAGTGCAAATTCTCCAGTATCGGGCGGTAACATTTGAATCTTATCTCGGTTCAGTCCCTCAAATGGTCTATGCGGTCTAAAGGACTTATGTAACTCGTTGGGAGTGCGACAAGTCCCTAAGTGGATATTGTTATTGTATGCGCTGGCTACCTTGGGAACCATCTCATCCTAGTTAAGTTGATCAGGTCTAATATACGTTCTGAGAACTTGCTGCAGGATTTTGTTCATCTGTTCAGTCTGACTGTTAGTCTTAGGATGATGGTCAGATGATATCAACAACCTAGAGCCATAAACTCTTATCAACTTCTGTTAGTTTTGACTAGTGAACGTGGTATCTCTGCCACTAACTATTGACAACGGAAGACCATGCTCACTGACCTAATGATAAAATAGTTTGTCGATAACTAAATATGTTTGTGCCTTTGCGGGTAAAGGAACAACGACTGCATATTTACTAAATCTATCAACTACAACCATGCCTTGGCTCTTGCCATGCCTACTCTTAAACCCATCATCCATAAAGTCAATGGACACAAAATCTCCGGGTCCTGTGGGAATAGGTAAAGGTCTGAGAAGACCGAGAGGGGCCCACGTAGTGGTCTTATTCCGTTGGCAGACTTTGCAACTGTGTACATACTCTTTGCAGTCGGTTTTCATATCTGGCCATGTATACGCACGTATGGGGTTGGCTAACGTATTTTGCCAACCAAAATGATCCTTTGTGTCGTGACATTCCCCTAGGATTAAACTACAGATCTCTTCACTATCAGGAACACACAAATGGTTAGCTACGTTAGTCTTATCAAATAGTAATCCGTCTGTAGTGCGGTAGTTTGACTCAGACTCTGGAGACTCCTTAACTCTCTTAACAACCATTTCGTCAAAATGGACATATTATATTTTTTGAACGAAATTGAAATTGAGTTTTTTTGTCAAAATCCGGTCCAAATTTTTAGCTCCTGGGGATCCGGCATTCCCAGAACGCTGGACCCCCTAGATGTATCTGGTCTCTGCTTGAGGTCAGATACATCTAGGGGGTCCGGCGTTCCAAGAACGCTGTACCGTCCGGAGCCAAAAATTTGGACCGGATTTCGGCCCAAAAACTCAATTTCAATTTCGTTCAAAAAATATAATATGTCCATTTTGACGAAATTGTCGTTTTTTTAGGAAATCACTATAAATAGGGTCATGCGCATATGCCTCTTGGACTTTCTGTTGCAGGTCTCTCCCTATATCCAGATAGTGCACTATCGCTCCAAAGAAATCAGCTCTTCTACTTAGAGCATCCGCAACTACATTATACTTCCCTTTAACTTGCTTAAGCTCAAAGTCAAACTGATCTATCTCTGCGGCCCGCCTAGTCAGCTTAGGTGTCATTTTGGCCTGTGTCTTCAGCCACCTCAATATCTCGTGGTCTGAATACACTTTGAAGTGTCTCCCAAGCAAATAATGCTTTCAGTGGTCTAAGGCTTCACTGAGAGCGTAGAGTTCCCTCTCGTAGGTAAATGTTGCAACCTTCTCTGAAGGCATCCTAGCAGACATGAAATCAACGGGACTATAGCCATTGTCATCATCTTGCTGTAGAACAACACCTATACCATATTGACTTGCGTTAGTGGTGACAACAAAAGGCAAGGATGGATCGGTTACCTTGAGGACTGGATACTCTATCAAGGTCTGCTTCAACTTCTTCAGGTCCGGCGAACAATTTTTATCCCACTCCCAGACTGCTTCTTTCTTTAACAACCTGCGAAGGGGTGCAGCGATGGTAGAAATGTTCCTCACAAACTTCCTATAGTAATTTGCTAGGCCTAGAAACGACCGCAACTCTGTCAATGTGTGGGGTGTTGGCCAATCTCTCATCGTTGCTATCTTACTATCCTCAAGCTTTATGCCATCCCCATCTAAGACGTGGCCCAAGTACAAAACTTGCGTCCTGACCCACTCGCACTTCTTCGCGTTAATCTTGAAGCTAACTTTTCTTAGCTTCTCCAAGACCTGCCGCAAATGACCCTCATGCTCCTAGAGGGTCTTACTAAAAACTAAAATATCTTCTAAGTATACGACTACAAACCTGTCTAACCAAGGCCTAAACAAATAATTCATACAACGTTGGAATGTTGCTGGCGTGTTGGTTAGTCCAATACCTAGTCTGGAATGCCGTCTTGTACGGATCATCAGGGTGGACCTCTATCTTATGATAGCCTGATTTTAAATTTATCTTAGAGAAGTATTTGCAGTCATGCACCCGATGTAACATATCATCTATACGTGGCAATGGTTCTGCATTCTTCACTGTGATGACATTGAGACCCCTATAGTCTATACGCATGCGAAACTCTCCTTCCTTCTTGAGAACAAAAAGAACAGGTGCTCTAAACGGAGATGAACTGGGCATAATCCAACCTTTCTCTAAGAGTTCATCTAATTGCTTACGCAGATTCTCTAACTTTTTTGGGGACATTATGTACACGGCCCCCTTCAGAGTTCTACTGTCAGGCTCTATCTCAATGCGATGCTAGATCGATCGCGACACTACTCATGCAGGCGACTGAGCTAAATCTGTATACTCCTCCGACAGCTTGGCAATGACTGGCTCTATAGGCTTCTCTTCCTTAGGCTCAGTAACAGGTCTAACATAGGCTACAAAAACCTGCTCCTCTAATTGCTTCTTCCTCACTAGTAGTGCAAACGCGGGAGCACTGAGACACCAATGTGTCAGAACTGACATTCCGTTAAAATTGACATTTTTAACTATTTTCACGAAATTGGGCATCCAAGAAAAAACTATGTTTTTATAGCGTGTTTTTGTGCCCACGACATTGGACCATTGATGGTCCGGCGTCCTGGGGATTCCGGACCATCTAATGTATCTCAACGTAAAGTACCGTCAAAATACATCCGAGGGTGAGAAAAAAATGAAAAAAAATCAAGGCAGATCAGATGGTCCGGTGTCCTGGGGACGCCGTACTATCAATGGTCTAATGTGGTCGACACAAAAAATGATAAAAAATACTGTGTTTTTTTGGAAGATCAATTTCGTGAAAATAGTAAAAAATGTCAATTTTAACGAAATGTTTGTTTCAGGGAGTTGTCTATTCCTGACACATGGAACAGGCGAGCAGTCTTTACTTCGCCTGATGGGCTAGGAAGCCTACACTCGTGCTCTCTCAAGTGGAGTGTGGCCCCTGCTGCCTCTCCCCAATCCATTCCTAGGACCATGTTGAAAGGAAGGTTGTCCTCTACGACGAGAGTCAGGGGATGAAGAACTTTCTGCACTTCCCATCCTTTTTTAGGCGAAAGTACGCCTAGACTTCCTCTACATAATCCTCGACTCGCATAGTGCAGTTGTCTGCGAGGATACTGACTATAGGGTCTTCTAACTTTTGGACCTTAAGATTTAACCTTAACTTCTGCAGCGCTTTTCTACTGGTATAACTACGAGGGGCCCCATTATCTATCAAGGCCCCTACTCGTCCTCTAAAGACTTTTACATCTACTACAACTAGTTGTTCTTTCATATCTTTCTTCATCATGGCCCAGACAGACATTCTGTCCTCCAACTCTTCCACCACGCATGTGAGGAAGGTGCCAATGAGACCCTAACACAAGCCGTCTCTGGTCAACTATCTACACACTGGCCAACCACCTCTGCCATAGACACATGTAGTTTGGGAGTTCATGTGTGGTGCGCGCACTCTTCTCCACATGGTCTAGGGATAGGGGAAGTTGCAACCCCTACCGGCGGCTGCCTTTTGTTGTCTGTGCAGCGAACCGGGCTTCTCTATTTTTAGGGCAGTATTTTATGATGTGTCAAGGATTTCCGCAATAGATGCACTGATCCTAGTTTATCCTCTGTTGCCAAACTGTCTGCTCTAGGTGACCGACTGAATCTAGAGCGGTTTTGCGGGGGACCTTGACCCCTACCTCCCACTTGGCGGCCTCCTCTACCACCAACCCCTTGATCGCTCTATCCTTGTCCACCGGAAGCCTGACCTCCTTGGCCCTGGCCTCCCCCTCTACCTTGCAGCCTCTCTCCAGCTGCAACAACAGCGTAAGTCCTCCCCTGACTATCGCTACTGCCCTCATCCTCCAGGCCCCATTCTATTTGGTGATATGAGACCTCTTCCATACCACCCTCATCTACAGTCAGGATCAAATGATCCTTGGCCTTGACTTGGCCAGAAATGGTACGACCCTTCCACTTTTTACCCTTGTCAAGGTCCTTATGCCACAAAGTGGAAACTGCTATGGATCGCGCTTCAAACGCTACCACTTCCCTACTCAGAGCATCGTAGGTCATGGTAGACTCCTGACTCTTCTTAAAGAAGCGTCCGTGCGGTGGCTCGGGCATGGCACGATAGAATAGGTTGACCAGTTGGGTCTCAGTGACCCTATGGTCAGGGACAACTACCAACTCATTCATTACTCCCTTGAGTGCCCTAGCACTCTTCCATTGTCGTGAGCGAATGGTATGAAGCTTATCGGAGGCCCTAATCCCTCTAGTGACATCAACAAATGTCTCACGCAATAACTTAAGGAATGCGCCCAGGGAGGTTTGCACAGAGTAAGCTACCATGTTATTCTCGCAATCAGCAGCACGGGCAAGCGATCGTGCGAAGCTTGCTGCCTCGTCCCTAAGAGCATGAAAAGCAATTCAGACTTGCTCCTCGGGCACAATCTTCTGAAGGTGAACATACGAATTGATGTTCGCCTCCCAGTTGTCAAAGTTTTATCTATTTTTCTCGCTATAGGGATCAGGGAACTTGACCTTAACTGGGTCCCTACGGGGACGTACTTCCTCCTTCCTTGGAGCTGCTAACTTAGCACCCTCTATTGCCCCTATACAAAATCACTTTGTGCTCTCCATCCTTGTCTTAACTTTTGTGTCCACGTGTATCATCATTTCACACGCAAACTTCCTAAAACCGAAGCATGGAGCGCAACGTTACATCCTGGCTTCTGGCGAACTGATGCTCGTCCCAAGCTCTAGCTAGGAGCTCGATATTCCTCGACATAACCTCCATCTTCCCCTGTATATCCCCTTGCGCCTCCATCTGCACCTTTTGCTCCTTTATAGCCTCCAACTCTCTCGGCGTCTTGTTGACATCTGCCATCCGTTTCTTCTTTTTTTTCTCTTGTCAAACGCAACTTTCACTCCAACTTCTTCTCCTCCTTTATAATCTGACATGTTAAGGGGTCCTCTTCAGCTTCCAGTTCCCTTATCATCGCCTCTTGTTCTTCCTTGGGAACATATAACATTGCCTCCTCCTCTTCTCCCAGGGATAAACTAGCAACCCATTCAGAAACCCTCTTCTCTAGCCAGGGATCCTCCTTTGTGCCACTGGACTCCCCCCTGATATTTCTTCTGATTAAGGACACTTCTTCTTCCACCATTTCCTCTTCTTCTTCTTCTTCCACCATTTTCTCTTCTTCTTCTTCTTCCACCATTTTCTCTTCTTCTTCTTCTTTCTCCACTGCTCACAAGCGGTTAACGGGTAGCTGAAAATTCAGGAATGAAATAGTGAAAGGTCCGAAGATCCTGAAAACCACTTGTTTAGGCAGGCTGCATCCTGAAGTGGTGAAGGGTGTCTTGAAGTGGTGATGAAAAATACGACTGTTGTTAACCTTCTCTCCCACTGCGTTTTACTTTTCTTCCTCCTCCTTTTTCACCCTTTCCAACTCTTCCTCCAACTTCTTACTTTTTGCAGCCTGTTGCTGCAACAAGGCCAACTTCTTGGCCTGCTTTACGACCTCCTTCTTCTCCTTTTTGGCCTTCTGCTATGCCAAGATCCTCGCAGCCTCCTCCTCTTGCTCCTTAGTGTAGGGAGTGGTACTAGCACCACCCCTGGTCTCCACCCTACACGAAAAGAGGAAACGCCAAAGGGTCCCCCAGAGGGAGAACCCCACGAGCATATTGTACATAGGGTAGTCATCCATGGTGTCAGGTGCACGACAATACCTGTCCCACTCCTCACCACTTAGACCTACCCAATGGACTGACTGACTGTCTAAGGACCACAGGATCCGGATAGGACCTGTCAACTACGGTCACTAGCTTGGACCTAATAATACGGCTGTCACTACAGGACTCAATGTTGATCAGGAGGCATTTAAGGAGATCCCCCGTAACTCCTCAGGAATTACTTAACGTCGCAGACAGGACAACACGATAAACAAGTCCTCTCAAGACTTAGACAGCTTGTTGTGCAACCCATAACTCAGATTTTGGGCCTACCATGCCACACCGAGCAGCCCGCCGGTCTGTACCGGTCCTTGGGCGGGGTTGTCCTCCGGGTCAGTCAGTCGTCAGATACGGCCTTTAGCCCTACTCAGCCCGTGTGGGTTTGGTCAACAAAGCTCTATGACCTCATACACAGAGTTCCTATCACCTGGACAAAAGAGACTTAATGCAGAAAGAAGAGACAAACAGACTCAGCAAGTACCATGGGGTGAGTTCACATCCATAGGGCGAGGGGATAGGCTGAAGGCTTGGCTGGAATATACCAACTCCAACTTGGTCGATTTCGTGGGCAACAGCTTCAGTCAACACCTTGGTGAACGCTGGTCAACTGCCCGGTCAACACCTTGGTCAACGCTGGTCAACGCTGGTCAACTGCCCGGTCAACACCTTGGCGGTCAACTCTCGATCAACGCCTCAGTCAACGTCTAACTCGGCTATGGCTGCCGACACCTTTCTCCCTTCAACCTTCACTTCGCCTTCTCCCTCCTTCCTTCTTTCTCACTTTCTTCTTCCTTCAACCCCGACTATGTCTTTCTTTTCCCTTCTTCGTCTCTCCCTTCTCCTTCCTCGGCTATGGCTTCTTTCTCATTCGTCTCTCCCTTCTCCTTCCTCAGTTATGGCTTCTTTCTCCTTCGTCTCTCCCTTCTCCTCTACTTCATCTTCTTTCTCCTTGGTAACCCTGTGTCCGAGCTTCGGCGGTAATGGCCACCACCTCGGACTCCTGTCTTGGACCGCACAACAATCTTGTATCGCTCCTCTCTCTCTCTCTCTCTCTCTCTCTCTCTCTCTCTCTCTCTCTCTCT
>BFEA01000108.1:1657451-1675316 GCA_003427395.1 Chara braunii | reverse complement strand
TCACAAACTGTGAACAGGTCGTCCGCCAGGGCTTTCACCTGGCATTCCTCCCTGGTGTGCAGCTGCAGGCCCTTGATATGTGGGTGACGACGAATTATGTTAAGGAGTACCTCCATTTGTAGCACGAAGATGAGTGGCGCAAGAGGGCAGCCTTGCCTTAACGACCTTGACAACGCGAAATAATTTGAGAGCTGTCCATTTATCATCATAGCGGACGTCGAAAACGTGTACATTGCAATGACCCATGAGCAAAAAGTGTCTCCGAACCCCATCCTCCGCAGGGTGGTTAGGACGAAGGTCCACCCCACCTTGTCGTAGGCCTTCTCCAAGTCAAGAAGGAGGACTGCCATATCCAAGTTCTTGACTTGCACAACTTCCAACGTTTCGATGGCGGTCACTATGTTGTTGAATATTGTCCGCCCCTGTACAAAAGCTCCTTGGTCCTTCTCCATGAGCTCCGGTAATTACTTTCCCAACCGCCGGGCAAGAGATTTGGCAAGAATTTTGCACGAGACATTCAGCAACGAAATTGGTCGCCAGCTCCTCACTTCCGTCTTGTCCCCCTTCTTGAACAGCACTGCGATAACTCCATGAGTCATGCCTTTCCCTAGCCTACCCCCTACCAGGACCTCATTGTATAGCTCCACTAATAGAGGGCCGAAGGATTTCCAGTTAGCGTTGTAGAACTTTACAGTGAGGCCGTCTACCCCGGGGGATTTGCCCTTGGCCATGGACTTTAGAGTTTAGGTCAGTTCCTCCAGCGTGAGTGGTCTGTCCAGGTCTAGCTTAGCCGTAGTCTGTAGACGGACTGTGGTATCATTCCACATGTCTGAAGTCGTAGACAGATCCGTGTTCACCTCCTCCCGAGGCCGTATGGAGGTTAGGATATCTGAGTAATACAATCGTGCGTAATGAAGCATTCCTGATGCAGAGCAGGCTGTGGGGGCTGACTCCTCGAATGGATACCTCAGCATGACCATTTGCTACTGTGATCTCCTTCGCTGCAATTTCTGGAAGGTCTCCTTGGATATTGTGTCGTGTGTTTCGATCCCTTTCACCTTCAACAATTCCGTCCATACCTTCTGTTTACTCGCCTACAGGTTGTCCCACTCCGCCATTCTCTTCTCTTGTTCTACAACCCACACCATCGCCGAGATTGGATGACCTTCCATCCTTTCCTCCGTTTCCTCTACTCTCCTACGACAGTCTGATTCCTTCTTGTTTCTGGCTCTAGCAAGAATCCTCGAGCAGACGTCCAGAATCCCGGATGTGATAGCAATCCCTCCGTCTAGCCACGCGGCCGTCAACTCAAATTGAGTTCTGGCCTCCTCCCATGAGGTCATGTGTCTTTCCACCCAATCCCTGATCCCAGGCTCCTCCATCACTTGGCTGTTGAGGCGGAAGAATCCCCTGCCTCTGTCGGCCCCGGTGTGCATCCTCAAATCCAAGACCACCGCGTAATCTCCAGGATCCTTGATGGGGTCGGGGATTGGTCTACCACCATGGAAGGGACTTACAGGCGTGCCACTTTCTCCAGTAATTGTCAGAAAATAGATCCCCTCATTTGCTTTGGTGCACCGGAGCGGGATCATGCATCGTTGTACCATCTCCATCTGATTCTTTTCCACTGTGTCAGCTCGTTTGTCCCATCCCTCTCTGCTCACCACTTCTTGTTCGCCCCTCTTCTTTGAGCTCGAGGCCGCTGAACTCTACATCGATGAGGAGCTTGCCTGTTTGTGGGAGGCCCTACGTTCGTCCTCGCTGCACTCGCTACCCCATCTCACTTTGGATCTGGAAGTCACCGAGGTTTTGGACAATTTCTCCCGAATTGCTGACCCCTCGGTCGCTACTTGCGTCCGTCTCTCTATTGCCTGCCACCTCCTCTTCTCTGACCTTGTTGAAGCGTTCTTGTGGATGTTGGCGCCTGTTCTGTGTTCCACCTTCTCTGCTCCTTTGGCTGTCCCAAAAGTCCCATCTCCTGTTGCTGCTCCTACACATTCCTCTACTTGTACACTCTCTCTCGTCACCCCTTGATGCGTTTAAGGAGGAGGTGAATCTGCCTGGTGCCAAGCTTTTTCGGTTGTAAGCTGATGACGGGTACAGAGGCAACTGATGCTCAATACGAGCTGGAAGCTAGTGATGTTGTTGGCTGCAAGCTTGTTGAAGATTGTTATCGTATCCTGGTGCATACTGTTGGTCCTGCCAGTGTATGGCATTGGGGTGGTCCCCATTGAAGCCCCTCCATTACGGCCTAGTTTCATGCTGTTACCTGACCACTCTTCTCTTGGCCCCCATTGTGACGCCAGAGGGAGTCCTGTACCCGATGTTGGGTTGATGCTCCAACCCTGGTTCCCTCTCGGGTTCTCCCTTCCGTGGTACCATGTATCAGCTTCCCCACCTTCTGGCTAGGATGACCAGGGGTGCGTTGGACGCTGAGCCGCTGGACCACTTGCCACCGATCCATGAGCTGGGAGGACTGACTCTCGTTGGAACTTCTGGTTACGCATTACAACTCCTTGGCCTTCATACCCCTGGTACCCTTGTTGCGCTTGGGTGGACGTGCCGACTGGTCCCGGACCCTGGACCGCCCTGCTCTGCCGCTGCGAGTTTTCGTAAGTCCTCTCGCCTCGCACTGGTTCCGCTCTGGTAGCTTATTCCACGTTCTGCAGGTGTTGACGAAAGTTGGCCCTGTGACCCCCTTGCCTTCCTCCATTGGTCCTACCCCCCTCCTCATTTGGCTTGAACTTCGGACAATTGTCTTCCATGTGGTAATACCACCTGCATCTACGACACCAATCAGTGTACGGGGAGACAATCTCCACTATCCACCTCGCTTCTTTCGAGGATTGAAGCACCAGGTCATCGTCGACTCGAGCTTCCGGCGGCATGTCGAACTTCACGTTCATGAGCTTGGGGCGATCGCTGTCGTATTCAAGGGAGTGCAATGCCAACACTTCTTCAAACATATTCTTCACAGCGCTTAGGAGGAAGTAGAAGGCGTCCAGTGGGACCCTGAAGGCCATGATCCAAAATTTTGTCTCCGCTTCTTGCATTCTGACATCCTGCAACTCTTGTTTGGATAATCTCGGTCTGAATTGGACCAGGTACTCATCCTTTCCCAGCGTAATCTTCAGTTCCTTTTGTCTCACCAACCAATCAGCAATCTCTTTTGCTCTGGCCACATACGAGGCCACGTTTTGCCCTTCAAACTTTACCCTGACTCTCCTGGTTTCCGATGCAAACAATCTCTTCGTAGTCCACCCATCCTCGTACGAGCAGATCAAGTCCTCCTTTACCGAACGTGCTAGTTTTCTTGCTTCACCCTGAAATATAACTACTACCAATCTCTCCTTTAACCACTGCTCTTTGACTTCATCCACCACTTCATCAACAACAATTTTTTTTCCCTCCTCGTCTTCTACAACTTTACCCAAATTAATATCTTCGGGGCATACCCCTTCATCATAGCAGCGACCTATAGACTCCCTCACTCTGGCCACATCGTTCGCCATTTTGCTCTAAGTTGTGCTAGCAGTGACACTCAGTGTGTTGGCAGAGAGCCAGACTGAAGGACTCTACCTTGGGTGCTAGTCAGGAGGAAGGTCTGATCATGCCTCTAATGTAAAGTCCTCCAGATGCTACTACTTTCTCAATGCCATGTGTCTTGGCATAGGGTAAAGCGATCCGCTTTATCTTACGCTGACGATCAATTCATTCCGCACAATGGGGGCCCCACACAGACTTCCAAATTAGACCCGCTACTACTTCTCCCTTAACTCTGAACGGAGAATCTTATAATTGCACCTTACAAGTCAGTAATTGTGAGAAATCGCTGAGGTGAATTCTGTGTTGCCTCCTGTTCTGAGTAGGGTTTTCAGAGGAGGCTACAGGTATGTGAGAGAATGCGACTTGAGCTTCGGGCCTTGAACAACAGTTACATGGGGCCTAATTGTCGGGCGACGATGGCGTACAAACGGGAACACGGGAATATTCTGATTCCGCCTTGTTCCTTACTAAGGAGATTGCTTAGCACAGTCATAACTCTCTCATACAAATAAGAGCAGCTGCTCAATGTTTTTTTCTACCTAGAACAACCGACCTAAAACCCTTCGTAGTCGACTAAGAGTTCTACGCAGAGGCTACGATCTGATTCGGTGTAAACTCCACAACCTATCCCGTGCGTTCCGACCGAGCATGAGGCTACGATCTGATTCAGTGCAAACTCCACAGCCTATCCCCGTGCGTTCCGACCGAGCGTTAACCCCGGTAGGTTATACCTCAACTAAGAACCTTTTTTTTTTTTTTTTTTTTTTTTTTTTTTTTTTTTTTTTTTTTTTTTTTTTTTTTTTTTTTTTTAACTCCATCTATTGGTGGGGAGCTGCACCTGCTGGAAAACGGGTCCAGCGTCCCTAACATGCTGACAAACAGTTTACAAGATCGATAGTGAAAGAACGAGGAGATCCGAACCAATACCTCTTCACCCTACTTGGACGCCAGATCATACTTCATCTCTAGTACTGATTCTCTAAAAAATTGGATAAAGGATCTATTACCTGAATTTCTCAGTCTAGACCATACCAACTCAAGGGAACCAGGCTCAAGGAAGATGGAGGGAAAGGGTCTGGGAGTTCAGATAAGGGGCGAAGGGGGATGGAGGGGTCCGCCGTGGTCCACTCGTGAAAGACCAATCGGAAGTTTCTCTTGAAATCTTCTGATCTTTCTCCCTGATTTGCCTTACTCTCTCCCCTTGTCCCCGTCCATTTGATTTCACCCAAGTCCTTCCCTTGGGTTACCCCTAGCCAATCATCACTGAATCTTTTTATGTGTTGCTGAATTTCTGATTTATTATGTAAGTGTTTGATCTTCTCTTTGACTTTGTCCCATTGAGTATTGATCACAGTTTGAATTTGATTATTTATCGAGTCTATGAATTCTGGCCCTTCGATCCTTATCTGCTCCATTTCATATGTACATCTGTGAAGCTATAGAACCCGGATAATTGTCCTCCTTCCTGTCTTAAAGAGGTTGATAGTGAACTCGTTCCTCTGGGGAGGGTTCCATGTTTCGCATATGAGGGCTTTCCAATCAAACGACCATTGTTGGGAGGTAACTATTTGTGTCCAGATTCTATCCCACCATCTCCACAGCCATACCGCCCCTGGACATTGAAGGAAAATATGTTTTACGGTTTCCGGTATTTTCCGTGACGGGAATGCCGAGGCACAGAGTTTATACCAAGGTAGGGCTAATCCCCTCTGCTCTAGGGAGGTTCTTTCAATGAGCCAATCATTTGTTGGGAGACACCTGTGATCGATCTGCCATTGTAGGGAGGGAAGGTTTGCATTTAATGGTCTTAAACCACTTAATTGAACGTAGGAACTCTTTGCTGATATTCAAGTGTTTCATCCAACAGGATTAAATTCTATCCCTCAGATGTAGCGAAGGTCTCAACATCCTTTAGGTAGATTTTACTGATAATGTGTGAAGAGCCCGTGAACATACACGTTTCTTTCCCATTGGTATAGTCCATGTCCACGTGGCTGGATCCAGAGGGAGCTTATCAATCGAGATGGATGGTTTAAATGATTGCCATTTGTCTTTGTCTTGTAGTACCCTTATTCTGAAAACCTTATCCACTCAAAATGCTTTAGTCTCTTGAGGTTGAGGACATTGGAGAATATGATTTTAACCCAGATCGAACAACAAAAGAATGATTTCCCCTTCTTCCCCAACTAGCACTACATTGCCAACCTGCTGGGTGTTACCATGTATTCCCATCTAATCTCCTTCCTTGATATTTGGTTTTTTTTTAAGGATTCTCACCCAGTCTAGGGGAATTAAATCGATTAAAGTTTCCAATGCTTCTGCTGTGTGTCGACAAATAACGCAGATTAGGTTGAATTTGTGATGCGAAATAACGCAGATTAGGTTGAATTTGTGATGCGGTATACCAATCTTTGGACTCCGCACACCAAATATCACCTATTTTAAGAATTTCATTTTTCACCCACCCCCTCCACGGAGAGTCCATACAATGTAACGTGCGTCCTAGAGAATCCTTGATCCATTTGTTGTTGAAAAGTGGTTGTTGACAGACCTCTTCCCACCTATTAGGGGGTCTCTTGTCGTGGAGTGGTAGTCGGCGCCAGGTTCTCAGAAGGTTGGGCCAGAAACGATCCTTTCTCATACACGATCTTGCTGCCATCTTGTTGCAGGCTGCCTCATGGTTGTTTTCATGTGAACGCCCTCGCGGAATAGTCCAATGCCGGTTCTCCAACCATGTCAATGGATCTACAATTACTGAATTCTCCGGTGCTAATCTTGCAATTTGTTCCCAGGCCAGAGCTTGCCACAGTGTTTGTGGATTAAAAATCAATCTCTTGATCCATTAAATGGAAAGTGCTTGTACATGTGTATATGGGTCCCGGACACCTAAACCCCCTTTTGACTTAGGTTGGATTACAGCCTTCCATGCCACCCTACTAATTACGTTTTTGCATTCATGATTCCCTCTCGACAAGTAAGCGGTTAGTTGTCTCTGTAGGTTTTGCAGGGCGGGTTTATCCAATAGCCATATGACAAATTTATACCACAGTGTTGCTAGTATTACATGATTAATGACTAGAGAACGTCCTATCAAAGAAGTCTGTTTGTTTTTTCAAATTTCCATCTTTGCTAACGCTGAATTTGAAATCCATTAATTATTTGTCCTTGGCTTGCCTTCTAAGCAGACCTCCAGGATCCTGATTGAGGTTGTAGGGGTCAACCAATTAATCTGAGGTTGTTCTGGTGGTCTTGCCCCTTGGTGGTGGATCCACCAACCTTATGTTTTGTTACCCGAGTTTATCCTCATGTTCGATATGATACAAAATTTGTCCATCAAGGAGAGATCATCTACAAAAAAAGAACAAAATGGGATAACCTCTTCTGGAATGGAAGATATCCTGATTCGTTTAATATCCTTGTTATGACGTGGATTAACCGCTAGGGCTTCCATTATTATGACAAACAAGAAAGGAGCAATCGGGTCACATTGCCTCACCGATCTTTCCAGGGAGATTGGGGGGTGCCTAAAAAAATCCAATCAACATGGTCATATGCTTTTTCGAAATCAATGAAAATGATTGCAGCGTTATGTTTTGATTGCCTGAAAAGTTTGATCAATTCGTTAATAAGTAGGATGTTATCTTGAATATTCCTTCCTGGGATGAATCCAGTTTGCGTTGGATGGATAAGTTCTGCAATTACTTTTATTAATCTGTTGGCAGACGTTTTTGCTACTAGCTTATATACAACTATGGGAAGTGTGATAGGTCTGTAGTTACGAATGTTCATTTTATCTTCCTTCTTATATAATAGAGTACGGATCCCTTGATTTACTATCTCCCCCATTCTTCCTGATGTCCATACTGCTTGATAAAACTCCATAAGATCCTGAGAGATGAAATCTCACATTACCTCCCACAATTCTTTTGGAAGGTCATCGATACCAGGAGTCTTTTCCTCTTCCATCATCATGAGAGCTGTCCATATTTCTTCCTTTGTTAGTGGTTCCTCTAACCTCTTATTTTGAATATCTGTAAGCGATTTGTTAAGTGGTAATAAAAATTCATCTATTTCTTTCATTCTTTGAGGCAATGAAAGTTTTTTTGCATTCGGAGGTAAACATTTTTTTGTAAAATTCCCTTGCTATTTGAGTGCATCCAGCAGTCGAGGTTACCAGTGTATAGTCTTCTGCATATGGGTCTGAAAACGCCTCGATGATTGATCTTCCTGATCTCACATTTGCTTTTGCAAAGAATTTCGCGTCCATCACCCCTTCTATGTTGTGCTTTGACAATTTTCGTCTAATTCTAACTTCCTGCCACCTATGCTCCATGTAAGTTAGGAGTTTGGTTTCCAAATTCATGATTTCATTCGTGAGTGTTGCAGATTGAGAGCCGTCCTCTAGCTCCTCTTCTTGTTGTTGCAGTTGTTGAAGTTAGTTTTGTAGATTAATCTCTTATAGATGATGTTGTGAAGCTAACATTTTAGAGTATTCATTGCATTTACGGCCAAGAAAAATAAGGTCGTTGTTGAATCAGCGTATGTCATCATTAATGATGTCCTTTTGTTTTCTCCAGAAGGACCCATACATCCTTTAGATATACTTTGAATTTCTCTATTTTTAATAATGAGGTGTTTAATTTATAGAATCCTCTACCCTGGTCGGGTTTTTTTCTGAAGGACATTATAATGCTACACATTGCATGATCTAGACCCGGGAAAACACTTCGGGAGAAGATTTCTGCCACTTGTAATGCCCCTTCTAGTTCTTCAGATAATATGATCAAATCAATACGTGATTTTGTTGTGTTCTTGGTTTGACTTTTCCTATAGCATGCGAAAGTACGTTTGACCGGATGAAATCGTCTCTAGGAGTAAAAAAAACTGAAGGATTGACATAAGTCTTTCATGATGTACTCATCGGACTCTATATATGCGGGACAGGGGGAGGGGATCTGCCAACGATCCAAATGGCGGTTTGGGGCAGCATTAAAATCCCCTGGCATAATAATAGGAATCCCAACCGGGAGTCGGTCTTTCAGAGCCCCGTAGAAGAGTTTTCTCTCTCTTGTGTCATTTGGTCCATATACACAAAGAATAATTACTACTTCAATTTCTAACATGACCAAAATGTACACCCATCTTCCGTCCTCTTTATCCGCCTCCCAAAATAGAACCTCAATCCTTGAGTCTGGTGGGAGCCAAATGACTACCCCCGCACTACCTGCTCTAGAGGCATATGACCTATAGGACAGATAAGGCCATATTTGTTTATGGGTGTGATGATGATCTGCCTTATCGATTAAGTGAGTCTCCTGGATACAAATAACATCAGACCATTCTCTGCCTTCCACCCCTTTCAACTGGTCATAGATGGTCTGTCGTTTGGGTTGTTTGGCGGCTGCTAGCCCGTTTACATTAAGTGATCTAAGATCTAGATCTGCTGCCCGTTTTTGCAGTTTCCATTCTTTATCCTTGTTATACAGGCCATCTATAGTGTTAATCCCTACCATCACTTAAGCAATTTTTTATCTGTACCAATTCACCCACCCTGATTGTCGTATCCACAGATTCACCCATATGGCCTCCTCCAAGAATCCCCCTTGCTTCAGCAAGCCATTTGTAATTAGTCGGGTCAGCAGAATACTGACCTCGACCTCTGTCCAAAATTCACTGGCTTTTGCTTTTAATTGTTGAAGTTCACCCAACATTTGTTGATTGAACCAGCGAAGGTTGACTGTACGGGGCTGTTCATACTTGATGTAAACATCTCTCACTGTCAACCTGTGAGGCTGATCGGTTAGCATTATCATCGACGAGCTTCCAGGTGGAAACTTTCTTTTGACAAAACTGATAATCTGATCCTTGTGTCTAGCCTCGCTTGTGAGTTTCCCCATCGCTGAAGAGAAAATGCCCGGTGACGTGCCTTGCACCGTCACGTCACCGTGGAGAGCACCCTGTGGTTCAAACAGTCCTACTTCCCAAACGCCTTCCTTATGTCTCACTGGTAGGACTATAATGCCCGGTTTTAACAGTAGTAATCCATCATGTCCATTTGCTAGCAGCTGACGTATTTTTTGTCGTCTACTAACCGATTCTCCCTCTAGGAGAGCAGAGGAGGGTGACCTTGGAGGTTTTTGAATATCCCATTTGCCATTCTCCGTTATAGTCTTTTCCACCGTGCATTCATTTGACTTCTCTCTGTCCTTTCTCTCCTCCTTGCCTTCTGGCCACTCGTCTTCCCCTGTTTCCTTTTCGACACTTGCCGTAATAGTTAACTCTCTCACCTCTTTGTAATCTGTGGTTTCTTGATTTTTTTTATTAATTGTCGTTATTTCCTCATTGTGCGAGTCCAACTTTTCTTGGGTGAGGGGCAGAACAGGGGTACCATATATTTCCACTAACTGAGTAGAGTGATTTGTATCTCCTTCCTCCTTACCTTCTTCCAGATCTGACTCTTCAGAATCATTGCTTCCTTCCTCTTCTCCCTCCTGCACATTCTCCACCTTATCCCTCCCTTTGTTGCTGACTGTGTGAGGGTTGTTCACCTCCGCTGGACTGTAATCTGCACTGTGGTCCCATTCAATTAGATGAGAACTCCGTGCAGATTCCGATGAGTTTTCCTTTGCAGTGGGAAGCAACAAAAACTTTCTCTCACCCGTGACCTCCGAAACCACTTCCTTGAGTTGTGGCATTGGGGGCTCTGTTGTACTTACCATACTAGACTCTGAGCCCTCGTGTTCTTTTGCTTCTAATGTGACCCTCTCACTAAATCTTTTTTGTTCATTCTCCTCAATTAGCTGTGACTGTCCTCCTTCCGGTGACTTTGCTTGATTCACTAGTATGTCCCCCATGTCACCCTCCTTTCTTAGCCCCGACCGTCTTATCTTTGTTGCACCTTTCTGGCCATGCATCTCTGATTGAGATTGCATCCCTACGGCTGGTTTCAGCAAATCAGAAGTAAGCGATATTAGTGATTTAAGTGCAGTGAGTGGTTTGAATGGATGGAGTGAGTTGTCTTGCATGATTTTCAAACCTACATCTGTCGGAGGGAGGGTTGGAGTAGTGGTGTTCTTGTTTTGTTGTGATTGTTGTGATGATACCCCCACAACTTGTGCTTCCCCTTCTTGTATCCTTATGGAGACCTCCTGGCTATTTTGCTGGGTCCGTGCCACTGATTGTCTTTCCGGGGGCAGAAACCGTCTAGTAACAATTGACAGCAGTCTATGAAACAACTGCTGCCAACTTACCCCCTCCGGAAGACCCTGTTCCAATGCCTCCCTAAGATTGCCACTGGTTTCCAAAAGTGGAATTAGTTGTCTATATGTGTCATCCCAGAAATCTTATGATAGGCCAGGGTATTGCAGCTTGAGGTTCTCTAATAACCACTCCGCCACGTTTTTGAGTTCTGCACCTCTCATGTCTGAATGTGATTGTGCTGTTGAGTTGCTGTTAAGCATCTCTGGTGTTGGGGGAGCTCCTGGAATAGGGTCTACTTCCATTGGCTGAGTACCAAATGCATCCTTCAATGGTTCAAGGTCCATCGGGACTGGACCAGATTCATCATTGAGGTCTTCTTGGGCGTTTTGAGTTTTCCTTCTATCATTTTCTTTTTCCTGATCTGCTTGTTTTTTTTTTTTCTTTTTTCGCTGTTTGGATATCGTTGTTCCTTGATCATACAATGATGTTAGACTTTCCTTATGCCCGTTGATCTCTTCCCCCTTGTCCAATATACTGAACCTATTGCTCGTGGGCAAGTAGGCGGTCGCTTGAGGTCCCACTCGATCCCCATTCTTCTTTGTCTTAGTAGACCCACTTGGTGCTCTGTTCTTTATGCTGTTGTCCCCTCCTCCCCCCCCTCCCCCTCCCACATGAGATCCCGCCATGGTTGACGATTTGGTCTTTGGTGGTTGTGCCAGCCGGTTGCTGCGTCCTGGGGGTTGACTTGGAGGTTTCCACTCTGCTGGCAGTCTCAGCGAGCGCCGAGGGTGTCCTCTGCCTTCCCAGTTCCATCCACTGGCCTGACCTCCTGGCGATGGATCATCCACGTATACCCATCCCTCATATCCTGGGGAGCATGGCAGCCACCTGTTGGGACGATGAACATCCTTTTTCAGAATTCCATCCGTTCCAGAAGCATGCTGGGGGTGTTGAGGGCATGCAAATTCCGTACAAAGATGACCGTATGCTTTACATTTATAGCACCATGGTCTGAATTTATGTGCCGTGTGAATTTGATACAATCTCCCGCCCATTTTGAACGGAATGATGTCGTTCAGTGAGAAGGGTTGATCATTCGGCAGGTCAAGGGCCAACATAACATAGTCGTCTCTTTTAGCCACATATGTCGGAAGTGGTTCAATGAAATCCACTATCTTGTAAACCGTATGCTTCCCCTGATTCCTGACCAGGTTCTACTTTACCTAGCCTCCTTCTTCCTGCCCTCTCCTTTACGTGCCATCCCCTAAGCAAGTGCGGCTAAGTCCTCGAAAAATCACTTAGGAAAGTCCTAAGTAGTTCGGAATCCCTCCTTCGCTTCTTTGCCCGGACCATGTCATTTCCTTCACTTTCACCGCTCCTACTAAGAGGAAGCGCCTGCCATGTGTCTCACGATCCGGTGGAGACGATAACTTACCGCGGTAATTTCCCTAATTGCTGCCTTCGTCGCTAAGACATTGACAATTGGGGTTCAAACCTTTCTCCAGGAGATACTCATTCGATGTACAGTCGTGAGATCACCCACCCTAGCCTCCGATCGCTTAGGACCGGTTGCACCATACCTAATTCCCGGGATGATCAATTCACACTGCAACCAATGTGACAGAGTAACTGCCGGGAGGACGAAAGTTCAGGTTCTCGTGCTTGTGTGGCGAACACCACGTAATGTGCTTTTCCTCAGCTACTATGGATCACCCTCTGTATGTTGCTCTCTTAATTCTGCCATACGCGTGTCATCCTTAGTAGAGGAAGCAGGAGGTGGAGATGGAGCTGGAAGGGACAGCGCACCTCCGAGGCAGACTCAACACGCACGTACTCCAAAGTGTGCAAATGCAGAATGAATCAGAATACAGACTGCAGCTGGGGTATACCCCAGCGGACGAACGGGACTGGACTGGACTGGCCTGGTAACGACAGTGGTACCGGGCAGGACTGGACTGGACTGAAACAGCACACGGCCTGTGGGGTCAGGCCACGGCCTGGTCCCACAGGCCGAACAGGCAAATAGCCAAATAGGCCCTGGTTGTAGGCCAGGGCAGATAGAGGCCCGCCGCAGAAGATTAGGAAATGGCCCTTGTGTAACGATGACACACATAAATCAAGAAATGGATTCACAGCGGGGGTGAGGTCCCACTAGCAAAGAGGATTGGATAGAACGCCTTAATTTGGCCGCATTTGTGGACAGGTGCAGAACATCGAGATGGAACTCCTTTTCTGCATCTCCGCCTAAAACACGCCCAGATTTAGGATCTTAATCCAATCCCCGTTGCTAGTGGGACCATGTTCCGGAGGCAAGGATGAGAGATCCCGGGCCTTCAGTTTGATGAAGAAATGGAAGTTCGATTATTTCGAGGGAAAAAAGAAGGACGAAAGTCACTTGAGCAAGGTCTCAATCACGACGTTGTAGCAGGTGGGCATACGATTACATTTTGTGTGAATGTTTCATCGCTGGAACGCGATTGTGGTTCTGGAGGGTTCGATCCCCTCACCTACAGCAACTGCTGCATGGAGTGGCTGTTGCTCTCCTTCGCTAGACAAAACTTTCTGTCAGAGCAAAGTAGCAGCCTGCGCTGTGGCACATTCAGGACAGCCTCAGACTACTATTGTCGATGAATACGGCCCGTTTACCCACTCACATGCAGTCATTGTGACTGCCACAGCCATTGTCAGTCAATCATACCCTGACATCTGACACCCGGCCTGAACCAGACATGATGGGTGGGAAAAGCACTTTTTTTTTCGTGCTTCGGGACATCCGTTAAAATTGGAACGATACAGAGAAGATTAGCATGGCCCCTGCGCAAGGATGACACACATAAATCGAGAAATGGTCCAAATTGAAAAATAAAAATAAAAATAAAATCAAGGTGTACCCCAAAAGAGCATACCAATCCAGTCTAAGATTAAAGGAAAACAGAAATACAACCAATAGACAAACAGAATACCACACTCGTTTCAGTATTATGTCTCTAGAGCGTAGCCCAGCTTCAAGGGGCCTGGATTGCCGAGACGGGTTTCCCACCACGCACCCTTGGATTTCTTATGAATACCGTGCCAATCCCAATGGGTACAAACCAAGTTTGCCCCCTGCATAGCCAGTGGTACCCCCACTTATGCTCACTACGGGGCTGAACGCGTTCCCACCCGTCCCACACCTGTCAGACTAACTCAAACATTTAGCTGCCGTCTTCACCCGTCCCACACCTGTCAGACTAACTCAAACATTTGGCTGCCGTCTTCACCAGAATAGAACGCCCGGTAATTATGGCCGTATCTGGACTGAAGGTTGCATCAAATACAGCTATAATGACCGGGCGTTGTATTTGGGGGAAGAAGGAAGTGGGATATCCCCCCTTAGCCCAGGGGCTCTCTCCCAACGACTGGATTCTGGCCCATCTCCACTACCCTGCACGTGCACAAAGGACTAAAAACTGTGGCTGTGCATCTTTCCATGTTCTAGGGGAAGATTCAGTCTCATTTTGCACATTCGGAGAGTAGTGGAGCGAGACCCTCTGGCTGCAGTTGCTGATACGTGGAAGAGATACCGCTGTATATGTTTATGACATCATTGTGATATCGCTGTATATGTTTATGACATCATTGTCCAGCCTCCCGCAATGTGGCCACCTGCAGGATTGTGGCATGGCATGATTGTCCAGTGTGGCTGTCCAGCGCGGCACACGTCACCACCCCATTTTTTTTTTTCTTTTTTTTTTTTCGGGAAAAAGCAAGGAGTTCCATTACAAAAGACCACATGAGGCCGGGAATTCCTCACAAACAACCCGGAACAACTCAGACTGGACTGCCAAGACCATTACCTGGCTTAGGTTCAGTGGGAATTAATCCCAACAACTCATCAATGAAACATGCAAACCGTACCAAAACCCAATTGCAAGCAGAAAGATACGAAATACAACAACAAACAACCCGAATAGTCCTAATGGTGCCCGGAGAGAAAAAACCTTTCCCCCCACCTCTTCGAACCCTTCTATACTAGGTGTATCCAGAGCCCCTCACCCTTCACCAGCTAATCTTCTATCTAACTAATCCTATTCCTAGTACCCCACCGTTTTTCCCTAGTCCTACTTGTTGCCCCTCACCCTCTCCCCAACCCACTCAACCCGCCTACCTGGCGGTTGGTACCTAATGCGGTTCCTGGCTATTGTGACACTCTCAAACTCCCCAAGTCCCTTCTGCCTCCTACTGCGGATTACAACCGAGTGTCCTGGTATGTCTAGCTTAGCGGGCATTCTGAAAACTGCAAGCCCCCTGCCCCCCTTACCGTTACCAACTTCCCCCCCTGTGCCCACATTTCTTCAAACCATCGCAGTCCTGATCCTCTGTCTCTGTCTCGGGGAACTTTCCTTTTCCAATCTGCTGAGATCATTCTTCGAAGCAGAGCCTTGAAGGTGGCTTTGATTTCCGGGTCCGACATTATCTTGCCCTGAGACTGAGCCCGGTTTCGTTCCGACCAGATCACCCAAAACCCAATGGCCCGTATTGACTGTGCAACATACCCCCAGCCGTTCTGTAGCGTAAGGTTGTCAGGCACACCTCCTAGCAAGACCCACTCTTTGTTCCATTGCAGGGCGTACCCCGTCCACTCTTCCCACTGGTTTGCCCACCAGCTCCAGATGCGCCTTGATGCCGGGCAGTCCCACCACAGCTGGGTAGCACGGCGTACACGTACGCATGCTCCGCATACGCGCATATGTGTATGGCCGTGCACGCGTACGTACCGCGTATGTGTACGCGCGTACCTCTTTTCAGGGCCCGCGTACGTAGTGGTAGCGGGCCACTTGGGGGGGGGGGCTGTTGGCCCCGTAGGCCTAGGGGTGGGCGGGGGTAGCCCGCTGGGGCCCAAAGCAGGGTGGAGGGGTGACACAGGGGAGGGGGGAAGAGTGTTCCCGCACAATTTTAGAATTTGTGCCGGGAAGGTCTACCCCCCAAGCCGCGTCACCCCTCCACCCTGCTTCAGTCCGTCTTGGTCATCCTGGGCGCCGCCATCGCCATTTGCTGTGTCGTCACCGTGGAGCTGCCGTGGAGCTGTCGCCATCGCCCTGGGGAGAAGTGGGCGGAGGAGGTAGACAAAGATGATGACGGGGAGGAGGAGGAGGACGATGACGGCGATGGGGAGGAAGAGGAGGAGGAAAATGGACGACGGGAAAAACGAAGACGAAGAGGGCGACGGGGAGGAGGAGGAGGACAATGCACGGTTATCTTTCTCCTCCTCCTCCCCATCGCCATCTTCGTCATCCTCCCCCTCGTCGTCCTCTTCCTCCTCCTCCTCCCCATCATCAACTTTGTCCTCCCTGCCATGTCTGTTTTTTTTTTTTTTTTTTTCACATTGAAGTTCGTGACGACGAGGGAGCGAGGAAGACGACGATGGAGGAGGAAGAACTACGATTTCATCAAAACAGACATTTTTTATTTTTTGAACTAAGTTGAAACTCCATAATTTTTACTTTTTTTCCATTTTATGGTGGTTACCGCAAAGCGCACGTGGGCGTGTTTGCAATGTTTGTGGCGCCATGCGAACAACTGAAGTTCACGAGAAATCAGACCAGGCTGACATACGATGAGTACAGTAACATCGCCAAGACAACAAATACATGGTGTTCGATCGAGAGCGACGAGGAGACAGAAAACTCAGACCTGGAAATCGATGTGCGAGTGAAACGTTTGCGAGAGGGAGTGCGAAGTGTGAGGGGATGCAGCGTGCAGAACGAGAATCCAGAAGGAGGTCGCACGAACTCGGGAGGCGGTCCTGCGCGTGACGTGACTGACAGGGCAAGTTTCATTGAACAGACGCAAACGGATTCTCCGATGCCCCTCCAAGCACTTCAGAATACTTTGATTCATGGCAATCGTCATGGGTTTCGGGGAAGGCCTACATCTGGAGGAAAGACGGTCCACAACATGCTCGCAAACGCTGACGAGGATGACTTGGCTGTTCCAGCTGCCCTCCCGAAGCTCATGCCAGGTGATGATATCCCCGCTCGCATTGTGCAAAACAGTGTACAACCATACTTTATTCAAGACAAGGTGCCAGAAACAACGTCTAAGAAGTGGGGGCATCACATTTTCCAGCATATGAATGTGTTCGAGCCGTGTGTTTACAAGGGGGAGTGGATGATGGCACTGCATCTATCATCGGAATGGAAAGTCGAACCCAGACTGGCAGAAGAATCGTGGTTGAAAGTGACGAAAAGCGAACTCGTCTTTCATGTCAAGTGCGAAAACGAGGGGGTGGACAGAGTGACTATTGAGGAAAAGGCTCAACTGCTGTTCGGTTCTCTACGATCCGACAATCGCTTGGAATATAAACATAAATTCTATGACTTGCCGTCAAGCCAGTCATACAAGAGTATTGATTGAAAGATCGAACATCCTCCCGCGTGCCAAGGCATCGAGACAATCCAATTGGGATGCTCACAGCTTGGGGGGCAGCCCACGACGAACTTTGCTGCCAGTGTTGGGGAAGCAATGAGCCAAATTGTTGTCAGGATAATAGGGGTGGAAAAGGGAACACAAAATGTCAATGAAGAGGAATCTTCAATTGAATTGTACGGACCTCATCTAATAACTCAAGCGGGAAGCCAGAGTGCATCGCAGATGGAGAGTCCCAGTCCTACCGCGAACAAGGTGGGTGGGCAGAACGTGCGAGTGAGGCGCAAGAAAATTCCGATGAGATGATGAAAGTGTTGATTGAGGCGGAGAATGAGGGGAAGAGGAAGCTTGAGGGGTCAACCACGTCCCAGACTGTGATTAATTGTATTTCATTAAGCGATGAAGGGCAAGACGTACATGTAGAGGGGCACGATGACGATGAGGATGCAAGTGACTATGGCAATGAACACAAGGAAGTGGATGACGGAGGTCGACCTACCAGACAGTCGACAAAAGAAAAAACGAAAAGACAACAGATGAATGTGTAAAGATATGCAGAGGGTGATATACGTGTTCGTATGTGAGTAAGAAGAGAGTGTGTGTGCGTTTTTTATGTATTTGTTTGTGTGCGTATGTTTGTACATATGTGTGTGTGTGTGTGTGTGTGTGTGTGTGTGTGTTCTGTTTTCTATTATTTGACATATTAATATC
>BFEA01000108.1:1620433-1642812 GCA_003427395.1 Chara braunii | reverse complement strand
TTTTTTAGTTTTCTATTAAAAAAAGTGTCAAAATTAGAAAAAAAAAATATGGGCGGGTAGGGTTTTTCAAACACCACACACCTTTTTTTTTTTTCATCCATTAAAAAAAGTAAGGAAAAAAAAAAAAACAACCCTGACGCCAATTTTATTTTTTTTGTTCAACGGCATAGGATGCTATTGGGTGAAGTTTCTAATGACATCCGGATAGAACTGTCTGGTGGCTATATATATATGGGGCCTGTTGTTCATTGTTTGGGCCTGGCGTCCGAAGCTCCCGTTCGACAAGGTTCGTCCGCTTCCGCTTCCACCAGGGCTGGACAATCTATCAGCCTTGGTGCCTATCACTACTGTTCGGTCCAAGTTGTCTGCCCGTTGGTAGGGCAACGGTCCTGAGTGCTGGTCACACTGAGGTAGAATAGTGGGATAGGGGGTGCACTAGGAGTATTGAGGTGAGGATGGGTTGGGAGGTGGTCTCATATTCCAAGACACCCACGGCTCACAATTCCAGGTGATCACTGTGCACACACTAACTGACCTCTACAACACCCCGGAGCATGGTCCCACTAGCAACGAGATAGGATAGAAAAGAGTTTATGTGGCAGTTGAGTGACAAAAATCCTGCCGTGCAGCACGCGTGATCCCACGGTCGGTATTTTACATGTATTACCCAAAAAAGTAAGGAGATCTTGGTTCCCCTCCTCTCCTTAACACTAGGCTTGGTGCAAAGGAAGCTTCCCGCCAAAATCTTTTCAATCCGTTGGGGGTATGGCCAACCCCAAAAGAGAGTGGGGTCGACCATAGGCCCACTGGATAGAAGATTTTCAGTACTTTGCTTGCTGTTGTGTAATTATCTCATTGGGCGGAGCCCTCCTTCAATCACAGAGTGTATGGAGGGCGCCAGGATCACTGCTGACAGAAGTTGATTTTATTCCAAAAAATGTGGCAGTTACTTTGTTCACTGTTGTTGCAACCACCAGCATCAGATAATTTGTGATATGATGGTTGGGAAGCACTCTGCCGTAATTTAAGGTGGGAGTTTTTTTTTTTTTTTTTTTTTTTTTCCCCATCCTCCTGTTGTCTCAGCCCAGAAATTCGTAATGAACCTGTCAGCCCGCTGCCACTCAGTGTCACACTGGATCGACCACATTCCTATCCGGCTTCTAATGGGACCACATTCCTGGACTTTGTGGTTAGAGGTAAAAAAAATAAAAAATAAAAATAATAATAAATTTTAAAAAAATCGACGGGATTCAACGGGATTCAACGGGGATTCAACGGGATTCAATGAGATTCAACAGGGATTCAACGGGCATTCAACGGGATTCAACAAGATTTCCAGCATGAATTTGTCTTTTTTTTTAAAAAAAAAAAAAAAAAAAAAACAAAAAACCCGAGCGGCTGCTAGGGGTGCTAATAAGAGCAAACACCAGTAGCACCATGGGGGAGGCTCCATCTATTGGTAGGGAGCAACACCTGCTGGAAACCGGGTCTAGAGTCTCATTGATATATCTTTGCGTTAGAAGAACATAGGTAAAAAAAAAAAACGAGAAAAATTTGTAAAGCAAGATTATGTGACAGTTTGGGAAGGACCCTGTTGCTGGAAACCAGGGCCAACATCCAACCCTTCTTCTGTCATACGACCAGACTAAGGAAAAAGGAAGGAGCCACTGAGGGGCACCAATGGAGACCTCCTTCCATTTACTCGCTTGGTCCTAATTGTTGCGTTATTGTCGAAGAATATCTTCAGATTTCTGGGAGATGCTCGACTTCACTGTAGATCACTGTAGACGGTGCCAGATGGCGCTGCTTAGGTACATTTCCTCTAGGGACAAAGGGTGAGGGGGGAAGGGATTTGCGAATTCCTGGGCTGGGCACAACGGGTCGCTAAGGTCAACCTTTGTCCATTCGGAAAAATACAGCTGATAATCCCTTGTAATTCCTGCCTGTTGTACCCCTTGCGGACCCTCCTCTTCTTGTTGATGTTCCCATTGGTATTCCTGTCGCTTATCCCCGCCCAACTTACCCTTGGTACCTATCCCTCCCTCTTCCCACCCAACCAGTGCTCGTCGAACTGAGAGATAATCCTGCTGATATCCCCCCTGGTGTGCACTTGGTTCAACTTTTCCGTAGCCGTCCCCCACTGGGCAGTAATCTCGTACTGGACCGACAACCGTAATTGCTCCGTGACCTCCCCATCTTCCACGCTTGCTCCCTCTATTTCCAGGATACACCTTCTCCATCATATGACCCACAGGACGGCACGTCTACCCAGGCGAAACATGTTCTGTTCGAATGTGTTTCCTTGGATATGGGGATAATGCCCCAAAAGTATGGCCCTCTAGTCCCATGGCCATGATGAGCCTGGTACCATGTGCCACCAAATCCTGTTCCACCACCTCCACAGTAGTACAGTCGTAGGACACTGAAGGAAGATGTGCTCTATCGTCTCGGAGCTTTTTTTTTCAAAGTAGCACTGGAGTCTGGAGGCATCTATGACACCATGGTAGTGCCCACCCCTGCTGCTCCAAGTGAGTGTGATCTATTAGCCAGTCGTTGGTTGGTAGACACCGGTGTGCAATTTGTCACTATAGGGCGGGGATTTTTGCTGGCCTCTTTCCATAATTTTGTATTAGTTTCCAAACCACCTTATGGGTTTGAGCAGGCCACGGTTTATGTTGAGATGGCGATATCATTTATCTTCTACTATATCCCTCAGTCTGCGTTTGGGTCTGAGCATTCGGTATACTGACTTGGTTTTTAGGTTGGCGAGTGTTAACGTATGTGCCTTTCCCTCCCTTTTTGAGTTTGTCGGGTCATTCCGGGACCAACGCCACTCACTGGGGTCGAAAGGGAGATCCTCAATCGGGGTCATTGGCTGGTAGGCCCTCCATCTTCTTCCCTCGTTAATTACTCTAACACGATATGCTTCCTTTTTCTTCTTCCAGATAAAGGGTCGTCGACTCCCTCGTAATTGATCGTTCTCCTGGATGGAAAAGACTTCGATCAACACTTGCGTTCGGTCTACTAGGTGCACTTGCCCTACCTTATTGTCGTGGTTAGGAAGCCATACCCAGTCTTCTTCTTCTAAACAGGGCCCCTTCGGAAGGGTGATGTACCAATGGAGGGGGAAGCTATCAATGAGTTCGTTTAGTGCATCCTCAGTAAGTGACAATACCGCAACCATGTACGCATTCTTTCTGCACTCTTCCAATTCCTTTTCCCCATGTCCCAAGGGTCACCCACCCTCCTGGCCCTGTGTTTCACCCAACCCTTCCATGGAGAATCTGAACTACATCTCATGCGACCGAAGGAATCTGTGATCAGTCTATTACCAAACAAGGGTTGTCTGAATATTTCCTCCCACCTTTCTGGTGCTGGTCGATCAGGAGGGGAGAACTTCCTCCATGTTCGTAGGAGGCGCAACCATTGCTCGTCTGTGGGGTCCCCATTCTTGTATTTCCTTGGTAGCTTCCAATACCTATCTTCAAGCCACGCCAGAGGGTCAGTCTCAGGTGGGGCCTATGGGATCAGGGATGCAATTTGTGCCAAGGCTAGGGGGACCCAGGGAGGGGTTGATGAAAAGATGAAGTGTTGGAGCCAGCGCAAGTTGAGGGCATGAAATTGTGTGGAAGGATCCATAATTCCCAGCCCCCCTCCGACCTTGGGTTGAATTACCGATTCCCATGCCACCCAACTAATAGCATGGGGATTGTTGCTATCCCCTCACCATAGAAACGCCACCGGCTGCCATTTTAATGCCTTGAGCCCCCTGGATCTCATGGGTCATAATATGGCCTTATACCAAAGTGTGGCTAGTACTACATTATTTATGACAAGGGCCCGCGAAAATATTGATGTGTGTTTGTTGTTCCACCCTGCGAGCTTGGCATGCACCGGCCCCACTAGCCACTCGTCATTAGTGACTGGTTTACCCTTTGCTGTGACTAACGCCCCCATAATTCTTGGTGATATAGCCACCAACCTACAGTTTTTTTGCCCCAATTTACGACTATATCTCACATTCCGCAAAACCGGTTCATAAGGTTCCGAATTTCCTCCATATTCTGTGTCGTCACCTCCACCATAATAGTGAGGTCATCTACAAAAAGGGAACAGATTGCCACTGCCTCCTCTGGGATGTCAGCGATTTTGATACGTGTGAGGTCCTTATTTTGTCTCAGGTTCGTGGATAGTGCCTCCATTATGATCAAGAAGAGGTAGGGGGCAATAGGGTCCCCTTGTCTCACCGACCTTTGAAGCTCGGATGGGGGTGTCACCGACCCGTTGACCTGTACACAAGTAGTTGCATTGCTATGGAGAATCCTTACTCAGTGCCTGAAGACGGGTCCAAAGTTTTTTTTTTCTAAGCATTTATCTAAAAAGTCTCAGTCGACGTGGTCATAGGCTTTCTCGAAATCAATGAACATAATGATCGCGTTTGCCTTATTCCTTCGTGCTAATTTGACCACTTCATGCACCAGTAGGATGTTCTCCTGTATGTTCCTACCGATCATGAACCCTGTCTGGGCTGGGTGTATTACGTCCTCCAAGACCACCACCATATGATTTGCCAAGGCTTTTGAAAGCATTTTATAGACCACTGTAAGAAGGGCGATAGGTCCGTAGTTTCTGATGTTCATCTTGCTCATTTTTTTATATAGTAATGATAGTACACGTGTCCCCTGTAACGAGCGCGAGGCTGAGGGCGGACGCAAACACAGTGGCAAGGACACAAAGTCGAAGTCTTGGATTCCGAATGCCGAAAACAGGAGCAAGTCACACTGAGTACGAGTACAACAGCTGAAACTGGTACAAGACTTGTTGCCCGTACTATACGGGGAACCAGTATAAGTATCGGTGACACGTACGATACCAGGGGCATCTCTGCAAAAGCCCCGAGGGCAGAACTGAAAAATGCGGTATTTGAAAGTGGCGGCCGAATTGTAGCATGGCGCCAGTTGTCCAAAATCCGGTGGTACCAATGGAGGGGTTTGGAAAAAGGGTGCCAGACCAAAAACGGGATGTAACAAAAACAGCAACAAAATAGACCAGGGGTCGAGCCCTGGCGGAGTCCGTAACACTATCCCCTCCCTCTGAAAGACAACGTCCCGGCTGCCAAAAACCTAAGGAGACAAAAAGGAACTGTGAAGGATGGGACAGGGCCGATCACTGGTCGAAAAAGGAGAAGGGGAGTGATGCAAGTCATAGGGTATTCTGTAAGATGTTCTGCACAGGTGAAGGTATGATGTAACTGGGTAGGTCTACAAGGGAAGCTAAGAAATGTTCAGGGAACAAGGGATTTCTATTGGTGTTCTACTGGGTAAGGGGAAACAATGTCCAGAAAAACAGAGAATTTCTATTGATGTTATAGTGGGTAAGGGGAACAATGGTCAGGGAAACAGAGAATTTCTATTGATGTTCAAGTGAGTAAGGAAAACAATGGTTAGGGGAACAGGGATTTTCTAATGATGTTCTACAGGGTTTTCAGGAAAAATGAAAGTGTTTGTTCAGGATGCAGGGGCTGGTACGTCCGAAGGAGTGGGAAGCAAAATCCCATGTAGGAACAAAGTGTCCAAGTGTCTTGAAAGGGGATCTGCAACGGTCTTGATCATGTCTTGGAATAGGTGGTAGAAGCGGTCCTCGACGGCTGCGACAGGTAGAAGTCCAAGAAGCGTAGCAGTAGTTCAAATGTCCAAAGTCCAAATGTTAGGGTGCGTCCGGTACACGAACTGCAATGAGGTCTGATATGGAAGCAAGGAAGTCGTAGACTGATGCAAAGATCCATGTCACAAGTTGCTGCTCCAGTAAGTCTGCGAGTCGGGATGCCGACCGATGAAACAACATGGTGGCCAAACCAGGTGCATAATCTCCATGATCAGTGAGGCAGCAGGCCATCGTCCTCGTGCGTTTGCCATTAGATCCTTTACCGTCGGCGTCACGCAAGTCCACAAGCATGGACAAGAGAGACAAGGTAGTGGAGATGACAAATGAGACAAGGCTAGGCGAGGGCAATGACAAATCAGACATCAGGAATCAGGGTCGAGGGGAGGGTGGGTTGGGTTCAAGTATGTGTGTAGAGCAGGGTTGCGAGGTTGTAGCAGGGTTTCAAGCGAGGGTTTACGGTTTATACCAGGGTATACTTAGGATATAGGGTAGGCACGATCATAGGCACAAACAAGTTTCATGGCATTCTTGAGATTATCAAGGGGTTCCCATGTTGATTCTTCATCAGGGTATCCGGTCCATTTACTTTGTATTCGGTGATTCGTTCCGGGTGATTTGATACTTGAGTTGTTCTTCGTCCTATGATTGATTCGACTATGAATTCTGGGTCTGTTGGAAGCATGATTGGTGGAGGTCTAGGATAAGGGCGGTCAGCGAACTGAGGAGGGCATTCGTGGTATTCCTTGAGGTATTCTACGTGGAAGACTAGGTGGACGCGACGCATGTCTGGTGGAAGCTAAAGTTTGTAATTCACGGGAGAGGTTTGTTCAATGATGGGGAAGGGACCGAGCCACTTGTTCGAGAGTTTCTTGGACAAGCCTTGTTCGGGTTCAAAGTGTTTGGCAGAAAGTCAAACTTTGTCCCCTACTTTGAATGACACGTCACTTCTGTGTTTGTTAGTCTTGTTTGCTTGTTGTTCTTGTGTCTTTCAAGAGCTTCGATTGCTTCTCTAAGGAGTCTGTTAATTGTTGCTACCCATTCATTGAGAGAGGGGCAAGGGGTGGAGGGGCTGAGCTGCGAGAGAAGCAAGAAATCAGAGGGCAAGCGGGGATGGTAGCCAAGGTCGAGGTAGAGAGGGGACATCCCAGTGGAAGGGCAGACAATGTTGTTGTAGTCAATCTCGGCGGCTGTGAGCAATTGATCCCAGTCATGTTGGTGTGGATGAAAATACTTCCGCACAATTCTTTGGAGAGTATCGTTCATCTTCTCGGTCTGGCCATCGGTCTGGGGGTGGAATGCAGTGCTATACTTGAGCGTGGTTCCGCAGGCTTGGAAGATGTGTTTCTAGAACGGTGATAGGACGCGGGGATCGCGGTCACTGATGATGTTCTCGGGGAGACCGTGGTGGCGAGCGACATGATCGAAAAAGAGTACGGCGATGTCTTTCGCATTGTGCGAGGTGGTACAAGGAATGAAGTGGGCGCGTTTGGTCAGACGACAAACAATGACGTAGATGCAATCATGCCCACGGTCGGTCTTGGGGAGGTCGCACACGAAGTCCATGGAGATGGACTGCCACCGGTGGGTAGGGATGGGCAATGATTGGAGCTTGTCGGGCTTGTCTCGGTTCGAGGGATTAACGGCCTGACAGGTGGGGCACGAGCGGATGTATGCTTTGACGTCGGCGAGTAGAGAAGGCCAATGGAAGTAGCGGGAGATGGTGTTGAAGGTTTTCTGGAAACCGAGGTGGCCAGCGGTCTTGGCATCGTGGTGCTCGACCAAGAGCTGGATATGAAGATCACGTGCGTAAGGGATGTAGAGTCGGCGAGCGCCCTTGGTGTCAATGTAGAGTAGATTGTCATGGAGAGAGTAGTAAGGGATTGAGCCAAGGTTGCGGAGTTGGTAGTAAATGGAAGCGAAGTCTGGGCAAGATAGGTAACCTTGGGTGTAGCGGCGATGTAACGAGGGAAAAAGTTGAATGTGGGTCATGCCGGCGTAAACTTTCTCAGGGGGTTTGTGGTCGGGGCGACGGGAGAGGGCATCAGCAACGCGGTTGCTTTTGCCGGGGGTGTGGCAGATGGTGAAGGTGAACTGGGCAAGGAAGTCTAGCCATCGGGCTTGGCGGGGGGTGATGTCTTTCTTGGTAAGGATGGAGGAGACGACTGTGTTGTCAGTGCGGATGGTGAAGTATTGTCCGTCGAGCTACGGGCGCCAGACGTTGAGGGCGTAGACCACGACTAGAAGTTCCTTCTCGTTGGAGGGGTAATTCATCTCCGCGGGAAGGAGTTTCTTGCTAGCGAAGGCAATGGGGTGTTCGTCGGGTGGGGACTTTGAGTGAGTAGGGAAATCTTTGACAGAGGGGATCTCGGTGGGGTCAGGAGGGAAATACTGGGACAGGACAGCCCCAATGGCGAAGTCTGAGGCATCAGTGGTGACGAAGAAATGGCGAGTGGGGTCAGCGATCTTGAGGACGGGGGAGGTGGTGATGAGTTGCTTGAGTTTGTCGAAAGCGGCTTGGCGACGTTCAGTCCATGTGAAGGACTCGGTGGCGCGGGTGAGCTCATGGAGAGGGTAGGAGACGTCGAAGAAGTTTTAAATGAAGGGGCGGTAATAGTTGGCGAGTCCAATGAATGAGCGAAGCTGGGTCAAGGTGGAGGGAGGTGGGAACTCGATGAAGTTGCCGGTGACGCCAATATAAAAAAGGGCCCGGAACTTCACCGTCGATGCACCGAGGGAAACCGGAATGAACTTGAGCTGGAACTGTGCGGATCCGACACAAGCAGAGGAGATCATAGTGTTGAGGCGACGTTGCTCGAGGCCTAACTTAATGAGCCGATCGTGTCGGACTCGTTCCCAACAAGATCTGTGAAAGTGGTGGCAGATGGGTTAGGGAGGAGGGTGGAAGAACATGTGGCAGTGGAGGGTTCATCCGACGGAATAGGGGCCATCGTCGGGAGGGGGGCATGCGGAGTAGACTGCGACGCCTGGAGATTATCCGGTGGGATGTGCGTCACCGGAGGAGGGGTTGGCAGACGAATGGTCAATGCCAAATGAGCCATCGGTGGGACGGAGGACGTCACCGATGGGTGGGCCGACATACGCGATGTCGATGCCGGGTCGATGTCCTGGGGACTGTGTTCATGATGAGGAGGGACCCGCGCTAGCCGAGGGCCATGATGCGGAGGTTGCGGGTCGAGTGGAGGTGGACTGGGGGGTGAATTGTGCGGCGTTGGGGCAGTTGGTTTGTTGGTGCCCTAATTCGCGACAACGGAAGCAACCCCCTTTTGCTTGGAGGTAGGTGTGTTCCTCGGGAATGAGTTTCTTGAGGCGGGAGGGTGGGGTAGATGAGGGTGGTCGAGAGCTGTGATCTTTGCGCTCCATCCTAATGAATTGGACAACATTGAGTTCCTCGGAAGAGAGGGATGAAGAGTCGAGTGAATCGGAAGATGCATCGGGGTCCGGTGTAGTGAACTCGTCCGAGGAGGTGGTGTAGGTGGTGTCCTCCTCCCGATGACGTCTGTTATCCCGTCGGTCGAGCTTCCCACTAGCACCTGCTCTTCTACTCTCATCCCTAACCCCTCCTCCTCCACCTTCTCCGATCTCGTTGTGGAACAAGCACAACATGATCAACTTGTTAGATTAGGCTTGGAACAACACCGCCTCAACACTATGATCTTTTCTGTTTGTGCCGGAACCGCACGGTTCCAACTCAAGTTCATCGCCGTCTCCCTTGGCGCATCGAGAAGTTCCGGACCCTCCTCGATATTGGTGCCACCGACAACTTCATCAACGAAGCCTGTGTCCGCAAAGTCGGCCTCTCTTCCACCGGCTATGACCCCCCGATCACCATCCGACTAGGGGATAAGGACTCAGCCATCATTGTCGATCGCACTGTCCCCGAGACCCCCATGATTGTTGGTCCTTTTCGCAGTCAGGTCTCCTTCGATGTCATGCACTTCATGTGCGACATCTTCTTGGGGACTCCATGCCTTGACCGTTTCATGCCCTACTCCTTCCACCCCTCCTTCGTCCGACTCACCCGCCCTCCTGACTCTCCTCTTGATATCCCTTACCTTCTCCCCCCTTCTACCCCGCCCCCTGTCTCCCCTCACCAGTTCCTTCACATATCTCGTGAACAACCCGACTCCGCTTACTATTGCCCTCACCAGTTCCTTCACATATCTCGTGAACAACCCGACTTCGCTTACTATTGCCTTGTTATCGACCACGAGCATCCCGAGGACTTGCTTCCAACGGACAAACCCGACCAAGACCCCCCTTCTGATCCTAACATCACCGCTCTTCTCTATGAATTCAAGAACGTCTTCCCCGAGTCCTTGCCCGCCAATTTACCTCCCGATCGAGGTGTATCCCACACCATTGATCTCGAGCCCGACCATTCTCCTCCTTGCCGCCATCCGTACCTATTCTCCGTCCTCGAGGACGAAGAAGTGAAGCGCCATCTCAATGACCTCCTTGAAAAAGGATTCATTAAGCCTAGCTCCTCCCCCTTCGGAACCAGTTGTCTCTTCGTCAAGAAGAACGACACCTCGAAACTCCGCATGTGCACAGACTACCGTGCCTTGAACCAGATCACGATGAAGAACAAGTACCCACTCCCCCGGATATCTGAACTTCTTGATCGCCTCCCTGGAGCCAAATATTTCACCAAGATCGATCTTCGCAGTGGCTTCCACCAGATCCGTATCTGCGCGGAGGACACCCACAAGACCGCATTCCGCTCTCGGTTCGGGCACTACGAGTTCCTCGTAATGCCTTTCGGACTCACCAATGGCCCCGCCACATTCCAGTCCACCATGAACCACATCTTCCATGACCTCCTCGAAGTCTGTGTCGTCGCGTACCTTGATGACATCCTCATCTTTAGCCCCACCTTTAAGTCCCACCTTCAGCACATTCGCCAACTCCTCTCGATCCTCCGAGAGCAAAAATTATACGCCAAGCTCAACAAATGTACGTTTGCCGCTTCGAGCGTCGAATACCTTGGCCACATTGTCTCCGCTGAAGGCATCCGTATGGACCCCTCGCAGGTCACAACCCTCGTCGAGTACCCCCCGCCCAAGACCCTCCTCCAACTCCGTTCCTTCCTCGGCCTTGCCAACTATTACCGCCCGTTCATTTGCAACTTTTTCGAGATCTCTTACCCTCTCCACAACCTCACACGCAAGGACGAGCCCTTCAATTGGAACGATCGCCGCCAACAGGCTTTCGACTTCCTCAAGCAAACCATCACCACGACCCCTGTCCTCAAGATCGCCGACCCCACTCGCCATTTCTATGTCACCACTGATGCCTCCGACTTCGCCGTTGGAGCCGTACTGCCCCAACATTTCTCCCGCGACACCGCCGAGACCCCCTCCATCAAGGACTCACCCACTCACCCCGAGGCTGCACCCAGCGAATACCCCATCGCCTTCGCAAGCAAGAAGCTCCTTCCCGCGAAGATGAATTACCCCTCCAACGAGAAGGAACTCCTCGCCGTGATTCACGCCCTCACAGTCTGACGCCCGTACCTCAACGGGCAATACTTCACCATCCGCACTGAAAACACCATCGTTTCCTCCATCCTCACCAAGAAAGATATCACCCCACACCAAGCTCGATGACTCGACTTCCTTTCCCAATTCACATTCACAATTTGCCATACCCCCGACAAAAGCAACCGTGTTGTTGATGCCCTCTCTCGACGACCCGACCACAAGCTCCCCGAGAAAGTCCACACCGCCATGACCCATATCCAACTCCTCTCATCACTCCATCACCGATACACCCAAGGCTACCTCTCTTGCCCAGACTTCGCCGTCATTTACAACAAGCTCCGCGATCTTGACCCAGTCCCCGACTACACCCTCCACGACAACCTCCACTACATCAACGCCAAAGGCACTCGCCGACTGTGCATCCCCGACACGCGTGGTCTTCGTACCCAACTCTTGGTCGAGCACCACGACGCCAAGACCGCAGGTCACCTCGGTTTCCAGAAAACCTTCGACACCATCTCCCGCTACTTCTATTGGCCTTCTCTACTCGCTGACGTCAAAACATACATTCGCTCATGTCCCACGTGTCAGGTTGTCAATCCCTCGAACTGGGCCAAAACGGGCAAGCTTCAATCATTGCCCATTTGCACTCACCGGTGACAGTCCATTCCCATGGACTTCGTGTGGGGTCTCCCTAAGATCGACCGCGGGTATGATTGCATCTACGTCATTGCCTGTCGCCTGACCAAACACGCCCATTTCATTCCTTGCACCACCTTGCACACCGCCTTACTCTTCTTCGACCATGTTGCACGACACCACGGCCTCCCCAAGAATATCATCAGCGACCACGATCCCCGTTTCCTTTCACAGTTCTGGAAACAACCCTTCAACGCCTACGAAACTACACTCCAGTATAGCACTGCATTCCACCCATAGAACGATGGACAAACCGAGAAGGTGAACGATACTCTCCAAAGAATCCTACAGAAGTACTGCCATCCACATCAACACGACTGAGATCAGCTGCTCACCACCGCCGAGATCACCTACAACAACGTTGTCTATCCTTCCATTGACTTGTCTCCATTCTACCTTGACCTTGACTACCATTCGCGCTTGCCCTCTGATTTCCTGCTTCCCTCGCAACTCAACCCCTTCACACCCTGCCATTCCCTCAATGAATGGGTAGCAACAATGAATCGACTCCTCAGAGAAGCAACCGAAGCCCTCGAAAGAACACAAGAACAACAAGCAAACAAGATCAAAAAACACAGGCGGGACTAACAATTCAAAGTAGGGGACAAAGTCTGGCTCTCCGCCAAACGCTTTGAACCCGAACATGGATTGTCAAAAAAACTTTCGAACAAATGGCTCGGACCCTTCCCCATCATTGAAAAAACCTCCGACGTCAACTACAAACTCCAACTCACCCCGACATGAGTCGCGCCCACCAGGTCTTCCACGTCTAATACTTGAAAGAATATCATGAATCCCCACCCCAATTCGCTGAACGCCCATATCCTAGACCTCCACCTATCATATTACCCGCAGACCCTGAATTCATTGTTGAAGCAATCATAGGTCGACGAACTACTCAGGTATCTGACCACCCGGAACCAATCACTGAATACAAAGTCAAATGAACCGGATACCTCGACGAAGAATCTACATGGGAACCTATCTCGAATCTCAAGAATGCCATGAAACTTGCCCGCGCCTATGATCGTGCTACTCCTATGTTCTAGATACCCACGTAACTACAACCCTAAACCCCTGTATAAACCTTGCTACAAATCTATAACCTCGCAACCCCGTTCTACACACACCCTTGAACCCAGTTCACCCTCCCCTCGACCCTGACTCTTGATGTCTGATCTTCCCCTGCCCTCGCCTAGCCTTGTCCCATCTGTCCTCTCCACTACCTGGTCTCTCTTGTCCAACGCTTGTGAACCTGCGTGACGCCGTCGATAAAGGATCTAATGGCTAGTGCACGAGGACAATGGCCTGCTGCCTCACTGTTCATGTAGATTATGCAGCTGGTTTGGCCACCAGGCTGTTTCATCGACCGGCATCCCGACTCACGGACTTCCTAGAGCAGCAACTTGTGACATGGATCTTTGCATCAGTCTGCGACCTCCTTGCTTCCAGATCAGACCTCATTGCAGTTCATGTACCAGACACACCCTAGCACGTGGACTTTGGACATTTGAACTACTGCTACACTTCTCAGGTTCCTACCTGTTGCAGCCACTGAAGACCGCTTCTACCACCTACTCCAAGACCTGATCAAGACCATTGTAGACCCCCTTTCAAGACACTTGTACACTTTTCTACATGAGATTTTGCTTCCAACTCCTTCGGACATACCAGCCCTTGCATCCTGAACAAACATTTTCATTTTTATTTTTTCCGACTTTGACAACCATGTAGAACATCATTAGCAGATCCCTGTTTCACTAACCATTGTTCCCCTTACCCACTAGAACATCAATAGAAATTCCCTGTTCCCCTGACCATTGTTTCCCTTACCCACTAGAACATCAATAGAAATTTCCTGTTCCCTTGACCATTGTTTCCCTTACCCATTAAAACATCAATAGAAATTCCCTGTTTTCCTAAACATCGTTTCCCTAACCCAGTAGAACATAATAAAAATCCCCTGTTCCCTGAACATTGCTTAGCTTCCCCTATAGACCCACCCAGTTACACCATACCTCCCTGTGCAGAACGTCAGACAAAATACCCTGTGACGTCTATCTTTTTGTTGTTTCTGCTGCATCCCGTTTTCGGTCTGGCACCCTGTTGTCCAAAACCCTCCTTTGGTACCGTCGGATTTTGGACAACTGGCGCCATGCTGCAATTCAGGCGTCACTTTCAAATGCCGCAATTTTTCAGTTCTGCCCTCGGGGTTTTTGCGGAAATGCCTCTGGTACCGTACGTGTCACCGGTACTTTTGCCACTGTGTCTGCGTCCGACCCTCAGTCGTGTCGAGTGAGTGAGTGTGTGTGTGCTCTCACTCTCTCCCTCTCTCTCTCCTCTCCCTCGGCTCTCCCTCAGCCTCGCGCTCGTCACAGGAGGGAGCAATGGTGGCGTTCACATTACCGTTAGAGGAAATGATCCCGCCACATCTCCTCACACCAGTTATGCTCATCTCCCCACTGCAGTCTCAGCCCTCACCCTCCACACAGGTCATCGATTTGATATCAGAGAAATTCTCATCATCTGAGACTGGGTTTGAGCCGGAAACTCCCCAGACGAACCCGGCCTTACAAGAAAAGGACGGGGGTGCAGAAAAGGTATCAGAACCAGAAATCGACCTGCTCTCCCCCTCGCAAGATGACACAACAGATAGAGCATCAGAGATGGATGAATCAGATTACGACACTTCGGAGGGAAATGAACAACTGTCTGAATCATACAGGAAGATGAGACAGCAAAGCAGCAACAGGGGATTCTGACGACCTCAGCTGCTGCACATAAGACCAAAGGGAAAGTAAAAGATCTCATCAGACTGCCCAAACTGCGGACGACGGCCTTGTCCCTCTCTCAGATGCAAGGCCTGCTGGTTCTTCCACTAAGAAGAGAGTCTAGCACACAGCAATGGCAGGTAGGTCTAAGGGAGAAAGACAAACTGGCTGACTTTGACTCAACAATGGCAGAATTCACAATGGAAGGTTGGAAAGGGTTGTATGGCAAGGATGATTCGGTCTTTCATCAAGGACAACAATGACCGGGGAGTAATGAGGGTCTCCCTTCACAACAACAGACCTTTGCCCATGGGAATAACGTTAGCAATCATCCTATTTGATTACACCCAGTCGATGGAAACCACCAAGAAGGGTGTTACATCCCTTATTTGACTATCCAAGAAACAACTTCTTGAGGTTTCCACCACACGTCTGAGACCGAACTTCACATGGAAAGTGCAGCACATCCAAATGTTCCTTCAAACGATTCTGGAGGAAGGCATGCTAGACTCCTCCAATGACCGGGACAACCAGAAAAGCCTCATTCAGTTGTTGTGATTAAATTAGCAGCGCTCTACCAATAAACTACAAATGGAAAATAGTAAGGATGCGGCCCAACAAATCCACAAAGATCAGTTAATGCAAGAACAAGAGACGACAAGCAACCCGGAACCACTGAGAACCGCTCCCCCACAATTACCCCCTCTGCAATTCACACCACCGAGTGCGGCTCAACCACCATCCCCGCCCCGACCCCCACCCCCACTCCCACCTCCCCCCCCCCCCCCTCCCCGACCTGCCCCACCCCCACTTCCCCCACCTCCCCCACCATCAGTGGTTCATCCTCCACTACGTCGCCCACCAGTCTGGCTCAAAAAAATTGAACAAGCTGATTTTAGCATTCGCTCACTTAACGTAAATGGGTTCATCGCAACCAATGAATAAAAAAAAGAGGAGATATGGAAGACACTCCGAAATGAAGAAACAGGAAGTTGGCCGGATGCCATCTGTATCCAAGAAACCCACTCATCTGACTCTGCCAATCATGAAGCCAAGAAGAAAATAATATGGCCCTATACCTCATTTACAGCTCATGCCACAGCCAGAGCGTCGTCAGGGGTTGCAATCTAGCTGCCACCAACAACTAGGTTGATCCCACAGCAGGTGGAGTACGACAGACAGGAAGGTAGATGGGTCTATCTTAAGGCAGCCTTGAGAGAAGAAACGGTATGTATAGTTAGCATCTATGGCCCAAATGATCCGACTGACAGAGTGAAGTTCCTACAAAACCTGCATCAGTCACTTCCATCAGACGACCCGTTGATTATAGCAGGAGATTTTAACATAACCTCGGACCCGAATCTAAATAGGAAATCCTCATCCCAATTGCCTCAAGGGATCATAACGCCGGATATCTTTGCATTAATTCAATTTTCGGTTGAGTTGCAGTTGTGTGATATCTATAGAACACTCAACCCAAACAAAAGAGCATACACATGTCTGAGGTCGAGGGGAGAGACGCGTCTCTCAAACTCCAGGACCGATCTCTTTCTTATCTCACAAACACTAGAAGGGTTGGCGACAGTGGCAGAGATTTGCTCAATTAGCCCTTGTCGGTCTTTTGATCATAAGTGTATACCTTTGGGGATATCCTTCCACTCCCATGTCACAAAGGGCCCAAGCTTTTACAAATTCAACATGTCACTCCTAAAGTTGCAGACACTAACCGTATTGGTGGAAAAATTTTGGAAATACTGGACCGCACAGAAACACATCTTTCTGTCCAAGGTCCAATGGTTCAATGAAGGAATTGCCAAACTAAGGGAAATGATTAAAAAATTCTCCATTGCACATGCTAGGGAGAGGAAAGCAACAATGGAAAAATTAATTCTGGCTTTGGAACAATGAGATGAATCATTGTCGGATAATCCCTTGAACCAACAGACACTCAACCAACTCCAGGAAGCAAGAAACCACCTCCAAACCTACATGGACAACCAAGCGGAGGCTTGGAGAATCTAGACAAGGATTAAGAGATCAGAAGTGGAAGGTACAATGACAATTTTTTTTTTTACCGAAGTCAAAAACAGATCAAGACAAAACCTGGTTGCTTCCCTCAACCATTCCTTTGAACAACACACACCGGCTGCCACTAATTCCTACACGATCGTGGATCATACCACACAATACTACAAGAGACTCTTCATATCAGAAAATAAGCACTGGGAGGGAGAAATAAAGCACCAAACAAGAAACACACTGCTCAATAGCCTCAACACACTCCTGTCCCAATCACAGAGACAACAACTAGAAACCCCCCTTCAAACTCAAGAAATACCGACAACTCTGACTAATATGGATGATGAAAAGACACCAGGCTTGGACTCCTTCCCCAAAGAATTTTGGATCAAGTTCTAGGAACTCATGCATATAGACATAATGGAGTATGCTCACGATGTCCAACAAGAAAGGAAATTTGGAGACCTCATAGAACAAGGTGTGACCACTCTCCTATACAAAAAGGGACCTAAGGAGGAGATAAGGAATTATCGCCCAATCACGTCACTGCCCCTCCCATATAAAATGGTAGCTAAGGCACTATGCAATCGTCTTCTCCCACATATGCAGTCCCTCATCCACATGGACCAGACGGGATTGATGCCAAAGAGGAATATGCAGGACAACATCCTCCTAGTCAATGAAACCATAAAATATGTCAGACAAAGAAAATTAGAGGCGGCGATATTATTAATTGACTTTGAAAAGGCATATGACCATGTGGACTGAGAATTTATGGATTGCTGTCTCAAAGGAATGAACTTTGGTCCAATATTAAGACAAGGATAAGAACACTGCACACTTCGGCGACAACCAATATTATGATCAATGGTCATCTCTCACCTTCATTTCCTCTGCAAAGGTCGGTGAGACAAGGGGACCCCATCACGCCACTTCTATTTGTCCTAGTCATGGAAGCTCTGGCCTCCCTGATAAGAACAAATCCTGACACAGAGAGGATATCCATCCAAGAGCTACCACCACACAACTTCCCGGTCACATCACTGTTTGCAGACGATCTTACTGTGCTTATAAAAGCCTCTCAGTCGAGCCCGAGAGCCCTCCAACAAACTATCCACCTATTTTCAATTGTTGCATACATGAAGATGAACTGGGGAACCAAAACCGAAGGATGGTGGCTGCACCCTCTGGGGGACCCCCTGCCTCCATAGCCCCAAGTCAACTAGCGGGTCCAAGAAGAGGCAATAAGGTTATTGGGGGTCAGACTCACAATGCTTGGCCCACCCAAGGACCATGAGGATGTTCTAGTAGAAACGACCTTAAAAAAGATGTCCTCTTGGAAAGGGCTGCACACCTCGTTGGTGGGTAGAGCCCTTCGCAATGCCATCAATAATGCAATCCTCTCAACAATCTGGTATAAAACAACATTCTGGGCATTAGACTCCAAACAACTACTCAACTTAAAAGGAGCAATCATAGCATATCTATGTTGAAACGACCATGAACTAAGATCATGCATTAAAAGGGTGACATGAAACTAGATAGCCCAGCCTAAATCCAAAGGGGGTTTAGCGATCATCGACCCCCAAAATGAGATGAAGGCAGTTATCTTCAAAGTGATTATAAGGCTCTTGATGACCAACAATGTCCCGTGGGCCCCACCTGCCCACATCCAATTGGCTAACTTGGCCCCACAAACAACAACAAACACACAAGTGCACCCTCTGACCTGGCTAACAAACCCTGCATGGTCCATCCCCACAAAACCCAAACAAAGCAACGCACACGTGGACGCTACAGAAAAAATCTGGAAAATGACCCTCTTTGGACATCAATCTTCTCCCTATGGAGAAAGGTGGATCCCTCAAAGCTGCCATCCCCGGCTAGATGGCACGAGGTCTGGAGACAACAATTGTTTGGAAACCCGAAGATCTTATCGGTCGTCAATCTGCCATTCCCCATCCACCAACATTCACACTGGCTCTCATGGGTGAAGAAAGACATCTTCACAATCGGTGATCTTTGGGACAATGGAAAAGGGAAATGGAAGACATGGCATCAACTAAGAGCAACACTAAAATATGTGAAGGGACTAGAAGGAAAACTGAGGGAAATCCAAGAGGCCATACCACTCTCCTGGATGACAGCCCTCAAACAGGGTCCCTAGATCAAAGAAGGGGACTGGGTCATAGAAGCCTCCTCTAGGCCCCTCCCCATGATTATCTACAAAGTAGTCAAACGGATTGGGGAGAGCAGCGTTAGAAGCTTTCAAACCAGCCATGCCGGGTGCGAGATGCTCCAAACTCAAAAGAAATGAAGAAATGGACAAGGAAGGTTCTTGGGCACAACTCATCAAAGTGACCATTGTGGGGGATGAAAAAGATGGATGGATGGGCTATGAGATGTCCACACCCATCTGCTCCGTCCCCTTCGATCCGGCGGAGTGGCAATGGGGGGGGCCAACTCCGCTGCCCATATGGAAATTCTCTGTCAAAGAATGCTATAGGAAAATCCACACAACCAAAAGTACAGAAGACATAATAAAACAGCGATGGAAAAAACACGCCCTTACCACTGCACAAGATTTACAAAATTTCAAGTGGAGTCAATTCGCCTGCTGGATGCCAACTGCCCAGCGAGCACGCCAATGGTAGATCCTCTACAGGTGTTTACCTACACCAGACTGAATCACCGCACGATCAGGCTTGGTGCAAAGGGGAGTATTTTCCCCAATCTGCTCATATTGTGGGAAGTCTTCTGCCGCTCAACAAATAGCAGATCTGGAACACTGCCTCTTAGAATGCCCCATGGCTCTACAAATCTGGAGGTGGTGGGATGCGGCGTGGAGATCCCTGACTGACAAGGACCTGCCATGGGATTCAGCCACTCTGCTTCTGGGGCAACGAAACACCTCGATGTCTTCATGGTCCACCTTCGAACACAACTTACACCAGATTGGAACTTATTATGACGATCTGGCGGGCAATATACTCACATGAGAGGAAAGAACATAACTTCGGCTACCTACAAGCAGAAAAAAAAATGGCTGAAATAATAAGAGTTAATATCCATAGGGCATGGGCGAGACTCACAACCACACTGAAAAATGCACAGGATGTATCCCAAAAACAACAGCTAGTACAAGAATTCAAGTCGACATGGCTGGACCCGGGAAGTAAATTGGGAGACTTGGACGCAACAAACAAGCTAGTGTGGGGCCAGTGGACAAAGATGGAACATACCTGGCAATGGCATCCGTCCCTAGCCTTCACAGTCCCCCTGCCCGGAAATCCAATGGTTGTCACCCACAACACATCAGTATTGCACCCCGATTCTATGCAGGGCTCAGCAACAATCAGTCTGGCACAGCCTCAAACACCCACCCACCCGGTCTCTGCAGCACCACTGCCTACAGTCCCATCGCAGCCCTCATCATCTTGGTTGCAAGATCCACCTTTTCCGCCTGAACCACCACCCCCTTACCCCTCAATCTCACCCTCCAACACACCACAGTCATCTCCCATAATAGTAGATCCCCCTCCCCTGCCACTCTCCCGCTACCCCCCTTCTCCCCCCAGTCTCCCAGACTCCCCGCCTCCCTTCCCAGACCAGCCTCCTCCCCCCCCAGCGATTCATCCCCTACCCCGTCAGAAGTGCCCTACTCAATCTGTACCCCCTACCCTCCCCGCCTCCCCGCCCCCAAGACTCCCTACCTCCTATCCCTGACTCGCCCCCTCCGCTTCCCACAAACACACCTCCCGGCGCAGCTGTACTCCTGTCTCTTATACACATCTAGATGTGTATAAGAGACAGCCTATCCCTGACTCGCCCCCTCCGCTTCCCACAAACACACCTCCCGGCGCAGCTGTACCCTTGACCCCTCCCCTGCCAGAAAATCCCTACCCTCCCCCACTCCAACCCAGCAGCTTGACAATGACTGGATCAGCCTCTCCAGCCAAAGGGTGGATGAAGCACAGATAACAGCCAACGACAAGTAAAGCCTGGCCAAGCAATCACAAGAACGATCTGCTGATTTGCAGAAGTAATAGACAGGAAGCGGATCTGGGCGATCAATCGGTCTACGGAACAAGGACGCTCACACACCCAGTGATATACAAGACAGATTCAGATGTGCTGCAATTGCCTTGGCTCACTGTACTGCTCTCCGTCGCAGCGGGCTTTAAGGATCAATAATGTGGCATGCATGGGTTTTGAGAGGTATGAGGTTTAAAGGGCTTCACAGGGTCAGACATTGTAATAATGATTAGGGAGCTGCTGAGTAGGGCTGTGCAAATAAGATAAGGGGCGCTCCAAGATGGGATGGATATTACTGGCAGCTCCATGGGATAACGGAGCCCCAGAATGACAACTGACATGACCACAGCCCTGGGAACAACGATTGAAAGGCTCTTAGCAAGATGTATCAATGGGAGGCTGGACCCAGTTTCCAGCAGGTGCCGCTCCCCACCAATAGACGGAGCAGCCCGGCAGATAAGCCCTAAATTCCGACAGTTCTCTTACCACCGCCGGGATAGAGAGCTTACACAAGGGCTATTCTTGCACAAAAAAAAAAAAGAAAAAAAAAAGATACGACTCCTCAAAGTCCCCAAGTGCTTCCGCTGTCAGGTAGGTGTTGCAGTACATGGAAGTAGGCTCCTGAGATCCTTCAGGTAGTTAAATGATCAGTTTGTAAGGTTTTTCCCAATGTGGAGTTTTGGCTGACCCAAAGAAATCCGAACCGTTTTGCCTAACACCATCTGCCCTTTTTTTTTTTTTTTTTGAAAGCCCAGGTTGTTGTAGAGGCTGGATTACATGTTCGGCACGGCGAGGCTTTCTGCGAGTATGCAGGCAAGCGGCTTTCAAAGGCTGGGCTGACGACAGGTGGTTTTAAAGAACAGTCCATGAGCAAGATGCACGGCCCAGCGCGGGTTAACACACCGGCTGTCGTTTTGGACGTACAGGCCAGCATGCACCCACTTACAGTCCCTCATCATAAAAAAAACTGTCAGAGGTCCGCAGTAGGGTCTCCCGGACTGGTGGCTCAAACAACCAGTACGTCTGAGTCTCTTTTTCATGAAGCTGGAAATGCCCTGCGAGCCCAAAAGCAAATGAATCGGCATGGGCCTCCTTTTGGCTGGCTGGCACTGCCAGCCATTTTGCTCAGGCTGTATGGGGCCACATGCACGCCACATCGGAGAACGTACTGGTGGTTTAAGTTATCTGGTAAAACCAGTGCCAAGGCGCGGGGCTACCAGCAGGTTCCAAACTGGTGTGCCCAGCCATAGTATAGAGGGGCTAACACAGTTTCCAGGCCAGGACGCACATTTGGGCAAGTCGCTGTGGTGTGGGCCCTGCAACTTTTGATCCGAGCATGGCTGGCGTCTACTGACTCACGATGACCAGGGGAATGTCTGTCTGAGCACATGCACACACACGCAAACACACGCACACACACACACACACACACACACACACACACACACACACACACACACACACACACACACCCAAGCAATTGTGTTGCCCCTCTTTTGTGGAGACTCTCTCTCTCTCTCTCTCCCCACCCCACCCCCCTCTTTTGTGGCTCTCTCTCTCCACACACACACACCCCTCTTTTGTGGAGACTGTCAGTCTGTCTGTCTGTCTGTCTGTCTGTCTGTCTCTCTCTCTCTCTCTCTCTCTCTCTCTCTCTCTCTCTCTCTCTCTCTCTCTCTCTCTCTCTCTC
>BFEA01000108.1:1503499-1520716 GCA_003427395.1 Chara braunii | reverse complement strand
GCCAGCAAGAACTTGCAAAACAAGCACCTATCCTCATTCATTTTCAGAATACCCCAAAAGAAGAAATCTTTCTCTCAAGGACTACCAAGGGGCTATCCATTCCAAGAAGCAGGGACTAAACAGTTGCTTGGAGGGGGAAAGAAGTCCGGAAACTCAGAGACAGGACTGAGGGGAATAGAAGGGTCTACAGAACTCCAGTCATGAAATATCAGCCGATAATTCCTCTTGCTGGGCTCCTGAGATTTAGTGTGTCCTTCTTCCCAAATTACTTTACCCAGCCTCCCTCCCCAGACTCCGCCCAGCCAGCATTTGTTGAAGAGATTGATTTGATGCCAGATATCATTTCGTAATGAAAAGTGAAGAAGTTTTTCCTTTAATTGTTGCCAATTAACCGAAATTACTGTTTGAATATGTTGTTTGATAGAATCTGTAAAATCCGGTCCATCCAGTAGGGCGCCCTCCATTTCAAAGGTGCATCTTCTTGTCCAAATAGCCCAGATAATGGCTTTTCTACTTATTGAGAATAGATTAGTAGTAAATTCATCCTCTTGGTCAGGATGCCAAGAATCCAGAAGAAGGGCCTTCCAGTCCCACAGCCACGCCTGGGATGTACCCAGCTGGTTCCAGATCCTAACCCACCATCTCCACAGCCAGAGCAACCCTGGACATTGCAGGAAGATATGCTCAATCGTTTCAGGAATGAGTTTAGAAGGAAACGCTGATTTACATAGTTTGCACCATGGAAAGGCTAATCCCTTCTGTTCCAACGATGTCCTATCAATAATCCAATCATTTGTGGGGAGACATCTATGAACAATTTGCCATTGTAGGGAGGCTATATTAGGAGGTTTGATTCTGGTTGGTTGGAACCACTTAACTTGCAGTTGCTTTTTTGTTGAAAACTTGTTTTTGTTTCGGGTCTAAGTGTGCTTGTCCTCTGCTCTCTGTGTTGTTGTGCCCTTCCCGACAGACTCTGTCCGCAGTCTGCCTCAGAGTCTCTCTCTCTCTCTCTCTCTCTCTCTCTCTCTCTCTCTCTCTCTCTCTCTCTCTCTCTCTCTCTCTCTCTCTCTCTCTCTCTCTCGTGATATGTGGAGGCGGTACTTACCGCCGTTACTGTGGTGGTCCAGACATTGCGGGGAAGCACCGGGAGAAGAGATGGAACGGTGGGAGTCAAAACGGACGTGGGCCTCGTAGGAAATACTGGCGTCCCTCTTTGTTCGAGAAGGCCGGTACCCTGTCCCATCTTCGATCCTAAAACAAGTAGAACAGCCCGGTACTGGCGCCGTGTACCTGGAAACGGACTGATGCTGTTCTTTTTCTTTCCTTTTTTTTTTTTTTTTTTTTTGAAGAAAAGCCCTTGCAATATCCCTCTATCCTGGCAGTGGTAAGAGAACCGTCAGAATTGAGGGCTTATCTGTCGGGGTGCTCCATCTATTGGTGGGGAGCGGCACCTGCTGGAAACCGGGTCCAGCGTCCCATTGATACAACTTACAATAAGCGCCTGAATGAAACTACCACCCTGACATTACTGCATGCCTGAGTTTCAAACACCTTTTTGAACTCACACCGTGTTCTTCTTGCAGATGTCAAACTCCATGGTGACATGAACATACTTGCCCCTTAAAGTTTGTTCTTTTCAATGGAGTTGCATATAGCAAAGATGACACACACACACACATAGAAATGGGTGGAAAGAGTGGGTTTTATGGCTGTGGCAGATGAGTTTCGCAAGGGTTTGAACTGACAGTCTGCGAGGATTGCAGGGTTGGCGTAAGTAAACTGGGTCATTTTTATCAGAGGTATATATCTAACTCTCTGCGCAACGTGGTGAGTCCTTATGTTTCAGTCAAATGCGTCCTGGGCAGACTGTCGGGGCTCAGCCCCCTGATGGTCAGTGAAAGCGACGAAACAGTCTTTTACGCGTAGAGCGAACATGACGACAGTCGCAGAATTGACAGAACACACAGACAGAGGGAGGGAGGCATCGCTCCCATGTGGATAGACTATATACAGCTGTAATGGAGGGTTGAAAGATGCACAACCCCACCTGTTGGAAAAAAGAAGAAGAAGAAGAAGAAGAAGAAACAAATGCCCCCAGGCATTGGCAGAAATGTTCCTGGATTTGCTGACAGGTCAGAAGATTCAGGAAATAGTTTGAGCTACCCCCCTGTCAGAAATTTGGGTCTCGGCGTTTTTTTTTTTTTTTTTGGATGGTTCTCTTCTTTTAGCTGGCATGTTCACAATACTTTCAGACCTTAATTGCCAGTTTGTCAGGAAGTAAAAGCATGTTGTTGTTGTTGTTGTTGTTGTTTTTTAATTCCATTTAAAGTCAACAATTCAGTGGAGGCCGGGGACCTCGCAATTCAACCCAGGGTTATCCTGCAGCATTAGCCGGTTTTCGCTTTCGAGCTTCCAGTGCCTGTCTGAACCACCTAACACTCTTTTTTTTTTTAATAAAGCCCAGGGTGTTGTAGAGGCCAAGGACCAGACCTGCGGTGATAACACTTAAGTGACTTTTTTTTTTTTTTTTTTTTTTTTAAACAACTTAACATATACTACCGCTGTCTGTAGTTACCTCTCTTCTATGCCTTTTGCTGCTAAACTTCTGTTACTTTCAACTCTTCTTCTCAAATCAATTGTGAACCGGGATACTATACACTACCTGATAACTACTTCTGTCTCAGAATATTATACTACCTATCTAGGCACACAACACAAAGGTCTGCATAAAAAGTTAAGTTTTAGGGGAAACTACGCGGGAGTCACAAAAATGATTTATAATTGCACTATGGCGGGCCAAGATACAGTTTCGAGTTGCAGTTCAGGGAACAAAGTATACAACCCAGCTTTCTGGCCAGGTACGGTGCCCCAAGTGCCATTGCAAACTGTATCTTGCCCCATAGTACATTTATAACTCCTCTTTTTTGTGACTCTACTGAAGTTACCCCGATGTTTTAAAAAGGACTTAGCTCTACCGTAAGTCCAAAGAATCAATCTACAAGCTAGCAGCAACACAACCATCTGCATAAAATATAGTACATGGGCTAAAACAACATCTGCTTTGAATTGTCAAAAGTAGACTCAGAGGTATGGAACAACAGACTCTACTTAAATTGCTGGACTGAGTTCAAAGAGTCAAACTAGTACAAGCTATCCAAAGATTCCAAACAAAGCAAGTATTAAAAGGTCCCTAACTCGGGTCTACAACGGCAGCTCCTATGTTAATGTTAAGCCTTTCATCCTGCTGCATATTTTCAATTTAGATTCTGGAGTGATGAAGGCCAGACCATTTTTTATTTTTATTTTTATTATTTTATTAAAAAAAATAATAATAAATCCCCTCCTTCTTGGCCCAGGTTTGTCTGAACCAGAATAAACCCTTCGTTGGGTAATATCTGGAAGATAACCAGTCTGCTCTTATTGAAAGCCGGATCTTTTTTTTTTTTTTTTAGAGAAGCTCCGATCTATTCGCGGGGAGCAGCACGTGCTGAGAACCGGGCTCAGCGTCCCTCATGAAAATACATAGCAAATCTGACAGAGCCGGATCAAACTCTTCAGGAGAGAAATCTGGCTTTCAAAGGAGGATTGTTCCCTGTCAAAAGTGGCTTTATTCCTTGATTTCCTTATCACTTCCATCAGAGCCCCTCTACAAGTCAGGGCCACATATCCTGAGTATACTCGCCGAAAACCGTCAATTCATATGTCCATAGGAAGCCATCTCCGGCCAAAGTAGTCCAGTGTGACTTCCACCAGACTGAGTCCCAAATTTGCAGAGAAAATAATAATAATAAAATAAAATAAAATTAAAATAAAAATAACAAATTTGCAGAGACAGCGGGCAGTACAGCCACAGGTGGGTTGGAGTTTCCCATCCCCAGTGACAGCGCACGCACTGTTCAAAGATTTCCATGCCTTTGGCAGCCAGCCATGTTGAGGATGCTGTAGCCTGCATAGACAGCAGCCACATCAGGCTACCTTCTTCCCCCGAACATAACGCGTATTTGTTGTATTCGAGTTTTCAAATTTGAAAAAAATAGAATGAAAAGCATGTGTGTTGTATTCGAAATTTTGGGCTATTCGAATTGAACGCACGTGGGTTGTATTCGAATAGAACACATCATACGAGTTGTATTCAATTACAATGCATATGCTTTATGTTCGGGGGACGAAGGCAGCTTGCTTCTGGGATGGTATAAGCTTGAGGGCTTTCCGGAGTTTGGGGAGATCTAAGGAACCCAGCCGAAAACCTCCTTCCTTTCCTGTCCTTTCCGCTGCCGTAGTTATTGCCTGTTTAACCTCCTTCCTTTCCAGTCCTTTCCGCTGCGGCCGTAGTTATTGCCTGTTTCTTGACTTTTGTAAGCACATGTTTCAGATATAGGGGCTCTCGCTCCACTACTCTCGAAATGTGCAAAACGAGAGTGAATCTTCCACTAGAACATGGAAAGATGCATCACCATGATTTTTGTCTTTTGTGCATGTCGAGAGTAGTGGAGCGAGGCCCATTCTAAGGAAATTTAAAGGGAAAAGAAACGCGTGATTGGTTTTAACTCTCGTTACTTTGAGAGCATTCTTTCTGCTGTCTGGTCAGGTTGCTCCAGTAGAGAGTGGTGTTCCTCGCATGAGGTAAGATAGAAAGAGTGGGGGTGCGCCAGGAGATATATCGAGAGGAGTGGTAGGATTGGAGTCTCGTGAGCATGTAAAAAAAGAAAAAAAAGAAGAAAAAAAAAGAGCATTCTTCTCAATTGTAAGGTCTCAGATGACATTGTTGTCAGAAGTTCAAGCATCCGGGGCAAGGTCCCATTTGCACACAAGTTTCATTTCTTGGGGTACGAAGAACCCATGCAAGTGACACACAACTGCAATTCTCTCCATCCATTCCCTCCCTCTTGTTTTCCATTTCCAAATCATAGCACCCTACAATCCCTGCTGCCTAGGCAAAATATTTGTAGATTCCAAGTATGGCCCCCACTACCTTGGGCGTACGATGAGCTCAAATTTCAAAACAATAGTCGTAATAATAATAATAATAATAATATAAAGGGATAAGCTCACACTTCAGCCAATTGATTGTCAGCGTTCCAGATCCATCATGACGCATTTCGACGACTGGCAGTCAAGCGGCTCAGCTCTGAAACTCAACTTACCCTGCTGGCAGTGTTTCGGCGCACACTGTATCCGACCTGGGCCCACTGTTGTTTCCTTTTCTTTTTCAAGCAGAACAAAACTTTAAGGTGGTAGTTCCCAAACGTATGAGCTTGTTATGCTTCTGCATGCAGTAGGATTCGAACTTACAATCTGTTTACAAAACATATTGGCCCACCGATTGGCGCACCGGGCCCATTTCAACCTACACTGCAATTTATACGAATCGGCTTCCTCCAGTCACAAACTGTCGAAACGGATTCTGGCCAGTATTGCACATCCGCCACAGATCGCAAGCTACAGTAACACTCTGTAGCAATCACTGCCATCTAGCAAGGCAAAGGCTACAGACCTCGGCATGGCAATCAGACTCGACACGTCAATCTTTTTTTTTTTTTTTTTTTCCAACCAGCCTCGCTCTACTAGGGGGAGTGGTAAGAGCAACTTCCTCCAGTAGGCCTACCACGGGTAGATCCAGTGTATTGGTGGGGAGATGCACCTGCTGGAAACCGGGTCCAATGTCCCGGATACATCTTTAAGTCTTAGAATCATAAACGGGGGCCACTACCCGGCTTCTGCTAGAGGATGCTTTCTGAAAAAACTGAGATGACTGAGACGCATGTCAATCATCATGTGGGTAACCCGGAGATTCGTCTTTCCGGCCACTGGTTCCAGACTCAGATAGGACCTTGCAGGTTCAGAGATGGGGAGTAGGGGGGTGGGGTGGGGGCGGCAAACAAGGCCTGAGTGCCTGCGGGCCTACTTGCGCTCCACTCCGTCCACCAAGTTTGGCAAGTAAGTGCATGGTTGCACTTACTCACCAAACTTGGCAGAAAGAAAACCTGTCTGAACTTTTGGCCAGTTTCTTTTTTCATCCGCCAAAGAGTGTGGTGAGTTCCTGACTTCCTACTGGTGTTTTTTATAGGGTCGTCCTTGTGACCCCTTCACAAAACCACTTGTTGGGGAGTTTTCAGCTTCCTGGGGAGGAGGTCCAGCCAACAAAAGTTTTGAACTCTTCTGTGAAAGTAAAATTGCGGTGAGTGTGTGGCGCCCAACCTCACGCCCAGCGCGACTTCCTGATCGGAGATGCGAGCGGGCCCGGAAGTTGCAAAAAAAAGGGGGTGTGCCCAGGATTTAGGAAAGTGGGATGGAGTTCCAGGTTGGTAATGGGATCTCCTGTGTCCGAGGACAGAAGTGCAAGGGGTTCGGACGAAAAGGGGCTTTCTCAGTTCGCAGATTTCATGGCCGGGTATTCAGGATGGCCGGTTTTGGCGCCTACGACGGGTCCATATGCGGTGTACGGGAGGAATACAATGGATATCGAGTTGCTCAACACACGGCGCCTGCAGGACTCATATACCTCAGAGTCTGACGTGGGCGGTCTCAGGTGAGGGCGGTGTTCTTTTTTTTTTTAATTTTTTTTTTTTCAAAAAAAACACCTGCAGAAACAGATAGGAGTGATGATACGAGCATGCACTCCTACCTGTCTTGCAGGGGGCTCCAGTCTATTGGTGGGGAGCTACACCTGCTGGAAAGCGTGTCCAGCGTCCCCTGAAATACAATGTTGAGATGATACAATAGCAAATGCTGGGATCCGGCCCAGCGACCATGAATGGGGGCAGTGGCGCCTCTTCAGTCCTTACTCGACCGCCAGATCCATCAGAAACAACAAGCTACCTAGCCCTTCAGAAAAAGTGTATCACTTCCCCTATCTACCAAACCACTGCAAATCCACCACTGTGACAGCGACTTGTGAAGGAGGAAAGGGATCTGCAAAACAATTTGGAGATCTAAGGGAAGACCCTGGCTGTAGCATGAACCAGTCCCAGAAGCAGAGATGGAAGTCTCTGTTGAGAGCTTCTTCCATCCCTTCACCACCTGGCCATTCCACCTTACCCAGACCCTTCCCTTGAGTTGCCCCCAGCCAGTTCAAGTCAAACTTTTGAATTGTTTGTTTGATATCCTTCTTCTGATGTAGTTTCTAGAATTTTAGTCTTAGTTTTTTCCCATTGTGCTCTGATACTTAGCTTCAGTACAGGGCTGCCAGACGAAGCCTGACGCCCAATAAGGGTAGTCGTGGTCCGTTAATCGAAGAAGGACACCGAATTCCATGCTACGAATTCACAGTAATGCTGCCGTTCCTATCCATGCAGAAGTGCCCCCGTAATACGGCCCTGGCGGGGGTGACTTGTGCGAGCGCGCGTACATGTGACGGGCCGTTTTACTGGCTGACTGTAACGTATACATGTGGCATGAGATTCGTTCACAAAGCAACTTGAGGTGACCAACTTCGCTATTTCCCATCAATTCCGGCGGACTACGGTTATGCATGCATCCTTGGTCTTCAATCGTTCAGTCTTCCAACATAACCAGGGTCCAGGAATTATGCATACCAAATTGCGATGATCAGGCCGCAATCATCACCCACGACATCATCCATAACAGGAAAGGTATGAGAGAGCTTCAAAGAAACGGAGGGATCCACACGATCATACAGAAGTCTGCAATTACAAAAGCAAAAATGGCTAAAGCTGAAATCAAAATTTCCAGAGGGCCAGGAGAGAAGTCCCCTACACACCCTAGCACCCCACGCGCTCTCGCTGCTTCACCATCTTCCTCCTTACTCTGATGCAGGCAGTTCGTCACCTCGCACCTACCAACCACCCAGAGATGTCACCCCGATGCACGCCAGGTTTGCCGGTGCTCCACAGTCCGTTGTGGCCACACGTCAACCCCGCACACTCGCCACCAGCTCATCGGATCGCCCAACTCCGAACTCACCTTTTTGCATGCTCATACTCGTTAGTCGATCCTCTCGACCGTGCTAACTCCCCCAAGTTTAGATTAGAGAGTGATTTGGTCGCGCTTGCGAAACTTAAAGCTATCTGCACTTGCACGAGATAGCCGTGTATTAGCAGGATTGCGTTGAGCCAGGGGGAGAGAGAAAGAAAGGAGGTGCCTACAGCCGACATGCCTGGGCCGCGGCGCGGGGGTCGTAGCCACTCTCCATGCATCGATCTAGTCATGCACCGCTCTGGCCAATGAGTAGAAGGGAAAGGGCTGCATGTTTTGACATGAAGAGAAGCCAAGAGGGAGAAGATTACAGTTACACCTGCACTCGCCAAGAAAGGAACAAGAGGAAATTACAGTTGAGATTAGAATTAAGGCGCGGCGGGAATAAAGAGCAGGACATAGTGCAGCAAAGCACGCGCGAGTAAGGAGCATCGTGCAGTTGCAAAGAAAAAGTACGATGTCCCCAAAATCCTAGCCTAATTAGAGTCCTAATTCTGAGTGCCCACACGGTCTCCCGCATTCTTTCCAAAGAGTTCAAAAATTCAAAAAGATTCCCCTCCGCGATGATCGCGCCAAAGCTCCTTGCCAAAATTTCCCAAAAAGAAGGAAAAAGTTACGCCAACCGTTATCCCTATGCTCGCTAAGGCGCGTACTCACCACCAACAACCGTGGGACCAAACTCTCGCAAAAGAAAAAAAGGAATAGGGGCCTTCATGCAATTGACCCTTAAGCCCATTTGACCACGCCAAGGTTCAATCACATAGAAACTCGCGCCTATGAGAAGATAGATCGTCACATATGTGACGCCCAGGAGGTTCCAATCTTATGCAAGCTCCTGCTTGCATGCATCATGCTTGTGGTTATGGGGAGAAGAAGAAGAAGAAGCAGAAGAAGCAGAAGAAGAAGAAGAAGAACGAGAAGAAAAAAACGGAGGAGACCATGATGTCAGTGTGTCACGACCCAGCTATGAAGGTGTCGTTGTCTTCCAGGTGACACTATCATGGTCTTGCACTTTCACCGTTGCCGGATCCACGTCTCTCTCCGACTCTGCCTTGCCTCGATCATCGTTGTTGTTGTTGCTGCCTCGGTGGATATGGCACTCTCAGGACGAAGGGTGGAGGGGGAAGCCTAGGAGGATGAGATTGGGGGAGCGGAGGGAGGAATCGTGCTAGTGATCGCACCCCAAGGGGAATGTCAGTATAGCGCACCAATCGATGGCCGCGTTGGAAGCGATGATTGCGGTTGGGGATGGAGGTGAGGTAGTCTGGGTAAAGGGTGCGGAGGGTACGTAGGATGGCAACACGAAACTATACATGGTTGTCACATGCGGGGATCGTCCCCATAATCATGCAATAGACTTCAACATTATAATTGAAGTTTCGCCATGCCATGTTGAAAAGGAGGATATGGAGGCGGAAAGAGGAGATGAGGGAGTGGGTGGTCGGGTGAGGAAAGATGTGAGACGAGTAACGTAGAACTGATAGAACAAGGAAGGAGGGAAAGGGTGCCAAGTACCGGGGAATGGTGGGTGGCCCTCAACCGGGTGGAAGGTAAGGTAGTCATGGAGACGACGAGATAATGATCGGTGACGTTGCCCGGTCGTTAGCATCTCGACGTATACGAACCGTGGTGCGGGCGGAGTGAGAAGGAGAGGGGCTTCGAGCTCTTCTTCGGCTGGATTCCACCCCTCCGGCGCTGCCATCGCATCTTTCCTCTTCTACGGGTGGATTAGTATCATCTGTGGGGTCGTCGGGTATCGGTGGTTGTAAGGGTCTCATCAACTGACCGACAGACCGTTTCCCTTTCACGCATTCTCTTGCTGAGACTTGCTTGTTTTTCAGTTTTTTCTTCCGATTCCTCCTTCGAATGCTCGCTATAATCGGGATCACTAGATCCTGATTCGGCACTCTCCTCCGCCTCACTCTCCCTAGTGATTACGACCAATGATTCAACCACTTCCCAAAAATATGGATCGATCACCTCCTCTGTATCCAGGTACTTGTCCGTTGAAGGGTAATAGCGGTTCTGATTGTCGCATTCTGAGCAACACGTCCATAGCAGTTGTGGCATCAACGTTCGTTCCAGATTGACATGCGCGGGACTCTGATCACTGCAGGAGATGATGTCCAGAGGAAGATCGTCGAGGAGTTGCACAAGGAACACCAACAACTCTCCCGTAACTGGTCCAAGATGGTCGGGCCCTGCCGATCTGAACAAGATTCCCAACAGCTCCGTTTCCGTGTCTGTCCTCCACGCCTGAATGATCAGCAACTCGACCTTGTTCTTAGGGACCTCCTCCTCCTCGTCCAGCTCTTGAGACTGCTCAGACCAGTGAAACACAATCTGTATCAGGAAGAAACTGAGCGCCACTTCCCCCACCTTTCGTCCTCTACAATTGGTACTGGTATCGCTTCAATCTGGAAGGATAAATGCGAATGGAAAGCGGTTGTGAGAAGAGAGGGAAGTTTGAAGGCAGGTTGAATGTGGAGAATCGATGTTGGTTCATTTGGGCCGCGCAAAGGGGATAAGGTCCAGGAGGACTATCTCCGACTCGGTATGAAACACTCACATTTGATATACGTCGATGGTGTCCGTTTGAACGATCTGATCCCCTGGGCGTGTGAGCCTCTGCCACCATGTGACCGACAATTTCTTCTACCCAGGACCGCAGTTGTTGGAACACGCTCGTATAAATGCCTTCGCCGAGTCCAGCAAGATCCCCGCTAAAGGAGACGCTCACCGTGATGTGGTTGACTCCTGGGGGAGAAAGTCGCAGAAAAGTCGATATCTCGTCCAATATCCTCCTTCGATTCGCATTATGGGCGAATCGGAACTCGGTTGTCGCATGTACTCCGGTCATACTGAAGAACTGCACGAATCGAGGCAGGTCCAAGCTGCGTCGTATCCATGCTAACTCTTTGAAATGGTACGATGGATCTCGCTTTGTCAATCGATCTGTGTGGAGAATCGATGTTGGTTCATTTGAGCCGCCTGTACGTCTCGCCGAAGCGCAAGGACTTTGTGAAGGACTACGTCGCAAAGTGTCCCACCTGTCAGGAGGTGAACAGTGCGAACCACTTGCCTTATGGTTTGCTCCAGCCTCTTCCTATCTCTAAGGGTCGTTGGCAGTCCATTTCGATGGACTTTATCGGTCCTCTTCGTCCTCCGACCCCTCGCGGTCATGATGCTATTCTGGTCGTCGTCGACCACTTCACGAAGCGTGCACGCTTTGTTCCGTGCCGCTATGCCATTAGTGCACGTGAGGTCGCCGATATCGTGTTTGACCGAGTCGTGCGTGACCACGGCTTACCTCTGAGCATCATATCTGATCGTGACCCGCGCTTTACCAGCCGATTCTAGCGACGGCTCCATGAGGTGTACGGCACTCAGCTCCGCTTCTCCTCGTCTTACCATCCTCAGATTGATGGTCAGACCGAGATCACGAACATGACTCTCGGAGATATTCTCCGAAAGATTGTTCGTGACGACCAGCAGTGGGATCTCCATCTTGCCCACGCGGAGATAGCCTACAACCACGTCGTCCCGCCAGCCACGAGGATGTCGCCTTACTATTGCGACCTCGGCTATCACCCTCGTGTTCCCGCGGACTTCCTCCGACCATCCCAATTGCACCCCGACACGAGTTGTCCCGCGCTGGATGATTGGGTTGCATACATGACTACGATCATGAAGACCGCACATGAGCACATAGCCGCTTCCCAGACTCGCATGACAGCACGTGCGAACCGATCGAGAATGGATCATCCATTCAAAGTCGGTGATGATGTGCTTATCGACGCCCGCCACTTACAGCTCGAAGCGGACACGCTTCGCAAGTTTCGGCGTCGCTTCTTTGACTCATGCAGCATCCTCCAGGCCGTCGGTTCTGATACGGCTTCTAGCCCGGTCAGCTTCCGTGTGAAGCTGCCCGACTATCTACGTCAGTCTCGTGTGCACGATGTCTACCACGTCTCGTTACTGCGTCCTTACCGTAGACCGTCTGAGCGTTTCGTTGGACGACCATACGAGCGCCCTCCACCCATCATGGTGGATGGCCACGAGGAATTCCTCATTTCAAACATCATTGGCCGCCAAGTCACCGACGACAACCCTCCCCACGTCGAGTATCTCGTACGTTGGAAGGGTTACCCTGATGAGGAGGCTACCTGGGAGCCCCTCGAGCACTTGCAACACGCTTGCATGTTGGTGCGTGCCTATGACCGTGCTCGTCGTGCCGGGTTCACTGCTCCTCCTTAGCCCACTGACCCTCCTCCTTCCCCCCCGGCTGAGGAGACCGCTGAAGTCGAGCCTGCTCCATCTGAGGCAGACCTTCAGCAGCAGCCGGATGCTTCTGAGCGTCCACAGCGCACTCGTCGTCGTCCTGCTCGATACGACGATTGACTCTGACTTACCTTCCCATGTCCTTGACTTCTCAGTACTCCATCCACTCCAGTTTTGCTACTTCCGCTCGTCGACGTTGCGGCTCTTTCTCGACGGCATTCCGGACTTCTCATCGTGGACGTCATCGGCAGCTTCATGGACTTCGTCACGATCAGCTCTGCCTACTTCAGACGTCGCCACTCTCTTATCACTTTACCCTGTACAGTACCCTGCTTGTGTCGCATGATGGTCTCCCTTTACTTGGGTTCCTCTGAGTTGGGCTCTCCCTTGGTATACGCATAGGGATCGGGACCGTAGCGTTGCCCTCGCTTCCCATCTTACGGATCTAGCTCCGACTTCCCTCACTTTAGGAGTCATTTGCATGATTCCCTTACCCATCATTTTTCTACCCTTCGTCGACCCTCACGCCCTAGTTAGGCAGCCCCGCATGCTTCATGTAGGTGCGCCCAGTATACTAGGCTCCCTTGTTCCCTTGCATGGTCGACCCTCCATAGCGGTCACCCCTTAGTCGAGCATTACCCGCCCTGATGGTCTATCTGTTAGGGTCATTGGTTCTATTCGCTCCCAGTTCCCTACCCTCATTGAGCCTGATGACATGTGTTTCCCCCTGTCACTATGTGTGGATGCCCTTAGGAGTTTTCGACCCCTAGGCTGCATTCGCCACCCTCAGAGACCATCCCACCCTTTCGTTTGCGACACACTTCTCCTGTGACATATGAGTGACTTGTTGTTGCTTTGTTGCTCTCAAACTAAGGCTACTGCCTCTGACATTTCTAGGATTTAGCTGTTCTGCTTTTGCTGTTCTTAGGACTTATACACTAGTCAGTTGTTCCCAGACTGAGGCTACTGCCTCCAACATTCTAGGATCTAGTTGTCACTACTTTCTGCTTTCCTAGGACATGTATGCTATATAGTTGCTTTTGCTTTCCTAGGACATGTGCTTTCCTAGGACATGTATGCTAGTTAGTTGTTTTTGCTTTCACTGAGGCTGTTAGCTGTGACATTGCTGTTTTGTGACATTTTCTATCCTAGGTTGCATCGCATGGACTCAGCATGGAGCTTACTCCGCATCCTAGACTACTCAGGTTTTCTTTTTCTTTGGTAGAGTTCCGCTTCTTGGCGGAAGCGTGTTTGCATCTAGGCGATCCATCACAGGCCCAGGATCGTGTAGCGGACCTCTGGTTGGCCTGTGAGACCAGCCCCCTGGCCTGTTCTCACAGGCCTGTGTTCTATTCGGGGGCACTCCAGTCCAGTCCAGGCCGGTACCTCTGTCGGTACCAGCCAGTCCAGTCCAATCCAGTCAGTCCGCTGGGGTATACCCTAGCAGTTGTCTGTTTCGTCCTCATTCTTCACTTGCACATTTGGAGTACGTGCGTTGGAGTCTTGCGTGGGGAGCTGCGTTGTGCCATCTCGCTCCCCCCTTCTTCGTCCATCTCCATCTCTACCACTAGCGGAGCACCACACCTGGTGGGTCCGCTACAGGAAGGTAGTGAAAGGCGAGAAAGAATTTGAGAGAAGAACATAGTATCTACCTGTGTTCTACCAGACTATTGCTCATGTTGCACATTTGGTTAGTAGCAGAGCAAGACCCTCGATCTCCACAGCTCTCGGGGCAAAGGTAAGTGCGTTTTTTCTTCTTTTTTTTCCCAAAAGTCAATGAGTTTCTTTTTTTTCTTTTCTTTTCTTAGTAAGCCCTGCCAACGAGGCAGGGCAGTCCGTTCTAGATTTCATTACTTGGGCGCAGTAAACAGCAGAACGCTTTGATACTGTATTTCTGGGAAGATGCAGTAGAAGAGAAAAAAAACAAAAGCGGAAACGACCGAGACTCAAATCACCCGCTCAGACCCCTATCACCTGCCTCCAGTTTGCAATGGGAAAAAACTCTATCCCTCAGAAGGGAAACAATGGACGGCGTCCTATACTAAATTGCAACGACCTTGACAAGATAACCTGCCCTACGACCGGTCTTCAGGACAACTGCGACCAGACCCTATTTTCTGCTGTCGGAGACCCCAAACGAACCCGTCCTGGTGAAGCTGTACTGCACGACCTTACCGAAATAGAAAGAAATGAAACGGCAGAAATGGAACCCACACAAGTGCAGCCTCCTGGCTGCGAACAGAAGATGTGACTAAGAAACATGAGGTTCTGGGAGTGCATACAAGGAGGACAGCGGAAGGTCGAAAGCCACCCACGGAAGACTACAACTACATGATAGCAGATGGGAATGGTGGCCACACTCCCCTTGGTACAGGGGCTAAAAGGGGGGGAAACCTCACCTTTCACTCTGCAAAGACTCCCAACGGCCGCAGCCGGCACCGACCTCACTACTCCCTGTCATCAGCAAACACGAAGGGCCCAAACAGCCCTGCCACCTCAAGTCGGGTACACCTGCCCTCACCACGCCTCGGGGGGGTAGGCAACAGGAAGGACAGCGAACTCTGCCACCTTATGTCAGTTGTCCAAACATTTGTCAGTCATAGATATGTCCTGTAATATGAGGGACGCTGGACCCGGTTTCTGGACCCGGTTTCCAGCAGGTGCAGCTCCCCACCAATAGATGGAGCCTTCAACCGGGGACCCACGTAGGGAGGCTGCTCTTATCACCTCCCAAAGTGGTATCTGTGACTCGAAGTTCTACGCAAAAAAAGAAGATGCTCTCCCTCAATTAACAGAAACTCATAAAATAACACATGAAAAAAATAAGGGAAAACTGCTCCCGAGTCACCTTTTCAGTTTTAAATAGGCAGAAAAAACATCACATCGCAGCCTCCACGCCGCTATAGTTAGAAAAGGCAAATAAAACATCACTCGGCAGGCACATGACGGCTGTTGTTTTTAATTCGCAAAAAAGGCACAAACGCCTGTCCTAGGCCGGGCCCGGAGCATGGCAGACCAGGCCCTGTGGACATCAGCAACCAGGCACTGTGGACATCGCCACCGGGCGGTGCGGAGCCCACTGGGCCGACGAATCCAACATCGGGAGAAAGGAGAAGAGGAGGGGGGGGGGGGAACATTGATTCTTACTGAAAAGTGTGAATGAACCTGGACAATATAAGAATTCGTAAGTGGGCTCTTATATTGAACCCTAACCTTGTTGATTGCAACTCGTAGATGAGTGCGACCTTCTTTGGACTGAAAGGGAGTTGGCGTTGAGAGAAACATAACCTGTTTGGCCAGTCTCCTATAAATTGCCTATCGGAAGCTCTGCACGCCGCAGTTTCACCATGGGGATGCGACCTCACCCAACTGTCCTCCACGGGCGTGGTTCAACCTTTCCCAGAGAGGGTTTAGTTTCTGGGAAGGTACGAATACAAACAGATGCTCCTACGTTGAGGAGGGTTGGTCACTATGACAGTGTTTACGGCAACCACAACCAGTTTTATTGATCGTGTGTTCGATTTGAGGAAAAAGAACAGGGGTATGGGACTGTGCAAGCCATGATTCTTGCCTGGTACCTGGGGTACTTTCTTTGAACGACCACTGTTCGCCCCAGGCATATTTTCAAAAGTTGCGGGTGTTCGAGCTACTGGACCAAAATGGCTGGCGCACCAGCTGAAATGAGGAAAAAGAGAAGAGCATCAGTGCCGGTTAATATTTTTTACTTCGGTGCGCAACGCTGCGTAGCCTCGTAAAGCACACCCTCTGACATAGTGGCGGGTTAACAGCTGTCAGGACTGAAAAAAAATCCCTCTGGTTTGAAGACGCTTGTTTTGCCCCTTGGTCTGCCACTTCCAACATACCCTAAAGAAAGTTTGAATCAAAGCAGCAAAATTTCAAAACTGTCCCTGTGCTAGCTACCTGGGGACGCGACCAGGTCTGGCCTTTCATGGATAAATCTCGAATCAAAGCAGCATTAGCAAACATATTCACGATTCTGTCCTGCCATGTCATAGACCGAACATGGACAGTCGTACTGAGAGTCTGAGCCCCGTGAAGGATTCATGCTGCTGCAGCAGCAAAGTCCTTACGGGAATAAGGAAGAGGCCTGGATATGGTCAGCACCTACAAAATGGATCTGCAACATGGCAGATGGCGTGCCTTGGTTTTGCTGGGGGTGGGCTTCCGCCAGCCCGGTACAGAGCACCCCAGTGGGGTTCCTTGAAATGTTGGTTGATGCGAAATGCTGCTGGGCGAATGCTCTTGTCTGCAGTATTTGAAGGATGCCCCTGGACCAAGGATGCCTGCTCTTTCAATATCTCTCTGTTCCTGTGTCCGATCTTTTCTTATTCTTCCTCTCACTCTCTGTTTTTGTCCGCCTCTTCCTTCCTCTTATTATGGCAAATGTGTATGCTCAAGTTCACTTTGCAGATTTTGCCATGTCGGCTAAGTTCGAATAACGTGTATGATTTCCACAGGGGCATGTGAACGTCGTGTATGGGGTGTGTTTCCAGCCACGTGGGAGATTGGTTGCAACTGCATCATTTGATTGGTCAGCTAAACTCTGGGATCCGCGGACAGGACAAGACGTTCAGACTCTAGAGGGGCATAATGAAGATGTCATTGGCGTTGACATGGATGACTCAGGGTACTACCTTGCGACAGGAAGCGATGACACAACTTGCATGGTCTGGGATATCCGTATGGGGCAACCGCTCGCTGTCCTAACGGATCATTCAGGAGAGGTGAAGAGGGTTGCCTTTTCCCCATATGGAAGGTTACTTGCGACTACCTCGGGTGATGCAACAGTGCGGATATTTGATACCGTCAGCTTCGAGTGCTTGCATGTCCTAAGGTGAGATATACTGATTTCATAATAACATTCTGGACCAGAAGTGACTCCAAAAAGCTGTTTGAGTGAGTGAACCTGCTCCTGTCGACTTGCCAGTGTGTGCGTTCGTTTTCCCCTCTTTTTTCCCATCTTTTGTGTGTGTGTGTGTG
>BFEA01000108.1:1467978-1503414 GCA_003427395.1 Chara braunii | reverse complement strand
TCTCTCTTTCTTTTTGGCGTTTTTCTTTTTTACACATCCAATCATATTGGTTCTTGCACACAGACGAGAAGACGCGCCCATCTGCATCCCGTAGTCCTCCCTGGTACGCAGCACAAGTAATCTTTCCAGCCAGGTTCAGCCAAAATGAAGGTCCGTTGTGCACATGGGGGAAGATGGGACTGCTGCGGGGAGGGGGAGGGCAAGGTCACGAGCGCCCTGGGGAGGGGGTGGGGGGGGGGGGGGGGGAGGGAAAGAAAAAAAAAAAAAGAAAGAGAGGGGGAGGGAGAGGGAGAGAGAGAGAGAGAGAGAGAGAGAGAGAGAGAGAGAGAGAGAGAGAGAGAGAGAGAGAGAGAGAGATGGCAGCGAATTGGCTATGAACTCACGGGATGTTTTGTTTTTTTTTGTCCACGGGAACGTGAACGGGCCAATGGGAATGTTGGCTGCCGGTCCCAAACGATTGGGAGCGTGGGGTTTCCCCCACCCACCCAACGTCTCGAATAAAGTAGACCGGCCGGGGACGGGAAAGGAACCTGTCCACACATTGACGAAACTGCCCAACCAAACACTGACCATGCCCCAAGCACCGGTCTGAGTTATACTTGCCTATTCTAAACGTGGGCCGTGGTAGACCTGCCTAGAGTTTTTTTTTTTGCCTATTCTAAACTATACCTATGACTCAGGTGCCGTTGCCCCAAGAAATAAATTAGCTATTCAACGTCAGCAACTCTGCTGACAAGCCTATGGGAGCAGATATGGATATCCACCGAGACCATGCAAAAGAGAAGTGGGAGAAGAGACGCACAAGAGGACCAGAAAAAAATCCCCCGAGCGCAAGCTGGCTTGATAATATTACATGAAACACCAGCCAAAACAGTAAAGATGGCAAAAAGGTCATAGACGTGAAGCTCAGTGGCGATATGTAACCCGACACATGTTTCGACAGGTCCACCAGTCCCGGTCATCCTCAGGGGTAGAAAGGGCACGGCTAAGAGCGTAAGACATAGGTTAACAGTGAAAGGACTATACTTATAATAGCTTTTTTTTTTTTTACAAAGTTACCGCTAGACTCGGACCAAAAAAAGCAGCGAGAAAAAGAGGCCTAGAGGAAGTAGGGGCCCAACAGCATCGCAGTAGACATAGCTTAGCGGACCAAATGGTTGAGACAACGAACCCAGCAGTCCCAGACCCCTCCAATTTTAATATTGAAGCTGGTCAGGGCCTGGTCGAAGTAGAAGTCGGGAAAATCCCTTCGCCGAAGCTCCATCTTTAAACCGCTAGTACACGGCCCCAGCCTTGCAGAAAGTTTTGTCGCCAGAAGCAAGACTCGGAGGTGTCGCGCGGCCAGGCCCGCCGTTGAAAAAAAAAATTCGGCAGCCTCCGAAGTGGTGCGGGTTTCATGCTGACACCCGCGGGCCGATATGTGGTGTACTGGTGCTTTAAAGCCCACAGGAAAGGCGCCTCACCGGCAGGTAAGGTTCCCATCATGGCTTTTGCCCTATGCAGAAATGACGATATCACAGCCATATTTTGCATCTTCCTTCAATACGAATTAAAATCCGGCACGACAGATTTTGAAACACGATCTCCCCCCCATTCAAAAGAAAGTCCTGGTTCTTATGAGTGGCCTGACAGAAGACTTTCGTCGGCTTCTGCCCAACCAGCAACCGACAACACAGGTACTGCCACTGTGAATCAGTGTTGGTACGCTCCAATTTCAAATGGCTGTCATTACAATCTCTTTCAAAGGCTTCCAAAATCCTTGATGCTTTACCTGGTCTATCGGTTTTCAGCCTCGAAGAAGGGGGCAAACTCCCATAGTAATAGGGTGTTTAGAGAGATAGTTGCTTCAAGCCGAACCGCGTAGGTTCGGGGAGGCCAGTTTTAGGCCTCTGAGAGGGTAGCTGTGTAGGGGCTGGAACAAGGTAATGTAATAAGGGAAGGGAATCGGCGGTTTCTGAGTTAGGTAGGGGAGGGGAATTGATAGTCTCGAATAAGGTAGAGTAGAAGATACATGTAGAGATTATTGGATTGGGAGGGAGTGGAAATGGGTAACTGAGCTTTGATATGTGTTGGTTTTATAAGCTAAACCGGCTGATGCTGCCGGGATAACACCGGGTTGAATTGTGAGGTCCCTGGCCTCAACCCTTTATAATGTGCCAGGATGAGTCACCTTGATGCTTGATGCTTTCGGTCTCTATCTCTCCCTTGCCATCTAAGACTTATATTTAACAAAACTGGAGACATCATCTATGACTCTATGAGCCGACATCCATACACCAAGCTTGCATCCCTCCGTAAACTATTTAAAAGCCTGTGTGAGCCTCTGGCGTTTTTTTTTGTTTAAAAAAAAAAAGAAGCCTTTGCCAAGGTGGAGACCTTCATGTGCTAAGAAATGGAATCCTTCTCCCCCAGTGACTACGCGAGTTTTATCAGGATGGAGTTTTGGGTTGGAGCCATGGTGATGGCAACACTTTGGGGACCTAAGCAACTTTTGAGCCTTCTAAAGAATGGCTCAGTAGGTTTCATGCCTGAGTGGCATTGCATAGGTGCTCGATTCTAGTCCCGGTACTCTCACTTTTGGTGACCTGAGGAGGATGGTCAGGGCCAGTCAACGCTGGTAGCTTGCTAACCCACCCGTGGCAATGCGGGAGCATCAGGCCAGGTGGAAGTGGGGCTGCTCAGGTCCTGCCGCGCGCGGTTGGGACACACCCAAAAACCGAATTCTCAGGTTGAATTCTCAGTCAGAATCATCATAGCTGACATTCATGGCATGATTACAATGCCTATCAGGGTTGAGGCCCTCAATTTTTTATTATTTTTTTTTTTTTTATTTTTTTTTTTTTTGAAAGGGCGACCTACCTTGAGAGCTGACTGGCCCCAGGCAATTCACAAATAGTTCGTTTTACAACTTCACTTATCAAGTTCCATCCTCATCTGGATTCGAACTCTGGTCTGTATTTTCAACAGTTCATGGGTGTGGTCCCCACTGAGCTAGGCTCTTGGGTGAGGCCCTCAATTTCACGATACTTCAGGAGGCTTAAACTCTCAACAGGAAGCGCAGGCACAAAGCTTCGCGCCAAAACAGTGCAGGCCGTTACCGGGTAGGGCTATTTCGTGCACTAATTCCGCGGCGCTAACCGCCGCTTCGGCGGCGCTCAGCGCTAATTGTGGTTTAGGGTTACGATTAGCGCCTCTTCGGTCAACGCCCCCGGCTCCGTCCGGCTAATCCTTGATTATCTCTCCTGGGGACACTTCGCCATATATACCTCCTGTTAGAGGTGAGTGGGTTGGGGAAGGAAGGAAGTGCCGACATCTCGGAAGAAGAGGAATGAGCTTGGATTTCAATCGTGGACTGGTGGTAATCCCTTCCTCTATTCTCCTGGGACCTATGACTGAGACTTATCCCTATTTATTGAGGTATTAGATATTAGAAAATTTGCTTGTATTTCTGTCAACTTAAGTGTGGGTTGAAGCTTTCGCCCATTTGCTCTTCGCCGACCTCATTCCGTCATGGCGGCCTCGGTTCCCTCAAATCCGCCAGGGGAGACTTCGTCTTCCCAGAGCGAGAAAGACCGACTTAAAGGGATCATAGCGGCCTGCTACACGGAAGGCCTTCTTCCTGAGGGATTGACAGCAAAGAGCGTAGAGGTAGGGGAGGAATTTGTTCGTGTGGTTGTTAACCCTGACCTCTATGCGATTCAGGAAGAGTGGCTGACAGAGAATGCTGTGTCGATTTTTTTTGGTGAGGACGCCAAATCCCTGCCGGTGAAGGTCAAAATCCGATTGACCCGTGTTTATGAGAATGCTTGGGCTAGAAGTGGGACTGCTGATGCCCCACCTAAGAGGGGGGTGTTCCACAATGAAGGATTAAACCTCTCCACCTACGTGGCATCAGATAAGAAGATTGCTCAGTGGCTCCTTAGGAAGAAAGAAGATCTAGTCAAACTTGATAATAAAACCTATAAGATCTCCTTTCGTCCTTGGATGTCAGAGAGTGCCTTATTTGCATGGAGAGAGGCTCATCGTTTTAGATTTTTTTGGATTCGTTGCATGTATGTTCCTGTGGCTGCCCTTCCATACGTGGCAGCGACAGTCAAGGAAGCCTTCGGTACTATTCTGAAGAAACATGAAACATTTGCCGAGCCTATCTCTCCGGAATCAGTAAACATCCGGTTCGATTTGGAGCCAGGGGCAAGGATTCGTTATAAACCTTACCTGATCATTGATATGGGGAAAGGGGGCTATGTTGAGATTGAGGTCGTTCATGCCCAGACCCCGTGGTGTGCTGCGTGTAGACAACACTTCCACAAAGAGGGGGATAAAGACTGCTCTGCCTCACCTTCCCCCTCTCAAGATCAGGTAAAGTGGCCCCAAAAGAAACAGAATGGTCACGTTGACCCCACGGTGATCTCGAAGGAGACTGAGGGAAATCCCTCGAAGGGGACCCCCCAGCCCCCCCCTCCTCCCCCTCCTGCCCCTTCTGATTCTCTGACAGAAAAACAGGGGAACTCCTCTGAGGCCAAGAAGGATGGTTCAAACCAGAATCCTAACCCTCTTTACCAAGGGGACAGAGGGGACGGTTGTTATTCAGAAATCCAACCCCTCTTTACCAAGGGATATCCGGAAAAAGAGAAAGAAGAACAAGAAATCAGGTCCCAATAAGAAAACTGGTTCGAGGGCAGTTGGAGGTAAGGAATGGAGACGTAATGCCCAGCCACAGGTGACGGCTGAAGGGAGTTCAAAAACTGTGCCCCCTCCGCCCGCCGAAGGGATCGATGGTGATAGGGCAGAAGTACCTCTGACTGAGTTGCCGAAGGTGTCTGAAGGTGTTGCTATGAAGAAGGACGGGGTGGGCAGGGATCAGACCTTATTGGAAGATGAGAATGAACGTCCTGCCTCCCAGCCTTCTCCTCCACCAGTCACCGAAGATTGCCCAAAGGCACGTTCTCCTAATAAATCTGTGGACTGCTCCCTGAGTCCCAAACAATCTTCGTCTCCTTGCCTACAGGAGAAAATCCCTATATCGGAAGATGGGATTCCACAAGGAGAAGTTTCATCTACGTCGGGAAATACAGGAGGTACTGTAGCTGCTCTAAATCACATGATAGATGGAAATTTGGCTAACGGCACTTTGTACGCTAATGAATTATTTGACGACCCTGGCTCTGATGAGCAGTCCGACTACGAGGGGTTGGAAAGGAGGGTCAGGTCTGAAGCCCGCCCTCGTGTTCTTAACTCTAAAACGATAATCATAAGCACAGAAGGGGATAACCCCCCCCTCTCCCCCTCAGAAGCTGAGGCTGACGAAGAGCACTTGGGATCGGATTCCGACCCGCCCTTCTTTTCCCCCCCAGAGGGGATGTTTTCGACCCCGGTAGAAAATGAGGAATCTCCTAAGAAGGGGCATGAGGGCGAGAAAAAATCCGGCGGTGGGGGCACACCATTGTGTTACCATGCCTCCACCTCGTCAGTTAAAAGGCCCAGGTTGGAAGGTTTCAGGGCCTATGCAAGAGGAGATGATGAGGAGTCGGGCGCCACTGGAGAGGAAGTTGCCAGATCTTCCCCCTTGAAGAGGGGGAGATCCCAAATCAGTAAGCCAGCCAGACGGTCGCTAGCGATGGCTGCCCCGATGCGCACACTGACCAGGGAAGACAAAAGCAGGGGTCAGATCCCGGATTTTCTTATCCCCATCATTTGCTCTCACGAGCCCCATGGGCCAAGATTCTTAACTATTCTGGGGAAAGACGAGGCACTAACGATGCCATTTATTATGTTAAGAAGTACTCCGTCTTCAACGATGATCTGCAATCTAATCAAGATTCACATCTTACAGGGATTGGGTGAAGTCAACCTCCTCCCATACCCAAAGATAGCACGACACTTGGTGGACACACCAGACAGAGGAAAAGTTAGACTACTCTTGGCCTTTTTGGATCTCTCCCATATCAGTGATAACAAGTCCAAATGGGACGAGCTCAGCATTTATTGGGTAGAGGTAGCCCATTTCAGTGCTCCTCACTCTGATACTTTGCGGAATATTCGGCTGCTCTCTGGTTTGACGGCGGGCTCGGTGGCTGAATGGGTAATGCAATCAGAGAATCAATCCCTGCTGGCAGCGGACTCTTTCCTGGATTTACTATGGAAGAGGAAAGCCGGAAAGGGATTAAACTTTACAGTAGGGGAGCTCATGTTGTCCACTCAAACTCTCGCTGTCTCCTCTGAAGCGGGTAATGAACACCGTATCCAAACTCAAGACGGGCCAGCAGGCAAGAATAGTTCTACCCAATAGAATCAGACTTGCCAGCTGGAACGTCCGAGGATTAGGAGACCCCGCAGACAGACAAAGGCTGTCAGCTTGGACCCATTCTCAACATGTTCAAATCTTGTGCCTACAAGAAACGAAAATTGGCCTGGAAAAAATAACTGAACTTGCAAACTGGTGGCAAGGTCCCCAAATATGGTCTCCTGCTGACGGGACTAAGGGGGGAGTGGCCATCTTAATAGACAAAAATCTTGAGGTCGACGTCATTGATTCCTGTCACGATTTGGAAGGCCGCTGGGCTTGGATTAAGCTGGCCATTGCTGATGAAGACTGGGCGATTGTTTCACTTTACGCTCCAGTTATCTATCTTGATAGAATCAATTTTTTTGCTGAGCTTCCTAGGATCCTAGCTGACACGGAGAACCTACTTATGCTGGGGGACTGGAACTGTACTCTCAACCCGAGCCTTGATTCCCCTAACATCTTCCCGTTAAGGGAAGATGCATTAATGTTCTCCTCCTTTATGGAGGCCCAAGCGCTCTCTGATGTTTATAGAACTCTAAATCCAGCTTGTCCGGGCTTTACTTGGTATGGGCCCCGCCCGTCCAAAAAAACTGCTCAACCGAAGAGACGACTTGATCTCATCTTAGCAAGGGGCGATCCGTGGGATCGTTGCATATGGGCCGATGTCTTGATCAACTCCCAGTCAGACCACTATCCTGTGGTGATGGATGTGGTGTCTAAAGATGTTGCTGGTACCCACCGGCCCCCATTTAGACTGAATACTGCTATTCTTAAAGATCCAGGGGTCGTGGAATGGGTGAAAACCCAGATGACAGACTGGCACCTGGCCAAAGATCTATTCTTAAATCCTGAAGACTGGATAGATGTTGGCATCGGGTTATTACAGGCTATGATGGTTGAACTTTCTCGAATGAAGGCCACGGCACGAACATGGAAAGAGAAGCAGTTGACTTCTATCATAGAACAGGCGGAGGCTTATAGGGGCGACGACCCCTTCTTGGAATATCATTGGTATTCCGTAAGAACAAAGGCCCTAACGGATTTCGAAGAATTGGAATCAAGGAGAAATATAGAATCGCACGAGTGGCTCAAGATCAGAGGTATCATAACATATGATAAGTTGACTAAGGAGACATTTCGATCCCTGATTCTGAGGAAGTCCAAGATCATCATGAGAGAGCTAACCCATCCATTTTCACTAGACGCCCCACCTGCGGTCAAAACAGAATCTCTGTGTTCATATGCCATGGAATATTTCCGTGATATTGTCTCAACTAGGAGACCCTTCGATTCTTTTGATACTAATCTGGCAGAATCTCACCCCTTTTGGACCTGTGCTTCAAGTCACCTTCCCCCCCAGGCGTCCCAAGCCTTGGAAGAGCCTATCTCCCTAGAGGAGGTAACTCAGGCGGCCCGGCGAATGGCGAAGGGCAAATGCCCTGGGCCGGATGGACTCCCAATTGAGTTCTTCCTCTCTGCATGGGGTGTATTTGGCCAGTTTTTCTGTGATATTTATAATGGAACTCGGGAGTCTGGGACCCTCCCCAAGGGGATGGTTAATGGGATGATTTCATTGATGTATAAAAAAGGAGATAAACGGGATATTCGTAATTGGCGCCCTATTTCCGTGCTGAACGTTTCGTATAAGCTGTTAGCAAAAGTCCTCGCCCTGCGGCTAGGGCCCCTACTCCCAGACCTGGTGGCCCGGGAGCAAGGGGCCTTCGTCAAAGGGCGTTCGATTTTTGACAACATCTTAGCGACCGTTCAAGCTTTGGAAATTATTGGTAAAGAGAAGAGGGAGATCGCCATTCTTATGCTTGATATGGAAAAAGCCTACGATAAAGTAGGCTGGGCGTTTGTGAACACCACCTTAATCAACATGGGATTTGGAGATTTCTTCTGCACATGGATTAAAGCTATGTACTCTACAGGTACAGCGTCAGTTATGGTTAATGGCCTACAATCAGAAGAGTTCGCCCTTTCCCGCTCTCTGAGACAAGGGTGCCCTCTTGCCCCCTTGATCTTTATACTCCAACTGGAAATTCTCCTAGCTAACATTAGAGAGAACACGTCGATTGTCGGCCTTCAGCTATCCCCCTCCTTCCAATGGAAAGGAGGGGCGATAGCAGATGACCTGACAATCGCCTGTGAAAACACTATAGAAAGTATGACTGAATTGCATATAATCCTAGATGAATACTGTAGCTTATCAGAGGCCTCAATAAACTGGGATAAGTCTGTCTTTTTCCTCCCCCCCTCCTATGAATTGTGTGTGGAGTGGGGTCTGCGCCAGATACCGGCCAACTCGTCGGACAGGTTCCTGGGACTTCAAGTTTCTTTTGCAGACTGCTCAAAAGTTCAAGACAGTCAATTGGTGGATAAAGTCCTAGCCAGGATCACTGGTTGGGAACGGCGTCTTGGCCTTTCGCTGTTTGGAAGGGCCCTGGTCCTCTCTTCGTCGGCTTTTGCTCTTCTGTGGTTTCCACTAACTGTTCATGCGCTGGGTGTGGAGGCTTACAAAAAAATCAAGAGGGCTGCAGCGAGATATCTGTGGAAGCCCAACACCACGGAGGAGCAAGGGGTCCTGTCTAAAGTAGCCTGGGAGGTGGTGGCTACTCCGAGGAAGAAGGGGGGGGTGGGGGTGCTGRATCCCCTTCAACAGAATCTGGCTATGCTGGCGAAGTGGCCCCTTCTGGCTATGCAGGAGCCGGGGACTAAGCTGTGGATGGCCCTTGCGGAGTACATACTGGGCACAGAATGGGAGCTGCAGGACTATACGAAGGTCYGGGTGTGCATGCTGATTCCATCCTTCTGCAAAYGCAGGCTGAGTTCTAGAACTTGGAAGAACATATTTGGAGCCTGGAAGAAACTTATGCCGTCAAATCTGTCTCCCCCGTCTTCTAAACAAGAGGTACTTAATCAAGTCCTGTTTGATAATACTCATATCATTCAGACGGATGGGTCATGGTTTTCTGTTTCAGACGCTTCAGGCAGCTTTGGAGCAGCTTGGGTGAAGAGGGGTGTAATACAGGTAAAAGATATCTGGGACARCGWTCATTCGAGGTTGCTGGATGAGTCACAKATCAGGAATAAACTTCCCCGACTYCATAATGTTCAGTCTCACTATGCATCCTTGGTGGACGCAATCCCGGCYCACTGGCTTTCACTGCTTCAACCAGACTCAGAGCACGTGGCGGGTACGTGGCTACGACATTCGAATCTACCTRGGCAAATTGTACAAATCTTGGGACCAGATGTCCCCTCGGGTCTCCGKGTCCAGAAGTGGAGAACTAAGACCAGACATTCAGACGCTCCTGGAACCTGCTCTCTCCTCAAGGAGGACAATGACTCTCATCTGGATAGCTCCCTAGACTTGGTGGAAGTCAGAGTTCTATGTCAGAAGGGGAAGCACGGTCCGGAAAGGGCYATTCTTTTGAGGGATGCGAGTTCCTACCGGGTTGAGCCCCTATTGCTGGGCTGGAAAGAACAGGAYGGAACTGATGCAGCTACGCCTATCTGTCAGTACCGGGCTAAGGTGGGAGTTCAGGCTCTTCAAGCAAAAGCGAAGAAGAAAGCCGTGGACCTAGCTGTGGAGAGGGCAACTGTTCAGCAACTATCAGGAGTCACCGGCTCGACCATTACCAATTTCTGGAGAGCTCTGAGAAGTTATCCGGTCCAGAAGCAGGCCAGTATCATGTGGCTGCAGTCTCTTTTAGTCATTCCCACAGCCACATGGCTGGTAGCTAAGGGCATGGAGTTGACTCCACAGTGCTTGAGATGTAATTGGGGGTGGGAAAACATGTCCCATCTGTGGCTATTCTGCCCTCTAGCAGTAGAGATCATTGATTGGTGGATAGCCCACTGGAACAGGATTGTCTCAGAGAGTTTTGAGTGGTCCAATGACTGGATGCTTACAGGCATTCTCCCGTCAGGCTTCATATAYTCCTCCGGCTGGGGCTACGTAGCTCTGTGYTGCCGTGGGGTATTGATGGAAACCATCTGGGCTGCTAGAAATGCTAGAGTCTTCAACGGAGACGTTCTGGCCAAGAAGCATCAACARCTGCAGATTAAACAAGGACTCAGGAGGATAGTCAGGGCGGATTGGCATCGCAAAAATATCATCTGGTTTTCGAAAACATGGGCTTTAAATGGCAGACTTGCTTCCATTAATCAGGAGGGTCTTTTTTCCTGCTGCTCCTGGCTTTCAGATACGCATGACTGAATAGCCATGCTGGCTGTTTCATTAGGCGGCTGCCACAGCATCAGTTGGATGCTGTGTGTAGCCGTGGACACTGGTCACAATACCTAGACTCCCTTGGCTGGCTTGTGATTCCACCCACAATACCTAGACTCCCTTGGCTGGCTTGTGATTCCACCGGTTACCGAATGGAGTTCTGCGTTCAAAGATTTACTTCTTGGTTGAAAATCAAGCAGGATCTATGATTTTGACTAGCATAAGGAGTCAGGACCAAAGCTGCTACGACAGCATCTTTTAATTGTGCTTCAAGTTTATGGTTTTTTTGGAAAGCTTTTAACAGGCTTGGGACGCTGGACCCGGTTTCCAGCAGGAGCTTGAGTGATAACTGGCACGGAGCGTGGTTTGCTTGTAAGCTAAACTGGCTGAGGCTGCCAGGATAACTCCGGGTAGAATTGTGAGGACCCCGGCCTCGTCCCATGGTTTCTATAATAATTATTCTTGCTTTCCACAAAAAAAAAAAAAAAAAAAAAAAAAACTCTCAACATACCTGTCATTACAGGAGTTCGATAACCAATAATCATGACACAAAATCTACAATAACTTACATGATGATCTCGAATTACCTGGGGCGGGTCACCTGTGCATGTATCTCAAGACTGCTGCCCTTTAAAAAAAAAAAGAATAAAAAAAGAATAAAAAGGGGACCCAGCCATTTGTTTTTTTGTTTTTTTCCCCTTTCACCCAGGCTGACCCAGGCATTTTTTTTCTCCGATGCGGATGTTAACGTGCCACAAGTTCTGCGGGTAGGCCGACTGGAGCACAATGGCTGGCTCCAGCAGCCGATAGGAGGCCGCACCGTTTCATTTGTTTCTGGTGTGCAGGGCGTTTTGAGCCTGGGCGGAAAAAAAAGGCTCACTGACATACTGGTGGTTTAAAACAGCATGTATGTCGAATACAGAACTTGAACACACAACTTTCACCTCGGCAGGCAAACACCTAACCATAAAGCTAAGTGGGCTAGGGTGAAAGTGAAGTTCCAAGATGAGCACTTCATCCTACCCCAGCAAGGAGATCCCGCGACACGGTGTACCCAACCACACTCATTCTACACAGCCACACTGCCCGTAGTATAATCAGCGGCCACGTGATCACCAATGACCTGGTGAAGAGATAGCATGACGTAATGTTCCTTATAAAGTTTTTTCATTCTCATCTTCAGTGTTGGAAATACCATCCCACACCTGTCACCTGCACATACACTTGTCCGAACCCCTTGTTTGCTCACGGGACAGCACTCCAGGGGAAAGGTCCCATTAGCAAGGAGGATTGGATCAAACGCCTGAATCTGGACGTGTTTGTGGAGAGGTGAAGTAGATCCAGATTGATCTGCCCTTGTGCATCTGCATGAAAAAACATCCAGATTCAGGCGCTTAATCCAATCGTCTTTGTTAGCAGGACCTCCCCCCAGGGGCATGGTCCTATTAGCAGTCGGAGAGGAGTGTGGCGGATCCAGTGTGACACTGAGTCGCAGCGGCCTGACAGGTTCTTTACGCATTTCTGGTCTGCAAAAACATGAGAACGGATTGATCTGCTTTTGTGCATCTGCATGAAAAAACATCCAGATTCAGGCGCTTAAGTTTTCAAAAAAAATAAAAATAAAAATAAAAATCCAATCGTCTTTGTTAGCGGGACCTCCCCCCAGGGGCATGGTCCCATTAGCAGACGGATTGGAGTGTGGCCGATCCAGTGTGACACTGAGTGGTAGCGGCCTGACAGGTTCATTACGAATTTCTGGGCTGAGAAAACAGGAGAAAGGCAAAAGAAAAAAACAAGAAAACAGAGACCTCCCACTGGAAATCACGGCAGAGAGCTTCCCAGCCATCAGATTACAAATGATCTAATGATCTGATGGTGGTGGTCGCAACAACAGTGAGCACAGTAACTGCCACATTTTTTTCTGGAATAAACTCTACTTCTGTCAGCAGTGAACATCACCCCCTCCATATACTCCGTGATTGAAGGAGGGCTCAACCCAATGAGATAATTGCACAACAGCAAGCAAAATACTGAAAATCTTCTATCCAGTGGGACAAGACTCTCTTTTGGGGTTGGCCACACCCCCAACGGATTGAAAATATTTGGCGGGAAGCTTCCATTGCACAGGCGTGCCCAGTGTTAAGGAGAGGAAGAGGGGAACAAAGATCTTTTTTTTTTTTTTTTTTTACTTTTTCGGGTAATACATGTAAATAAAATACTGACCGTGGGATCACAAGTACTGCACGGCAGGTTTTGGGTCACTCAACTGCCACACAAACTCTTTTCTATCCTATCCCCTTGCTAGTGGGACCATGCCCCAGAAGACGGGTCTGCACGGCTACTGTTCTGTTTCTCCTCATTGTTCCCTTTCTTTTTTCTGTTGCTGGTAGGTGTGCCTGGTACCTAGGTTTGAAATGGATATATGAGACCCTGTGTTGTCATTTTCAAAAAAAAAAAAAAAGAAGGTTTGCAGGCTGGCAGTTTATTCAGGTTTTCTAAAACTCCTTAGTTTGTTCTCTGATTCTCTCAAGGTGAAGCCGGGTATTGGTCCTGGGGCCTGGTCCCATTAGCAAAACGGATTGGAATTGATTCCTGAATCTGGACGTGTTTGTGGAGAGAATCCGAGAGATTCAGAAAGTTACTATTAATCTGGGTTTCTGCATCTCTCCACAAAACGCATCCGGATTCCCGAAGTAAATCCTATCCTCTTTGCTAGTGGGACCAGGCCCCTGGTATTTGAGTGCTTGTAATTTCATATGGGACATTGGGTCTGGTTCCCAGCACGTGCTGCTCCCCACGAATAGATTGGAGCTTTTGTCCCAAAAAAAAATAAAAAAATAAAAAAATAAAAAAATAAATGGAGAGGATAGCAGTGCCCACTCATAGGGCCTTGCTCCACTACACAACACTGTACATGCATTTGGACCCTTTCTTGCCCCAATAATCGTCCAAATGCACCTGGTCCCTCAAACGTCCAAATGCATGTAGAGTGTTGTGTAGTGGAGCCAGGCCCATTGTCCCCACATAATTGTCACAGCTACGAAGATCTGAGCCTCATGTTCTTTATCTAGCTTTTTTTTTTTTTTTGCTCCTTATCATGATCAGTCTATAGACTTTATACTGTGTACAGGCAGTCAACATTTTCACATCTCTCTTTTGCCTAACCTTAGTGCTCATCTGATTCCGTGAGGACTCGAACACATGTTCAGTTTACCAACACTTACATTTGTGTACGATTCAACCATGCGGCCTGGGTCATGGCTCCTTCATTGCCCATCAGACAGTGTTTTTTTTTTTTTTTTACCCTTTTTATAAAAGAAAACAAAGAAAAAGCCACGTGTCTTTCACTTCGTTCTTCCTCTCCTTTGTGCCGCCACTCGGCAGTTCTCCGTGAACGGCTCTGGCGACATTATCCTTTCATCACTGCCCGACTCTCACTTCCGTTTCTGCCACGACACTTGTCACATTTTCCTGTGCCGGATTTCTTCTCTCCAAGCCTCCAAGTGTTCGGGTGGATATCTTCCGTTGCCCATTACATGGCTCACTAACTCTAATTGCTTTGAGTTCTCTTCTCTTACCTATTTGGTGGGGGTATCACTGGATCAAGTGACCAGTTTCCCCCGTGGACTTCCAGGCCACCTCAGGACACGAAGTGGGCGAAGCCGAAGGCCTGACTTTAGTGAGTCCACGCAAGAAGAGACATTGGATCTCGTACTCGACTAATTATGTACTAGAAAAAGGAGTTTCTGTTTTCCGTCTCGGGTTGTTACAACATCTACCTTCTTCCGCTGAACATGTATGCAAGGGGTCTTTCCAGTCCAAAAATACCCTCAGAATGACCGTAGTCTTCCAGATCTACGTTGAAAATTACATGATGCTTCTTCGAGATTGTGGGGGGGGGGCGCTGGGGGGAATCAATGTGATAATCATGTCAAGTAGATTCTTTTCAACATGTAAAATGATCTCGCCTGCCCTCGGAGCAAGTAAGCAGTTGCTCACAATAACACTTCTCCTTCGATGCATATCGCCCCAGAACTTCCCGAAAATTCCCGAAGATCGTGGCTGCATGCAAGCTGCGGCTTTTTTTTGTTGGTTGGGAAACGTACTGGCGGTTTAAGGGCCTCGCCACACCACTGTCGAAACCAAAAGAGAAGGAATGAATCTGCCACAGAAAGCCGTAAGATGCATCCATTGCTATTCACAGTAACGGATGTGTCTTGCACTCCTCCGCGGGAAGATGCATTCGGCGCTCGTTTTTCGTCTCGACGGTGGTGTGGCGAGGCCCTAAGAAGACAATCCAAGCACAAGTATGCCCTCGCATTGGCAGGGAACTCAGAGCGGACCTGCTCCACAAGATTAAAGAGAGAGTGCTGCAAAGGTGACTTTGGATTTTTTGGGGGGGGCCATGGTTGACTTCTTGTGCAGTACCATCTTCTTTACCCTAAAAGTAAGGCGAACCCAACAGATGGCTTGGATCTGTTCTAGTTGGCACTGAGTCGCATCACTGGCCAGTTTGCTTAAACCACCAGTACATTTCCCCGCTTGAAAAACAATACCGCGGCAGTTAACACGGGAGGTCAAAGACCTCAACCGGTAAACGCCCGGTCGCACGGTATTGAGAAAAGAAAAAAGAAGAAAAACAAGGAAAAAAAAAAAAACGGCTACCAGCGTGAGAGAGAGCATTCATGAACGTACACGACATAAATCATCGTGACACAGCACAAAGACAGTTGTTGTACAGATACACAGAAGAGTAATCTCAAATTACGATCGCTCATAGCTCAGAAGAGCACACAACAATCATCAATAAGGCGTGCTCTTCAGCACGTCCCACCATCGCCACCCCCCATTCCCGTTGTGACGCACGTGCAGAGGGCACATGCGGAGATGGTGAGAGAGAGACGAAGGAGATGGACACACATGAGAAGCAGCACCTGAGTGAAGGTCCAGTCCGACTCAATGAATGAGTGAACAACTGAAAGACTGACCAACCCGGCCTGGGCCTAAGCCGGAGAGATATACCGGCCTTGGTCCAGGCCGGAGTAACCCGGTACCGGACCGGGGTCAGGCCGGCGGCCTGAAACAGGTCCGACCTCACTGCCGGGCCGGAGGGTACCGCTACATGATCCTCGGACCTGTAAATGGATCAAGCGATACATCAACACACTATCCGCTGAAATAGTGGGAACCCTAAGGAACGTCAAAGAAACAATCCTAAATGCAGAGCAAGCTCCGTGCAGAAAAGAGACGGAATGCAGACTAAGCCTCAAGCCTAATCTATACAACAATGTCTGGTCTGAGTCGACCCAAAAAGCAGAAAAATGTATGACCTGTGCCGGCCAACAAAGAGAGAAATGTATGACCTGTGTCGGCCAAGAAAGAGAAAAATGGCTCCTAAGTCAATGTGGTTGAGCATAAGTCAACACCTGAGCCCTAAAGGCTAAAAGTAACAACATCAATATCCACACCGAAAAAGAATGTGGCACAGTCTCACGTGCCTTATACAAGTACACAACAGTCGAATAGAAGAGAAGGAGCTCAGTCACATGGGACTGGCAGGGAAGGGTGGGAGGCGGCAAGTACAGCTCTCAGAGTAAACTCCAAGGGGGTACCCGCACAACCTTATGAAACATCATCTGGCTCAAAGGGAGAATAACAGCACGACACCAGACTCAATGGAAACCATCAAACGGGCACCACCAGCTGAAAGGAAAAAAGGCACTCACACAAGGGAGCACACGAGCGAGTCTGAAAGGATAGGGGGGCCTATGCCGACATAGAAATATGGCCAAGGGCTACGAGCAAAGAAAAACGTACATTCTGTAGGAGGGCGCGCAGCATAGGGTAAGGCAGAAGGGCGACAGAGGAACACACCCACATAGTCAGGGAAAACAGGGGTCATCGTGCGACCGGAGGGTGAACTCGAGGATGGTTGATAGGTGGGAATGATGGAAGCTCTGTGGCCGAAAAAGTGAAGTAGTCCAACTGGTGAGTCTCCAGACTGAAGTCGAGTCGAAGTAGCCAAGATGAAGTAGGAGAAGCGCAGAAACCGAGTCGAAGTCCGGAACACTGCGACAGGTACTCAGGTACTGAAGAGAAGCACCGTGGTAGAAAGTCGAATGTAGAAGCCGAATGTAGAAGCCGAATGTAGAAGCCGAATGTAGAAGATGAATGTAGAAGTCGAAACTGGGAGCTGCTGCATAAGTGTCAAAGAATGGTAAAAGATAGAGAGCGTATAGGGGGGTATAGATTAGTCATGATAGCGAGAAGGAAGTCGATGGGTACGCTGAGGTCGAGAGGAATCAACTGCAACAACGGGCGGAACCACATCCACAGGGGAAGGGGGACCTAAGGGAGGTGCGGGTGGAGCTGGAGGACCCAACGATGGTGAAGGGGGTATGTTAGTGGTCGCTGAAGTAGATGGATCAGTAGAAGGACGATAAGTAGGAGGGGAGGATGATGAAGGGAAAGGATGATCACGATGGTAAGCACTCACGAAAGTCATAGCGTGCTTCCGGTGCTCGAGAGGCTCCCAAGTAGACTCCTCGTCAGGGTAACCCTTCCATGATCGAACAAGATACTCGAGGCGGGGAGGGTCACCATCAATCATACGCCGGGACGCGATATCATAGAAGACAAACTCCTTGTGACCCTCAATGATGATGGGAGAGGGGCGAGGGTAAGGTCGACCGTGGAACTCAAGGGGAGACCGTCTGAAGGGATACAATAGAGATACATGAAACACATCATGTAGGTTAGCACGATACATGGAATCGGGGAGCTGCAATTTAAAGTTCACCGAACAATCATGATTAGGTCCGGCGGGTGAAAGAATAGTGCATGAAGCGATATATCGACGTCTTAATTTCTGAAGCGTGTCGGTCTCGGGTTGGAAGTGGTGTGCGTCGACAAGGACTTCATCGCCAACTTTGAAGGGGTGGTCAATACGAGAACGGTTGGCGCTAGTAACCATGCGAGTCTAGGAGTCAGCAATGCTCTTGCGAGCGTTGCTGAGAATCTCATCCATCTCCTTAACCTAGTCATCAAGGGCGGGGCATTTAGTGTCAGGATGGATTTGAGATGGATGAAGGAAATCAGATGGGACACGAGGGTGATATCCCAAGTCACGGTAGTAAGGAGACATGTCGGTGGCTAGTGAAATAGCATGGTTATAAGCAATCTCGACATAGGCGAGATGAAGGTCTCACTTAGAGTCATTCTCAACAAACTTCTTGATAATATTCCGAAGAGTTTTGTTGGTCACCTTGGTCTAACCGTCTGACTAGGGATGGTAAGAAGAGGAGAAGCGAAGCTCAGAGCCGTAGATCTCGTGGAGTCCACACCAGAAATGGGAAGTGAAGCGGGGGTCACGGTAAGAGACAATACTGGTAGGAAGATCATGATGAATGGCGATACGGTTGAAATAAAGTGAGGCGATGTCTTTAGCTGAGCTAGCATACTTGCAAGGGAGGAAGTGAGCATGCTTAGTCAACCGACAGACAACAACGAAGATGGCGCCGTGGCCTCATGGGGTAGGGGGACGAAGAGGGTCGATGAAGTCCATAGAGACAGATGTCCAACGCTGAGTAGGAATGGGTAAGGGCTAAGGACGACCGTAGGGGGGATGATTGGTAACATTAGTCTCTTGGCAGATTTTGCACGTGCGGATATACTCGTTAACGAAGCTGCGACGGTGCCCCCAATATTAATGGCGGTAGAGGCGGTGAAGAGTCTTGTAGACACCGAAATGACCGGCGGCGCGCTGATCATGACTCTCAGCAACTGCCCGAATGTGGAGCTGGCCGGTAGAAGGCATACATAAGCGAGGCGTACGAGGATGATTGAGTCCAAGCCAATACAAAAGTCCAGAGGGGTCGAGCTGGAAGTTAGGGACGGTCTTGCTAGCCTGTAAGTCGGCGTAGATGGATAAGGCATCTGCGACACGGTTGCTCTCTCCGAAAATCTTCTTGATGGTGAAGTCGAACTCGGAAAGATCACGCCACCAACGAGCCTGACGAGAAGTGAGTTTAGGCTTCGTCTGAAAGGCGGCGAGGACAGAGTTGTCCGTGAGCACGGTGAAGGTATGACTGTGTAGATGATGACGCCACTTCTTAACAGTGTAAACCAGCGCGAGAACCTCATGCTCGTCAGCAGTATAGTTACGCTCTGCGGGAAGTAGCTGTCGAGAGAGAGAAGCAACCGTACACTCTCCATCACGAGCGAGACTGTACCCTCATCGGCGACGTCAGGAATATATGGCGAGGGCCCAGGGGGCTCGTAAAGGAGTAGGCTTAATGAGTGCAAGGTGAGCCGCATTCGCTGGAGGCGGAGCAGGGAATCGGGGAATATGCGGGAGTCGAGACTCCGTGGAATCAGGTGAAGTAGAAGGGGCTGAGTAGATCTGGGATATGACAGTTCCAATAGCAAAGTCGGAAGCGTTTGTGGTGACAATGAATGGACGAGAGTAGTCAGGGAGGTGTAGAACGGAAGCTGACGTGACAAGTCACTTGAGAGAGAGGAAAGTATCCTCATGATCCAGGGTCCAATGAAAGGGTAGTCCTCCGCGGGTTAAAGGGGTAAGTTGGGCAGTATACTGCGCGTAGTTTTTTAAAAAATAACCATAGTAGTTGGTCAACCCAAGGAAACTACGTAGTGCAACTGCGCAGAAAAATAGGTAGGAGTGGGCTAGTCGACAATAGCCTGAATCTTCGAGTCGTCCATGTGGAGTTTATGCTCGGAGATCTGGTATCCAAGGAAGTTGACCTTGGGTTGAGCTAAGCGACATTTGGAAAGCTTCGCATAAAACCCATGGTTATGTAATAGCTGGAGGACGGTGTGAAGGTGGATCAAATGCTCCTCTAAGGTACAACTGTAGACCAGGATATCGTCAATATAGACTAGAACTGAGTCCTCAAGAAGGTCTTGGAATATCGTGTTCATAGCCGTCTGGAAGGTGGAGGGGGCATTACGGAGACCGAAAGGAATGACGGTAAACTCGTAGTGCCCAAAACGAGAACGGAAAGCAGTCTTAGGTTGGTCCTCCTCGGCGACGCGGATCTGGTGATATCCGCTACGAAGATCGATCTTCGTGAAAAAGTGGTGGTGGAGAAGCGGTCGAACAGATCATCCGTATTGGGCATAGGATAACTATTTCTGACCGTATACTCGTTGAGACCGCGGTAGTCGAGGCAGAGGCGGAGGGTGTCTTCCTTCTTGCGATCGAAGATGACGGATGCACTCCATGAGGACGTACTCGGTTTAATGAAGCCCTAACGAAGCAGCTCGTCAATTTCGTGTTTAAGTTCTTGAGCTTCGGGGACCAAGAGGCGATATGGGGTGTGATGCTGAATATGGTGGTTAGGTTCGAGCAGGATGTGGCGCTCGATATCGCGCATAGAAGGGATGTTGTTATAAGAGACAGATGGAGGAAAAACATCGCGATACTCGCGAAGGAGGTCCACAACGCTACGTTGCAAGGACGATAGGAGGTTATCAAACTCCTCGGCAGCAGCAACGTCTGAAGCAGGGATGAAAGGAATCGGTATGGGAATAGGTACTGATGGTGCCTCCGTGGTAAGGGATGCAACAAGGTGAGATGAGGTAGCAAGGGTGAAGGAGGATGAGGAGGCTGAAGATCTGAAGGCTTGGGGGTTCGGGGAGTGGTGGGTCGAGCTCGACCAACTCAGTGTCCTGATGCATGGAGTTATAAACAAGAAGATCCGTGATGTTGACATTGTAGAGTTCGGTATCAGGTTGACGAAGGATGTGGTGGAACTGAGGAGGTGTCAAGATGGCGACATTGACAGGAGAGGGGGATGTAAAGTCCGATTTGCCCAACAACAGAATATGATATTGCTTTTCATCCTTGGCGTCGAGAATAAAGTCGTTGTGGATCTAATCGGGACCAGACTGGGCGAACTGATGGGAGTAGGAGGTGCCGAAAACAAGGTCGTATAGGGTTTTCAGGACGTCGAAAGTCCACTAGTTATGGAACCGAGGGGCCTTGCGAAGGCTATGTGGCATCCGCAAGGGAAAGGAGAATGGGAGATCAGGCACCACACAGTCGACCAAGGATTTGGCTTGATTGTCGTCAAGCGTAACAGTGACAATGGAAGGGTAGGGGGGTGTATAGAGAGATGGATGAATGAAGTCGCTCGTAGAGTCAGAGTCCCATAGTGCGCGATACACTCTAGTAGAGGTCCCGAGGCGCACTGGAATAATCGATAAGGTGCGATCGGGATTGTATAGGCGCTAAGACATCGCATATAGGGTATGCTGTCTGAGGCGGAGACGTTCCTGGTGGACCTTAACACACTCGAGGTCCAGGAAGTCGATGATATCCTCGGCTGCAATAAGGGAAGCACTGCAACGGGCCGTGCGTAAAGCACGCCTAGTAGGAGGACGAGGAGGAGGAGGATCACGAGAGATGCTAGGCGAAGAAGGGGAGGGTGGACCAGCGTCGTTAGGATCGACCAACGATGAGGTCAGGTCCGAGTCCTCAGAAAGAGTAGCAAGCGACAGAAAGGTAGAATCGCAAACGGGTACGCCTGCTACTGTAGGAGGATCAGGGGGACGGGAGATCGCCGCTAGGTGGCTACGGCACTGGAGGCCAAAACGGGGGGATGAGGCTGAGGGCGGGACTACTGAGCAAAGTGACGTTGGAGGGTGTCAACGTAGGGGCGGGTGGACGGAGTGTGACCAGGTAGGCGACAACGGGTACATATACCTTGTGTACGAAAGTCCTCACTCTCTGCAATAGGCAATCGAGCCCGGGGAAAAACGTAGCCCGAATGGAGGGGTTGTTGTGTGGCCGATGAGCGGGTCCTCGATAAGGAGGACTAGCGTTGTCTGAGGAAAGCAGAGAAGGCGCGGGCGAGGTGCTCGTCCTGGTCGGGATCGTCACCATCCACAGGAGACTGGGGTCATGTCCCTGGTCCGGGTCACTATGGGATCCCTCCGAACCAGTACCCTCCTCAGTGCTCGACGACTCGCGGAGCATAGTCTGGACACGGCGGAAGAAGGTACGTCCAGGAACTCGCCGGGGGCCGTGGCGAGACATGGACGACTGTCGGGGGCGAGATGTACCAGGGGCAGACATGGCAGCAGGAGGTGCAGCACCAGGCTCAGATGTGGAGCCCACAAGAGGTGCATAGGTGAGTTCGATGGCCCTGGCAATGTTGAAGGTATCGGGAAGGGTGTGGACTGTGTATGCCAGCACTTGAAGCTGGAAGGGTTGGGGTAACCCGACACAGAATGCTGGACCATAGCATCATCGGCTATGAGGGAGGAGGGAATCTGCACACGAACGCGGTGGACTGTCGTGATGTACGACTCTAAGGCATTGTTGCCACCAAACCATCTGATCTCAGCAACCCGTGTGATCAGGTCACGTGTAGGCGTCGGGCGAGAGAAGTACTGCTAGAGAAAATCACGAAACTCCGCGTACGTCATACTCGTCTGAACGCCTTGCTAAGCACGAAGGGTGAGAAAGTCGCGCTAAGTGGAAGTCGCTCGAGCTGTGAAGCAGGCTGACATCTCCGTAGGCCACAAGTCCATGTTTACACCATGGTACCGAAGTTGCTCCTCGGCTGTGGTGATCCAGCCCTGGAGTTCAGAGGCCTTGCCATCGAACTGGGGGAGTCTGTCAGGGCGGTACCGAGGTACATAGGGCGGCGGCTCATAATGAGGAGGGAGGGGGAGGGCACACTGTGATAAGAGGGCAGCGGAACTAGGGGCACCCACAGGGGCACTAGACAAGGCAGGAAGTTGAGGCAAAGGGCCGTGAGACATCGTGGTGGCCGGTGGAGGAAGAGTAAAGTGCATCGCAATGGCGTGTGTCTGATGCTACCGGTAGATGAAAGGGGCAGGAGGCTATGCCGCAAGGTGGGGAGGCAAGGGTTGACCTCCTTGGAGCCAACGGATGTGGTCGTGGGCCATGGCAACTTGGTTTTGGAGCTCAACATTCTGTGTTTTGGGTGTCATAGGGGGTGGGGGGGAAGGTAAAGAAGTGGGGGGTGGTGAGGTAGGTGCCGTGGAAACTAAAATTGAGGAGGTGGCGGGACATGATGCCATGGGTCCTGAGGAGGAAAGTGTGGAGGTGGACACTTGGGAGGAAGGGATGGCTGCAGAAGAAGGGTGGGTTTGTGGAGAAGGCATACCACCCGTGGAAGAGACAAGAGTGTAGATGACGCCAGCCGAAGAAGGAGAGGAAGTTGACAAAGACACTGATGACGGGGGGGGGGGGGGGGACTGCGGGATACCAAGTTGGGAAGAGGGGAGGTGTGATCCACTAGGAACATGTATGTGGGAAGAGGAGGGGGGGGAGAGAGAAGGGAGGTGTGGTCGCTCATGACTCCATTTGTGACATCCGGTCCAACAAAGTATCAAAGTTGGTTTGCATGGTCGTGAATTTGGCCTCGAATGTGGTCTGGATGTACTCGAGGAGGGCTAGTACAAGGTCTGACTAGGTAGCGGGGCCCGAACTGGCGGTCGCGGCCCGCAGGGGTGGGAATCTCCGTCGAGTCAGGCATGGTGTCACGAGCTGGGAACACAAGGCCTTCGGTGATGGAGCGGGAGGGACTTGCGAACTCAACACTTTGCATAGAGTCAGGGGATGAAGAAGATGAAGAGGGGAAACTGGGGCGGGGGGGGCGCTCAATGGCAGCGATCGGCGCGTCAAAGCGAGCGAGCCGGTGCGTGGCGCGGGCATCTCGGGCACTATTTTGGAGTCCGCGTTGTTGCGTGTCACGGGGAGCCAGGGTGACACGCAGAGAGGGGGGTATGGGAATGGGAAACAAAGGCGCATAGAAGTGGAGTCCAACAAATTTATGAAGTTGAATGAAAAAAAAATCAGAGTCAGGTTAAGGGAGAAATAAGAAAATTCCCAATTCGAGCAAGAAATGAGAGGAGATTTTCACAGAACAGCGTGGGGCATAAAGGAAAGCATGCATAAGACAATCACAAAGTCAAACTAAAATTCCGAAATTATTTGGACGTAAATTCATAATTTTAAAAAAATTGAAGCAAAATTCAAGGAGTTTCAAAAATATTCGTAAAAATTTCTGAAAGTTCGAGGATATGATAAAAAATGTAGAGATGAGTACAGACGAGGATTTTGAATTAAAATGGAAAATTCCTTAACGTATCTCTGGAATTAAGAGAATTTGGAAGGTGATTTGAAATAAAAATAGAAAACTAATTCCTAATTGAAGAATTTACGATGAAATGGCAGAAAGAATTTAACGACAGTCAAGTAAATTGAATTGGGAGGAATTTTAAAATTATTTAGATGAAATTAACAAATTGTATCAACATGTTGTAAAATTAAAAAGAATTTCAAAGAATTTTTAAATGAATTTCAAAAGAATATCAAAAGAATTGCAGAATTTTGGAATTTTACGAGGGATATAAAGTAGAAGTAGAGTGGATATCAGAAGGATTAAATTTAGTAAATTTTGAAGTGTATTTCACGAATCTGAAATAAAGTCAAATTTTAAACTAATTTACGAAAAAAATTGATATAATAAAGAATTTCAAGTAACTTTTGAACAAAAATGTCGGAATTAATTATGTTCACAGCGTTGGAAGAAGAGAGAACGAAGATTAATCCTATCGAATCACGTTGACGTTCCGCACCGCGGGATGGACGGCATTGTCAAACAAACAAAAAAAGAGGATATGTGTGTCACACGCATTAGGAATTTTAGATGATGCGACCAATTGGGTGAGATGGGAGAGGAGAAAAAGGAGAATTAAGAGGAGATGGAAGAAGAGGAAAAACGTGAGAACTTTGGGAGAGATCGGCAGGAGGAAGGGAGGGAATTAGTAAGAGGGAGTGAGATTGACAATACCTCACTCCCGGTCGGCCTGGAGCAATCAAGGTCCTTCCTCCTAGTCGAGGAAGGTCTTCAATCAACCCCTAAAGGGTCTTCTCGATCATTCCCCCGGTGGAACGACGAGGTCGCCAGATTAAATGAGCGAACTAATGATGAGGTCAGCAATGGCGGCAATGACGAGGACGATGATGATGATGATGATGATGGCGGCCACGAACCAGTTATATGTGTGGTAACTTGTCTGACCCCTCTAGCTTGAAGTCCCGAAACGCTAAAGGATCGGTAGGCCACACTCTCACAGGATGGGGCCGACTGTTGGGATCGAGCTAGGGGTCGTGTTACTCTCGTGTTAGGGGGTAAGTAATTCGGCTCATAACTAGGGGGCTACGATGGAATATTAAGGGTAGTTTGGGCCTACTCTTTTTTGGCCGATATCGGATAAGGCTTAGGTATTTGGATTGATGGTTTCTGCATGAAGGCCTCCCAGGTTTTTGCTTGGGGCAGTAGGCTGTAAGGAGTCCGGAAGTATTTGGGATTTTATAAGGGCTTGTTGGTTCTTGGCAGGTCTGCGGGGCTTTGAACCCGGTACCACTGGCTCGATTGTGGTGTATGGTACCTTGGGATTACCGGCTGGGTGTAAGGGATGTCCGATAGTTGTGCGATTCAATCTGAGGGCATATGGCTGATGAAGTGGCTATGACTTCAAGTTGACGATGTGAAGGGTTGGTCAACTTGTGTTGAAGTCGGCTGAAGTTTTTCTTCCCAACTATTAATACTGTAGATAGTCAGAGCTCATCAAGCCGACTTAATGACCCCTGATGAGTCCTGGCGGGCGGTCAGGCGAAACCGGTCGGGTCACTTCCGCCTAAAGGGAGCTCATCTTCCGTTTTTTGTGCTTCATGTTTATCCTAATCAAGTCGCGTTCGGTAACTCTGGCGTGTTCTCTTCTTTTCGTCTTCTTCTTCCTCTCTCTCTTCCCCCTCTTTGCCTTCACTTTCTGAATCGAGGTTTGACATCTGGTTTTGTGTTGAGTTTCATGATTGTGGGTTTGGTACGGTGAGTATCTGTTATCACCATCTGGTTGTCCATAGCTGGCATACTCTTTTACGCGGAGTAACCGACATAGAAGTGATACTATTCTTGAGTGGCTTCGATTGAAGGTCGTCATGGTGTCTAACGACAACTCCAATCTACTGGTTGTTCAATCATGTTACAACTGCAGCCAACCAGGACACATCTCAATGTACTGTCCGTTACCGGATAGGAGGTTTAATGGTGGTCAAAGTGCTGCGAGTACGACGATAGTACCAATGCAGTCACTGCTGACAGTTCCACCTACGACAAACTCCAACGTGGGAACGACGGCTCCATATTACTCCGGATACTACAACAATGGAGGTAGCGGTAGCTGGTTAGGCAAGCGTGTTAGTACGCTCGAAGAGACTGACAGTAAAATTCATAGTAAGCACGAGGTCGATGAAGTTAGGGAGCGTACAAGGAAGGAAGAAGAAGATCGCAGGAAAAAGGAACAGGGAAAGGAGGAACGGAGGATGAGGGAGAAGACGGATCGGGAAGAATTGCAGGGACAAATGCACAAGGAGATGACAGCGAAGCTAGACGTGGTACGAGAAGCTATTGATGGAAAGAAAGCAGGAGATGTTGAAAAACTGGCAAAATTGAAGGTGCAGGTCGAATCACCATGTCGACAGCAGTCGAATGTCGAAACCGGAGGAAAGAAGGTTGAAGACGAGTCGGAGGTTGTCAGATTGAGATCACAGGTCAAAGCTTTTAAACGAGCGCAAGAGGTTACTAGCACGTCCGCCACAGTGACCAGGGCAGCGAGTGAAGCCAAGGAGATAGTACGTTTAAGGAGGGAACAAGCAGAGGCCACGACCACGATTGATAAGATGCTGACCACGATGGAGGAGGTTATCTTTGCTCTGCAGAAACAGTGCGAGGTAGTGGAGGCCAATGTGGAAGTATAGAGGAATGAGGCTATGCGTCCAAGTAACAAGTGAGGCAGTGTGGCTATTGGTCAAACTCCTGCAACGGAGGCTAGGGTAAGACAACGCGTCACACTGGTTGCTACTCCGAGTAAGACAGGAAGGGTCAACATGTAGCTTAAGGAAATGGTAGAGAGACACTAGCGAGAAGTGGAGCTATTGAAGGAGATGAGGCTCAGGGAAGCTAATGCTCGAAGGGAGTCGGAAGAGGAAGTGGAGAAATTGAAGGAGACGATGACAAGATTGGAAACCGGTAAGAAAATGGGAGCCTGGGACGAATCTTAAGTCAAGAATGGATGACGCAGTGGGAATGTCCATTAGGAAGGATAGGGGGAAAGGGACAGCAACGTCTGTTATCTTCGTTAGTCAACAGGAAGCTCTTTTGAAGGATGTCAGGAAGCATCTAAGGAATCTGAAGACAGATGAGGTTCAACGGATTTGTGAGAAGGAGGGGATTGTTTACACCAAGTTGGATGAAGCCAAGGAAGCAATCGCACAGTCTCGTATCGATAGAGCAATGGAGGATGACAACCGAGACAAAGAGAAGGAACTAATGGATGACAAGGAAGAGGAATCAGGTAAGAGTGATGGGCGTGACTCGGCGACTTCTTAGAGTCACGCCCGGACGTGACTTTCCTTTGGTAGGTGGTGAGACTTTGCAGTAGGCTTCGTTCTTCCTCTTTGGACTTGTTGAGATGCAGGAGTGTGAATGTGTTGTTGACCATCGTTGTTTGTAGGTTAATTCTCTTTGGTGAGATTCCCTCGCGCGTTAAATTAATTAGGTTTTTCCTACCTTTGATGGTTAAGTGTCGAAGGGATAAGTTGGATGAGTGGCAAGGGCCGGTGGTTTACGTATTGGTCTCCTCTAGGCATCAGTATATATGTGGGAAGCACGCAACGTGAGGCTCATTGTCGTTGGAAGGAGCATGTCTATAGGGCGGGTCAGAGGAAAGTGATTGAAGGGGGAAGAAGAAATAAGAAGTTGTATAGGTGGTTACGTCGTTGTGGGACTCACTCGTATGCGGTTATCCCTTTGTGTTGCTGTTCAAAGGAGGATTTGTTGGAAACATAACAATTTTTTATTCGTTTGTTGTGTTCCGCATTGAACGTTCGTGACAAGCCAAAGCGTTCTAAAAAATGTCGGGTCGGGCTGAAAGAGAGATTGAGAAAGAAACGGAATAATGTACAGAGCGAGAGACATGTGGGATGTGATTATGGAGGATATGTTTGTGTTTTTCGGTCTAGTCATGGCGACGACCCGGTTAGCCTTTTGAAATTATTGAAAAGATATAATGAACGAGGGATATTGAGTGTGGTCATACACTGTTCGAGTGGTGCTTGAATTGTTGATCGATGGAAGTTTTTGAGGAGACTGTATGGAGATAGTTTGAATGCGAATTTGGCAAGCAGGAGATGAGATACTATCGAGGATGGTTAAAAGGTGGGGTAACGTTAACTATTAATCCCATCATACCCTTTCTCAGTCGTTCCCTGGACTTGAAGGCACCGCTTGCGAAGTTTTTGAGTCAGCAAGCGACAAGGGTTGACCTTCAATCTTAGGACTTTGCAGGTCTGATAGCGGCTTACACGGCCGTACGTACGTTTAACGAAAAGAGATCCAAATTTAGGTTAAGGTGTCTATTGTCTCATCACATTTTGTCGAGGTTTGATATACATGTGACAAAGCGGATTGTGATTCGGGTGATCTACGATGAAGGGGTGTGTAAGGAACCCTTGAGCGCCCTAAACAACTCTTCGAGCCTTGTGAAGAACAACGAAATCATCGGCGTATCTTACCAGGATAACTTGACCTTCGGCCACCTGTTGCTGAGCCCACTCATTCAAAGCATTCTCCATTCCGTGCAAAGCAATGTTGGCCAGTAAAGGCAATATAACTCAAGGCTCGCCAGAGTTATATATAGTTATAGGCGGCCGAAGGCTAGAGTTCGTCAACTGTGTACACATGTAATTGATGGATTGGACATCCAGCAAAGTTGGAAAGGCATGCTAGTTCGGCGAATGAGGGTTGTATGGTGTCGCAATCAAAGTGTGGAGGATATCCTGCTCGGGTGGAGCGGTTCTCTAAATCTAAGAGACGACTGCTCATGGCATGGTACACAAGATTTACAGTACTTGTCAATCATCTGCCACATGATATCCCAATAATATAGTTTGTGCATCTTTAGGTATGTCGCATTTGTACTTCTATGCCCTCCTACTTTCCCATCATGCAGGGCAACTATGACATTTATCTGTCGAGCGATGTCGCATACTACCCTTCTCAGATTCCTCTTCTTACCCTTCTTTACTAAGAATTATGACTGCATTTTGAGGACTTTCTCACTAACATCTTTTTCTTTCAATTCCCACGAAAGAAACATTCTCAGTTCGAGATATACTCCGCCATATTTTTCCGCGCGAAATGCCTAATTTATTTATCCTTCCTCAAAATCGTCATTCTTTCACATTTTCTTCTATGTTTTGTCTCTCTTCCTCAATCCTGGAGACATCATCCTGAAGTAGGGAGTTTGTCAACAGATACACTCAACCTACAAACTTTTTATGTTTCTTCACCTGCAGGGCTCCATTTTTGATAGTAGTCGACTCCGTTTCTACCACGTACCTATCCGCCAGTGCCAACTCCATCATCCATTCCACTCTTAGCATACGTCAAGAATCTTCTTCAACATAAGGTTTGAGGACTATGTTTGGTCGTCGTACATGACCTGAAGGTGCAAGCCATACAGATCGTCAAGAGTAATATGCTTATACACGGTCAAACACCAAGAGTTTATGTGAAGTTTTACATCCTCTTCTCTATCAAAAAAGTCGTCGACTGGCGAAATGTCTTCGACTACTCCTTCACTACACTTATCTTAGTCGATGAGACTCAACCCGTCAGCTTTAGTTTTGTTCCTTTAAATACGCTCGAACTCGAAGTCGAGTATCCGAATGTATGTTAACCATATGACAATAGTTTAATCTGAAGGAACGTAATTCTTGAGTGAACTTGCGAGAGCAGTTTGGTCTATCCTCAACACGAACCTCCTGCCAAAGAGGTAGTTTCTCAAAATTCACAAGTAGTGAAAAACTGTTAACGTTTCGTGCTTAAACTCGGAATAGTTCCTCTCCATTGAGTTAAGCGTTCGACTTTTAAATCTCAGCGATCGTTCTTCTCCTTTGCAGTTTTTTTGGATCAATACTCTTCCTAAGGCAGTTGGCCCCACATCTGTCTCCACAATAAAACGCCTTGTTAAAGTGGCGGCATGGTCTGCTAATCCTAGTACTAGACCTCATTCCTGAAATTTTTTCTTTAGGTCTTGCTTGTCCTCCCACTCTCATTTTTAACCCTGGTGTACGAGTTTTCATAACTGTTCCATTTTGGAGGCAACCCCTTTAATGAAGGCCCTCAAAAATTCACACGTTCCTAAGAAGCTTCTTACTTCTGTGATTGCCTCAAATGACGTCGGTCACTCGAGAATCTTGTTGGTCTTCTTAGTGTCTGGCCGACGACCCATTTTGTCGCACACAAACCTTAAGATAGTCGCTCTGCGCATACAATGCCTGAACTTCAAACCACTTATAGAAAGCTTATGTTTCTTTAACAAATCGAGGACCTTGCATAAGTCTTGCACACGATCTCAGACAAAACGTCGAACTTTTCGCATAACCTCCTACTCATCCTTCTCCTTTGATCCTTTCATAACCAGATCATCAATTTAAGGTTGTGTAATGTGATAACTTATTGTTTGCATAGCCCTTACCATATGCCTTTGAACCATGACGACTGCATTGGTCCACCCTTGTGGTGCAACATTTATGTGAATCAGTCCCCAAGGTGTATGCATGACCGCCGTAGGTCTATCTGATGGGTATACAAGAAACTGGTTATAACCAGAATAAATATTTATAAGTGGTAGTACAGATCGTCATGCACAGGCTTTCGAAAGTGCATCAGCATTCAGTAGACCACATGTACCCATCGTAAAGTCTCATTTGGCTTGACAAAGCAAAACCAGGGGGATGCATACGACTCACTCGAGTAATCTGATACATGTGTGCGAATTTGTCCATCAAGGTATTCCACTACTTTTTCTTCATCAACCGGACTGGGATATCGTGCACCTCGCAAATTTCGTGGTTCATGCGGCACGGTATGAATCTGAATCATCAAAATATTATCAACATCAAGACGTCCGCGATCATCATAATTGAAGACATATGCAGGAGGTCTTCCTCTTATAGTCTTCACTATCAATTTTTTCTCCTGCGCTGTAAGAACATCAGACTCTCCTATAATCAACGTCTTTTTAATCTCTTCGTTGATACAGTATGGCCTATTATCTGCTCTCTCTCACATCTTCCACATCAGCTCTCGTTTCCGCTCGTAGTAATTTTTTTCTCATCAGTCACGAGCACAAGAACTGAACTTTGGGGATGAACTCTTGTTGGTCCTCCTATTCTTCTAGGCAGACGATATACCAACGTTGTCTCCCCTTCTCCCATTTGTTTCATCACCTTTTCCGTTAGGGCTTCTACTGCCCCTGGACCCGTCATCTCATAGGTGGATATTATTTCCATAGCATCGCCTATGTTGGCTAAACTTAGGGACAATGCTTCTGATTGTTTCTCTCCTCTTAATTCTTCTCTTTTGAATCTCCTCCTTTCCTCTTCTGACTCCTTAATTATAAAAGAGTTAGGGTTGGGCTGATTCCTTACACTTCGAGATCCCGTATTCTTGTATGTGACCACCTCATAATTGCCACATACAGGGTCACACGATACAAAGAATATCATCTCATCATGCTTGCTGAGAATGTAGGACTCCGTTCTACTCAGGAAAGATCGGCCCAGTAGGATAGGATGGTCTAAATATGACATTACAAATAAACAACTCCTCTCCTTTACCTTCCCAATCTTCACGACCACGCTGGACGCGGTTCGTACAAACACTTACTTACTATTCGCTCGAATAAGAACTTCATTATCAGAGTGATCGATTTTCATCCCACTCCTTCATGAGGTTCATCTCAGCGTCCGTATCCACCATTGTCGTGCATGGCTTCTTTTTGACAATCACTTCTGAACACCCGCATGCCACGGACTTCCAATCCATTTTGGTGCCTATTTCTGCCCACTGTACTTCTCTGGGAATTATAGTTCCCAGATGCACGCTAGCCACCATCTTATTAGATAATCAGACTTTGAGTTCGTCTCGTAGTCTAGGGGTTCACGCAAGGATATCTTTTAAGTTCATGAGGTAGTTAAGATCCTCAAGAATCTTGTCCATCATTTCCTAGACATCATAACCTTCCTCGACCCAAACAATATAATTTTTCTTCTTGCCCTTTCGGGATTGACCCATGTCGATCTTAACGCCCCTCCTTTTAGCTCTTTGTTCCGCTAGCTTATCCTCCTCCTGGCTCAACCTCTCATCCTCTTCATCCCCGTTTTCTGGGACCTCAACAACCTTTTTTTCCCAGTTTGGCTCATGAATGTCTTGTGTTGGTTGATCGCAGCTCACTGATCCTTTAGCCCTGGTCCTGACTGTAAGCGACATTTTTCCTAGCCTAGACGGCACCCTAAAGGTCATCCCGGATCGAGGCGCTGACCCCAAGATTGTCGCACCTAGCAGATTTTCGGGTTCTCCAATTGGTCATGGACCTGCATCATAGAGGTACACAAGTGACCTCTTTCCTTTCCACTCTCTAACCTCCTCGCAGATATCAATCGACTTCCTTTGATATCTTCCTATTTTTTCCACCAGGTCCTTCATCCTTTCCCACATACTCCTTGCCTCGACCTGACAGTCCTCTTCTTCCTCATCTTCGGACTCTATTACAATGGGTTCCTTTTTCACGGTGTCATCTTTTACCTTTTGTTCTACCTCCTCATTCCCTCTTATTTCCTCTGCTCTTACGTCGAGGTGAACCTCCTTTTCTTGCCAGATCCAAAACATGGCTGGCGGGGCAGGTGCATTTCCCGCGTTCGCTCGTCGTAGAGTCTCCTTCCTCGTTCCTCCTGGAATCATAGGGTCAATGTAATTCTCAAACTTATCATAGACGTCTCCATCTATGTTTGTACTGATCAACCCTCCGTCCTCATCATTCCTCTGGACATGGCAAAATTTGATCATATGTTCTTTCTTAAATTCTTACCACAATGTCGGCAGATCGCATTCCTCCAATCCACTTTTCCTTTACCATATCGCTTCCTACCTTCTTGTCCTCCTCTACTCTCTGACGCGTTCCAATCTCTTTGTCCTCCTCCTTTTGAATTACCACCACCGTTTTCTATTCCGCCTCCTCCACGACCTCCATTTCTTCTACCTCGCCCCCATCCTTGGCCTTGACCACGTCCGCCACCCTGGTTTTCCTAAGATCCTTGCGGTGTTGATTGTTGAGGCTGGTTTGGCTGCTGGTTCGGTTGGCTTGCTTGTTGAGCTTGGGGCCCTGGAAACCCGCAAGATGCTACCATATAGGGCCCATATTGTCCACTTATCGGTCATGGCGCATAGGGATTAAACTCGGGTCAGGGACTAAGAGGCCTATAACCCGGCCACTATCCGTAGGGCGCTTGTCCAATTGGTGATGTCATTGCCATCCCTGCTTGACCTTGTGATTCTGGTTGTGACATCGCAACAACTTGGGAACATTGCCCCTTCTTGAGCCTTGTTTCTCTTGCGCCAAATTTTTGGTCTTTCGATGAGCCTTTGTTAACTTTAAATGTTTCAGCTCTTCCTTTTTTTTTTCTTCTTCTTTTGGTTCCTCTCTCACCACCGTCTTTTTGCCTGTTCCCTGTGCTTGCGTCACTTTCATTATCTTTTTTCGTGCATTTGCCTCTTTCGATGTGGCAAGTTGCGCCACTACCTTCTCTACCACCTTCTTAAAATCTTGGTGGTCTCCAGTTGTGGCATTCATGACTTTCCTCTTCCTCCTGGCTTGTTTCATTTGGAAAAGGTCCACTTGATCCAGTTCACCGTCTACCAAGCTCCCTTTAATCATGACCCATGTTAACTTCTTCCGTGGGGCACCGTGCTTTGTTAGCCCAGAGGATTCGAAGTTCGTGAAGTGTCCCAGAAAAGTTGCACATTGTTCTTCTTCCGCCATCCCGGGAATCCTCTTCGCCATTTTTTCAAAATCGTGGCGAAGGTGGCCACCGGGGTGAATTCGTTCCGGCTTACGACTTATAGGTTTGCTTTCGTCAGCAGACCATCCCCCAACTTAAATCCTTTCTACATCTCTTTCTTGAAACTGACCCATACTCCACCCGCATTTGTGGCTACCTTCATAACCTCTGGACGGATCTCCCACCAGACATACCTGGGCATCATTTTGAACTTATCTGGTTCACCTGCCTCGCCCGTAACCTGTTCTAACATTTTTTGCCATTACAATACTCTTTCCCCTTTGAACCGGAAGATATTGACTTTTGGCATTTGCAGCCGTGCCAACTCTCTTTTCTCCAACGCCTTAATGAGATCCTCCGGCGTTGAGGCTGGACCTCACACAATACCATCAACATCTGCCATCTCTATTCTTCATTTAAATCCTGTTGTGAACAAGAAAATAACCCACCGATAAGTCATCAACCACTTATACTCTTTACTTCTGACATGACCGATCGTTCCCTTCCTTTCTTACCTAACTATTATCACATACTCCTTTCACTTACTAATATATTAACCATTTGCTCTACTGGTGACCAGACTTCACCACTCACCCAAAGGTACGAACAAACTTCCAACACTTGCAATCAAATAACTGATCTGCATACACAGTTATCAACACAATAATACTCGTATTGTACTATCTTATACGTAATCAAATCAAAAAAATATGAAGTTTGTCGTTTTGCCTGGATCATTACCCTGCATTTTAACCTGAATTCGTTCACTAAGGATCCTGATAGATTGTCGAGATCCCACGCAACGATGCCACTTGTCCAGCGCATCGGTCCCGCAGCGGGACCCTCCCAACCGCGTCACGTAGGATCTGGCAGGACGTCGCGTAGAGCGTCTTGCCGCTCCGGCCGAGTGCATCGGTCGTACCTCTCGCAATCCCCTACGATAGAATAGGGTGACGCGAGGCACTGCTTACCTCCACCCGCGGGAGTTGTCACCATCCCGTGGGTGGGCGTATCTCCATCGAGCTACCGCACCACATGTGAAGACTTTTCTTATACAATCGCAGAGGTGGTCCAACTGAGCGCGTTTCTCGTTGGTTGTAGCATAGGGCGTACACGCGGTTAACGTCTGAATCAGACCCTCGCTGTCGGAGGGCGCGGTGTTCCGGCCCTCCTCTGTGTACTGGATCCTTGCTCAGTACCAGTCCCACGTCTCGACTTGTTGTTCTCCAGGCGGGGTTCGTGTTGTAGATGGATCTAATACCAGGACTGTTCTCGGGGCGAACCTGTCCCGGTGGTGTAGCCCTCAGCAAAAGGGGTGCGTCGTAGGGCTTCCATTGGTCCACGCAGGCTCGACGCCCTGCTGTACAGCAGAGCACTACCGGCCTGTGGTCGTAGTAGCCGCCAGGCTCGCCCTGGGACGCGAAGGTGAAAGGACTGGCGCAGTCTTTTCTACTGCGCACCGAGTAACCTTCTGTTGAGTTATGGGTTAGGTGCACTAGGCGGAAGTCACTGTCAAAAGAGAAAAGAAAAGAAAGAAAGAAAAGAAAAATAATAAAACATCGAGTATGAATTTGTTTTAGTTCGGGGGAAATCCAGTGGCTTTGGGCGACTGTGACTTTAGGATTCTTTTTTTTTTCCATTCTTGTTTCACGGCTATTATTATTATTATTATTATTACTAAGTTTTTCTATTTTCGATTTTCTACCTGTTGGCCTTTCCTTTCGCGGGAATGCTAACGGTTCGAATCTCGAGTTAGCGGTCCACGGCCAAAGTAGGTCGACCTTACGAGTGTTGTCTGCGGATGGGCCCCGATCTTGCACCGTGCGGTAAGACCCCAAAAGAAGGGCGACCCGCAGCCGCATCGGTAGGAGGCTTATCACCCCTGAGGAGGGTCATAAGCCCCCTCCTTGCCACCGGACACGGGCACCCGACAGTAACAGGGCGACGACG
>BFEA01000108.1:1448258-1465808 GCA_003427395.1 Chara braunii | reverse complement strand
ATGGAGTAGTGAGAGCTCCTTCCTCCCAGAGTTTCGAATAGTCACTCTAGGATGACTTAAGAGCTGCCAGAGAAACCTTGTGTCGATCAGCGCATCCCTCACGAACAGTCACCTCGCGGTGTCGCAGAGGCGGGCCTCTCTTGCTTATACTGCACTGCCTATCGTGAAGCCCTGTATACGGGCGAGGGAGGCTCAAATATCTACGCTGATTAATGCTTGTATGATCTGTTGGGCCACGGGGCAGTTGTGGAGGGAGTCGTGAAGGGATAGACGTGAAAAGGGGCCTGAGCAGGAGCACGAGGGTGCTGGTAACCAAGCAAGTAGGATAAGTCTGAGAGGTTTGGGCGTGTAATCTTTGCTCGTTTGAGGGAATCTCACTTACCGCTTGACCCACCATCAGTGACGATTGCCTGTTTTATCATCTCCTGTCTGGCTTTCAACCTGTAATGGATATCGCTACCGAGGGTCAATGATGCACTTCTTTACAGTTATCTTGATCAAGTCTTTAGATAAGACGCTGACCGTTGCAAAATAACTTTTTTTTTCTTTTCCTTTTTTTTTCTTTTTTCTTTTTTCTTATTAGCTTTAGTTTCATTCTTAGTTTGATTAGTCAGCGTGGCCAGTCGTTGCTATCCGATCACATTGCAACGTGACAAAAGTTAAGTTGTAAATGGGGTAAGCCTGCAGACAGGGGAATAGTCCTAACTTGAAACAATGATTCAAAACTTGCTGGCTTCAGGAGGAGTTCAGCGTACAGACTACCAATTCGAGTGACCGGAAAGGTTGAAGAAGTTGAATATTCTTAATATTGGTGTGATTTTCACTTGTCTATTGGATGTCTTCTCTACGTTGAGTGACCTACTTGATTACCTCGCAAGGCTAGAGTCACGCAACCTCCATATTCGTGTTCTTAAACTCAACAAAGAAAGAGGACTACAAACGCGAGTTAGAAATTAGACCTTTACCCTTTCTTCTTGCCGCACGATTGCACGGTTTGATTACGGCGCGTGACTGCGCAGAGCGATTATGTTATATGACTGAGTGGCTTGACTGGCATGCGACTGCACGAGAGCGTGGTTGTATTGTTTTGCATATGTCATTTAGTTGACTGCTCGCTAGTAGTTGTATGAGTTTCTTTTATGACCTGAGAAAGACTAAGTGCATAAGTAAACGAGCTTGCGAGTATTCGTATGATTAGATAAATACCTGATTGAATGCCTTTGCGGGTTGACAGTAGTATGTGGATGTTCAGCCAGACTATTGCAGGGCTATTCCTAGGCCCGTTGAGTGGGCATGAATGTCGAGGGGGAACGTAAGGGCGGTCTCAATTGGCTATGATCAATGCCTTTGAACTTTTATTTGTATGGGGAAGAGAAAGGCAGTGTTGAGGAGGATTTCTTACGTCCTCGCCAAGTTTCTTTTTGACGGTGACTAAGTGCCTATTCAACCCGGACTGGGGTAAAGCCCAACTCAGGGAAAAGTGATTTGAGTACCATGTTATAGCCGACAGGGCCTTAGCCGAGGCATGAAAAGCATTGTGAACACTTTACCTTCTCTAGTTTTTTCGAGAGTTTTTTTTTACTCCAGATGATCTCGATTGCAATGTGAGCACCAGTGCATTTTTTTCTAAGAGCTTTCGTTTTATCTTTTTCACTGAGTGTGTGAGTGGTTGGGCTGAACGATACTCAGTCATGCTTGGACTAACTATGCAAAGATTGCTAACTATGTAATGAGACCTGCCAAGGCGGACTCAAACACTCCGAGCTCAGAATCTCCGTTTTGGATAAAAGTTTAGTTCGGACGAATAGTTGTCTATGTTTCTGCGCCTTTGGACCTTGCACGAGGAACAAACACTTTTCTCCTTTGATGGGGCTATTTGAGGCTTTAGACAATAAGCTCTACTACTAGTCGCCTTTACAAATTCCGCACGGGCATCCGTTCAATCCGTGTAATGTTAGACAGCTCGCACAGGAGGTTTAATTTCGGGTACGACTGAAAATCAATATTGGGTTTTACCGAAACATCCAGGCTGGATTTCTTAACGATCTGACTCTGTAAACCCAATGACGGGGTTACGTGTCGGGTGCAACAAGGAAAAAGGGGACTAGTGAGAATGGCACAATTGACGATTTTGAGAACTACTACTTACACACTATTCCGCTAAACGTTCAATCAATATTCAAGAGTTTGAGCATTCATCAGTGCTTGGGGGTTATTATACACCGAGGTCGGCTATCTTTTTTCCAGTGGAAATTAGACTCAGCTAAATTGAGAACAGATTCGGACAATTGGGAACTGGATTAGCTGATTAAGCTCCTCTGATCCCAAGTTCGGGAATAATTTTGTTTTTTTTGTGCTAAGTTTACGAGGCTCATCTGTAGACAATCAAGTCCGCTATTCTATTTGAAGTTTGAATCCTTGGTAAGTCGTAGGAAAGATGAGGGAAAACGAGGTCCTAGTAGTGAAGTGCAGCTCAGTGAGAGACAGGAGGGGGAAATGAGAGGAAGAAGCTTGCTTAGATATGGAAGCTCATAAACTAACTCAGAGACGGCACGCTGTAAGGAAAGCAAGAGGGAAGAGGTATATCGAGTACGTTTCTTATTTTTACAGTCGAAATGGTAAGCTGCATAACATCGGCTCTTCACTAGAGACGATGGAGCAAGCCAGGGCAAAACTCGGGTAACTGCAGAATGTGCCCCAGTTTTCCCTATCGGAAATCCTTTTTGACGAATATCGCTCAATACCTTGTGTCCGGTTCAGTGGAATTTAAGATCAGCATGTAAATGGGCAGTCAGTACCCTGATCAGTAAACGACAAACAATCGATTTTCAGCTCTGCGATAAACCAGCTTTTAGAAACTTATTTTCAAGCAATTTTCAATCAGTGTTCAACCAGTCTCTCAGCAAACCAGAAAATAGACTCAGCAAACCAGAAAACAGACTCAGCAAACCAGTAAACAGACTCAGCAAACCAGAAAACAAACTCAGCAAACCAGAAAACAGATTCAGACAATCAGAAAACGCGACTCAGACAACTAGGAACCGGGCCCAGCGACACACGATTTTGGTACTCAACGATGTTGGGATTGATTAGCACCCAACGGTGTTATTGATGTGCAGTGCGACTCTGTTAGCAGTGGCCAAGCAACACACGATCAGTTTTCAGCCAACATTCAACTAATTCTTTAATCAGTTTTACCAATCTGCAATCAGTTACCAATCGATCAACAGTCAACTGCTTCTCTGTCAGAGATCTGTCATTTATCAATAAGTGAAGTAGTATTTAAACAAGCATCCAAGGGATCATCAATTCTCTAGTAACGAACATTTATTCAACAGACAAACATTTGATTGGCCGGTGACAGACTCCCTTTAACCAAAGCGGTATTTTCTTCCTCTATCAAGGAGGGACTATATAACTAATCACATGAGAGAGATCAACCCCATTACAGTTGACCAGCAGGTCCTCAACAACCTCAACCGGATTGCTGCCAGAGAAAGTTTCCCTTACAAGTAAATCAAGATCGATGGGTTTAGGCGAGGAGATATGTCTATCTTCATCGCTCTCATCGAGTTCGCACAAGTCACAGTCAGTGATTTACGGATCTTCCTGAAAAAGGGGAAAGAGACACACCCTCATTTTGACGCGGTATGGGCAGCAGCAGCCGCGTATGTGCAGTGGAAAGCTGAGAGACTCGAGGGTAATACAAAGTTGGTCTACAGTTTCAGACCTAAGCTCTTCACGGATTATCCTAAACCTCATGTCCCCTACTATCTTACTGATGGCTCTTATTGGGGCGGTCTGGTGGACTTGGCCAAGAGATACAGATCGCCAGCAGTGATTGATTATGAGGCGGTGACCGAGCCCTCTGAGTTCCCGCATCTCAGGAGGCGTATTTTCTCTCAGTCCTATCTCCCCACATTATGGGAGGAATTTTGTGCCATGCTTGACTTCCGTACCATGGGACTTGACTGGAAATGTTTGGAATTGGTGGGCTTAGGTGGCTATACATTCAGAAGCCACAACCTCAGAGAGTACGGAGACTTGGCAAGAAGCCCAAACGACGGACAACAAAGTGAGAGACAGAGAGAAATGTTCAGAGGGTTGAGTGAGGACTCTTGATTGGTGTTGGCCATGCTCTCCTCCATATGTACTCCCTGAAATTATAATGAGTTATCATTCTTCCCTCATTCAATTGCCCATGTCGTTGCTCGAGTCAGTCAGTTTTGCTTCTTGCATTGTTCTCTCTGAAGATTGTCTCCTTGGATGATTCTGTCGCAGTTCTCAAAATCAGATTGACATAATTGATGCATGCATAGCACCCCATGATTGTATGGTTATTATTTGCATAATTCTCTGCTGTTCCGAATCAAAATAAAAGATTCGTAAGACCGAGGACCGGCGAAGACCGCAATTGAAGGGTCTCGCTCGAAGCCGGACGCGCAAAACAGGAAGGAATTTGAATTATTTAATTTATTTTATTTATTGCATTCACATACAAAATCATGCGTGACAGCCTGTTGGCTTTCTGGTTGCCTTAAGAGGCTTGATTAGAAAAAGTGCGACAAAAATGGCGCCGTTGCCGAGGATATGAAAATATTTTTGTGTCCGGAACGAACCTGGGTCATCATTGTCTTTGAGCTTTGATTAGGGCGTGAGAACTGTTGACAATGTTATGAGTTTTATAATTAATTTTATTATTTCTATTGGGTCTCGATTCTTTTGAGAGCCACAACCGCTAACTGTGTCTTATTTCTTCCTTGTGTGAGTGGTATGCCATGATAAAGTTTGCATGGAAAGTGAAGAGAGCTTAAGAAGAATACTCTCGGTAGTCAGGGTGACTACTGTGAGGGGTAAACTCTATGAGGTGATAGGTTGTGATAATCATTTTGTAATCCTGATGTATGAGACTTGTGAGAGAGGGCCCATAATATTTCACATCCCAGTGGTCAAATTCCTGAGTACTGGCAGCCTGGATGTATGGATTTATGTACCAGCAGGCCTAGAAAAAGAAGATGACTACTTGAAGTGTCAGACAGGTGCTTATATTAGTCTCATAAGAATCAAGGAATCACTTGGAAAGCTAAAAAGAAAAGTAGCATGAGGGAAAGAAATAAGACAATTTGAGAGGCTTCCTGAGTTCTCAATTGCTAAGGGGTTTGAAGGCAGAAGAGATTGGATGCCTCTGTTGGAAGCTATTGCTGAGATTGGTAGAGCAAGGGAGAAAGACTCCACTGTGATGATTAAATCCCTACTTTTGAGTACCTTTGAACACAAATTCGAGATCCCTGGTTTTGTCCAACCTGAGATCTACCTTTCAGATATTGCTTATGATGTTTAGCGATGCCAACTTGACTGAACAACTCACATTAGGAGTTGTGTTGGAGGGTAGAATATTCAAGGTAGAAGGGACTCTTCGGATCTCTGACAGGAATCTTTCTACCCTGGATGAGCTTGAGTTCTTGCAACCTTTCTTTGATCGTATGAGAGATTCTGCCCTGAGAATTGTCACCGATCAGACTGAGATAAGTTATTTACTAAAGTTGGTGAAGGTGGGAACTACTGAGAGAGTATCATACCACGCTTCTCGGGAACGGGTCTCTCTTGCAAGAAGGATCAACAGTGAACTATAAGCAATGCAATTTGATTATGAGATTATAGACCTGACTCGATATTTTATGATTCGGGGTACTGTAAAAAGGTATGACGGAAGACTGAGTAGGGATGATGAGAGAGAGTTGATTGAAGATTACATTGAAAGACTGAGAAGGGTTGCACTGCCCTTGATCACTGCCCAATCAATTATTGTTTATACCCTATATGTACAGAATTCTCAGGGGATAGAGCAGACAAGAGAAGAAAGAAACGAGTCTGTATCCCTTGCTAGAAGAGTGAGAGACTGAGGGGCAAGGAAGGAAAGGACAAGAGTGACAGAAAGAGAGAAGAGAATATCCGGAAAAAATCTATGGTCAAGATGGCAGGACAAGGAAGGCCGAGTACATCAGCAGGGACTAATGAAGAGACATTGGTTAGAGTTATACGGGAGTTGGTTGAAAGAGTTGATACTATAAAAGGAGGGTCAGACATTGCAAGAACAAAAAGACCAGATAAGAGAATACCATGTTTCAGAGGGCCACAGGTTAATGACTTCTTGGACGAGTATGAACTATTTGGACTCAGTTATGGCTGGACAGACAAGCAACGACTTAGGCACCTCCTATCTTAATGTGATATTGGCTCAAGATTGACATTTCAAGAATTGATGGAAGGAGCTACTACCTGGGAAGAGGTCAAAGAGAGACTGAAAAAGGAATTTGAGAAAGATTCAGTTCCAACTACAACTAAGGATTTGCTTAACATCAGAAGAGCTAAATATGACGCTTTCAATATTTTTCTTCAGACTTTTATCCGAACAGCAAGAAAATTTTTATATTTGGATGAACCTCAGAGATGCCATATATTTTTGACGAACTTTACTGATACTGAAAGGCAAGCAGTTATTAATCAGGCTCAGCACTATCTTCTCAGATGGGATGAAATTGTTGCAATCATAAGAACTCTACCTACTGTCTCCCATAAGAAATGGTCACTGGATCAGATCAACACTTTGGCCAAGGATTGTGAGACTGATAATGAAATGAACAGAGGGAGCAATCTGACTGCTGAGAATATTCTTCAAAAAATGATGACTAACTTTATGTCTGCAAGGTCTGCAACGCATGCTGTGGATGACAAGGGAAAGAAAAAGGTTGAGAGTGAGGAAGATGATGACGATAATGATGATAACGAAAGTTATGGTAAGAAGGGGGATTCATCCAGACTCAAAAAGAATGGGAAGAATGGTGATGGATGGAACAGAGAAAGAAGGAAATATGATGAGCGTCCTAAGATAAGTTTTACTTGCTACTACTGTGGTGAAGGGGGTCACACTACCACTTATTGCAAACCTTTTGAGGAGGATGTAAGGAGTGGGGTGACAAAGAAAGATGCAATGGGCCATGTCTGTGATAGTTCATGGAATAAGTTGGACCCCAGACATCCAGGAGGTATGAGGATTCTTGCTCTTAAACATGATGAAAAGATGAAGATTAAGAAGAAGAAAAAAGTCAATGTGAATGTTCATTTTCTCACTAAAGAATTGCCCAATGAGTTAGTATAGGGAACAAGTGATTCTCATACTGCGGTTGGACTGTCTCTGCAATCCTTAACGTTGACAGAGTGTGAGCCTAGTGAGGCTTCTACAAGTGAGCCTTCACTAGAGGGAAATCCTACTTTTCAGAATTTCTCTGAATTAGTAGAGTCTTCTTCCAATGAGATGGTTCGCTTTCTGGTCAACATGATGTCGTTTCATGGCGATTTACCCCCAGAACTCGTTATGGAACCTAGTGTCAGGGTTGGTGAAGTGAGGAACCACCAAACCCGTATGACACCTCAAATGATAGAAGAAAAGAAAAGGAAGAAGGCTGAGGAGTCACTTATTAACATCCTTGATGACCCTGAACAGGGGAGAAAAAGAAAATTTATTCTCAAGAGTGACTTGGATGATGGGGGTGTGATTTTTTATGTAATTGTTAAAATGCTGAAAGAAACGGAAGTGGCATTGTTCTTCAAGGAAGCAATGACACTTGCACCCAAACTGAGAGAAGAGTTGAAGAAGCTAATTGAGAAGAAAAAATTGGAAATTAACTATTTGGGGTCAGTCTTTCCCAACCAAGTGAATAAATCACTACCTGGTTGCAAGATGAAATTTGCAACCATGGGATGTGGGCACCTTACAATTCGCATTAATCAAGTAAAGATTCTAGCCCTAGTGGATTCTGGGGTAGAGCTGATACTTCTTTCACGAAGAACGATGGAGGCATGTAATTTGCTTATTGATAGGTCTGCCCAAAACGTACTAAGCAATATTGCAGGGGAATTGTTTGTAGCAGGGTTTATAGACAATTTGTCTATCCGAGTTGGGACAATGACTATGGAATTACTGGGTTTTGTAGTGTCAGATTAGGACCATGACTGTATCTTGGGAACTTCATTCTTGCATAGGATGGAGACCGTCCAATTTTTCAGTCATGAGGGGTCATCTTGGATCAGCCTACAGGTTCCTGAGACTGCTCAAGAGCAGACCTTTATGGTCTGTACAAAAAATAATTTCAAGCATCAATTATCTGCTAACTCGATCAGAAAGAAAGAATCTGCTGAAAGGGTTATGAGATTAAAAGAAGAAAGAAAACAAGAAGCAAAAGAAGAGATTTCAGTAGGAATCAATCAGGTTTCGAAAATGATAAAAGCCCTTGGTAAACTCGAGGATGAGGATGGGCAAAATAAAGCCTTCAAGAAAGTTGTAGAGACTGCTAAGGGAGGAAAGATGGAATTGAGATTTGCGTCGACTCACCTTTTTTTAGGAAAATAGTCACTGGGTAAAAAAAAAAAAAAAAAGTCCAAGGAGGTGAAAAAGAAAACAGTGGCAGTTCTAATAGAAAAAGATTATGATGAAGCGTTGGAAAAAGAGAGGAAGATTATAAGGGCATTGAGAGAATCAGCAAAACAGGAGAATAGGGTCACCAAAGAGAGGCTTGACACAATGAAGATAGACTCGGATAAGTTTATCCTGCCTAAAGAGAAGGAATATATTTTCAAAATATGTCAAGAATTCTCTAGTGCTTTCTCCTTTAATGATGAAGAGAGAGGGCGGTTGGACGTGGACATGATCAAGATGGTCAAAATCTGGACAGTTGATCATGTTTCATGGAATGATAGGCCAGCCAAATATGCCCTGAAGGAAGAGGCAAAAGTTGTGAAGTATCTTGACAAAAAGATTGCATCTAACATTGTTGAACCTGCTGATGGACCATACGCTAACCACTGGTTTTGTTTCTAGAAACCAGGAGGCGGGCTAAGATGAATACATAATCTTCAGAAGCTTAATTTTGTGACGGTACGTGATGCAGATAGTCTTCCTAATGTTAATCTCCTCGCTGAATCTTTTGTTGGTCGATGTATTTATTCTCTAGTTGATCTGTATTCTGGCTATGATCAGTTCCCTATTGATCCCACTAGCCGATCCATGACTGTCATGCACACGCCGATGGGGCTTGTTCAGATATGTGTGGTACCTCAGGGTTGGACTAACGGAGTGACAGTAATTCAAAGGGATATGATCAAAGTCACGTAGGATATTTCTCCTGAAATAACCAGTCCCTACATTGATGATAATCTTGTAAAAGGACCCTTGGTAAGAGATGAGACTTTGGTCGCATGGGGAGTCAGAAAGTTTGTCTGGGAACATGCTGAAGGAGTAAAGATGATCCTAGAGAGACTTCAAAAGTACAATCTGACTGTCAGTGGACCAAAGTCCCTTCTCTTCCAACCAGAAGTGATAATCTTGGACTTTAGATATTTCTCCAAGGGTAGGAGTCCAGATCCCAAGAAGATAGACAAAATCTTGAATTGGTCTCTGCCTCTCAAAAGAGTGACAGATGTCAGGAGCTTCTTAGGAGTCTGTGGATTATGGAGGATTTGTATTCCTCATTTTGCTGCCCTTGCAGAGCCCCTGAGGGAAATGGTAAGAGAAGGGGCTAACTTAGCATGGAATAATAAAAGACAGGCCGCAGCAGAAACATTGCAAGAAAACCTAAGAGATGGTGGTGTAGTGCTGGGAGTACCATATTATGATGATGAGGAGACAAGACCTTTCATCATTGAGGCGGATGGAGGACCAGTTGCTCTGGGTGGAGTGCTTATTCAGAAAGATGAGAATGGGAGAGAGAGACCTCTAAGATTTGAGAGCATGACTCTCAATTCAACAGAAAGAGGTTACACTCAATTCAGGAAAGAGTTACTGTCAATCATCCATAGCCTCAGGTGCTTTAGGCACTACGTACTAGGAAGGAGATTCATCCTGAGGACTGATGCATCTGCCGTGATTGGCGTCATTAAAAAGCACCAACAGGTAGATCCAACAGTCAGCAGATGGATCGCCTTCATCTGGACATATAATTTTAAGCTGGAAAAGATTCTCACTGAGAAAAACAGAGCGGATGACTTAAGACGGATTGAGTGGCGAGAAGAAGAAGAAGAAAATATGAATGAAACAATTGAGGAATCTGCCTATGTTGATAATTTCCTGAATGAAAAAAATGATGAGGATTATGAAGTGTCATGCTCCTACAAGTGGATTCTGTGGCCAAAAGAGAGAGACAGCTGGGTAGAAATTCCGAGCGCATACGTTTATGAGTCGATCCTAGGGAAAGGGAAAGAAGATGAACCAAACGATTGGTATGCTAGAGTTAGTGCAGCAACAGTGACTGCTCATGAAATTGGAGAAAGTTCACGTTCAAAAGAAAAAGAAGAGAGTGAAAAGAAGGAAGAAGATATATTTTTCTTCTTTGAAAAATATGATGAAAATTATCAAGAGATTGACAAGAAGATGGAAAAGGAGCGGCTAAAAGAATATTATTGTAAAGATTCAAGGAAGAAATTCAGATTAAAGAGAGGACATCTCTTTGTGGATGGTAGGGGAGGCCTACCTCCACTAAGAGTGGTCTGTGGCAAAGAGAGGCAGTTAGAGATAATTGCTGCCCTACACGAGGGGGTTGCTGGTGGTCACAGGGCTGCTGAGACAACCTACTCCAAGACTGTCAAACTTTACTTTTGGCCTGACATGAGAGACATGATTTTCAGATATTGTAAATCATGTGTCTTATGTCAGAAGAGGTCTACCACAAGGGTGATTGAGACTTTATTCCCTACGATCCTGGTACAGCCAGGTAGCAGAGTTCATCTGGATCTCATCACTATGCCTCCAGGCAAAGGTAGGATGAGGTACATACTAAACATGAGAGATAATTTCTCTGGATACGTTGAGGCAAAAACTTTGAAAAGAAAAACAGTCGAGCAAGTGACTGATTGGATAGAGGAAGTCTACCTCAGGTATCCTTTCATCAGAGAATTTGTCTCAGACAGAGGATCAGAGTTCAGAAATGAAATTGTCAGAAGAATCACACTCAGATTAGGTGTCAGAATTCGGTATGTGACTACTTACCATCCTCAAGCGAATGCACCTGTTGAAAGAGGCCACATAACTTTGAAAGATTCATTGCCCAAGTGGTGTGAAGAGAAACTCAGCAACTGGCCAAAGGTGTTAAGAGCTGCTGTATATGCTGATAATATCACAGTCAAGAGAACTACCGGTTATGCACCTTTTACACTGTGGTATGATCGTTATGCTACGCTACCAATTGAGAGTATTGTCAAGACATGGTCAAGTCAAGAAAGCGACAAAGACTATTCTATTTCAGAATGAGGCAAATATCAGACAGTGATGGATGCAGCAGAGAGGATGACATCCAGCAGACTATCGGATCAAGAAAGATGGAACAAGAAAGGTATATAAGAAAAGAGAAATTGAAGATTGGAGATGTTGTCCTTCTGTTTGACAGTTCTCTTGAGACAAAATGAACTAAAAGGTTAGAGCCCAGGTGGCTTGGTCCTTACAGAATCACTGGAGAGGCAGAAGGCAAGGTTTATGAGATTTCAGAAATGAATGGATCCTGGGTTCATGACATGGTATCAGGATCACGACTTCGTAAGTTCATCTTCAGAGACCCTGACTTGATCCCTACAGTGACTCCAAAGAGAGGAAAGAGAAGTCAACCATCCAAGTAAGAGAACGGTCATAGAGGACTGAGAAAGAGTACAGTAAGATATTGAGACAGTGAGGCTCAGTTTTCAGCAGACAATGATCTCTCTTGCATAGTCAATTCAGCATTTCAGTTTCAGTATTTCAGTTTCAGTACTTCAGTTTCAGCATCTCAGTTTCAATATTCAGGTTTTCAACAAGTCATTTTATTATCTACTTCAGTAAGCAACTAAGTTAATGATAGTATATTTTTGATGCACCACTGCAGTCGTTCCATGAGTGTCAAATCCTGAGAGTGGGGAATAACTATAAAATCAGTTTCGTAAGTATTGACACAGTGTCAAAGATTTGAGAAGCTCATGGTTGTGGCATATCAAAAGATATGATCAGTATTATCCTAAGATAAAGAGAAGAGCATGGTGGGCATGAAGAAGTTTAGTTCTGTCTGACTAAGGGTTGTCAGCAGAAGGAATTCGTGTCTCTGAGTAAAATGTCCATCCACGAGATTCAGATGAAGGCAGACATAAAGAAGTTCAGCTTTACTTGACTGAGAGTGGTCAGTAAAGGGACTTCGTGTCTTCGGCTAAGGGTCTGTCTTCACTCGGATGAGGAAAGGGACCTCTCCGAGATCAGCATTTCAGTACTTCCTTGAGACTGACGGGACGTCCCTTGGAAAAGAAAAGGAAATTCTCAGCTGAGGGAAGGGACCTCTCTGGGGCCAGCACTAAGCATCCTTCTTGAGATTGAAGGGAGGTCTCCTGTAAGGGCTTGGTGTTGGTTATCATGTTGTTGTTCAGTGCCCCTCGAGACTAACGGGAAGTCTCTTGGGAAATGTTTGTCATGTTATGGGGCGTGGGCAGTCTGCTTGTGGGTCATGATATGCTTGCCTGATTATCTGTGCCTGGGAGTCTTCTTCTCTAACCTAAGGATGCGTTGATTGTCGGGGCCAGTCAGAGCCTTACCGCAGTAGGTTGCAATCTGGTGGGGTCAGCAGGTCCTCAACGCGAGTGTCGAATTCCGTAGCGAGCTGAGGCTAAGACTCCGGGGGTCTGGCCTATGAAGTCGAAAGGGGTCAGCTGGAACCCTACCGCAGTCAGAAGATGCAATCCAGTGAGGTTCGCCAGAGTCTGGAACTGTGGTTAGACCGGGTCCCACGTTCAAAAATCGGGGCGGGGCAGCCAACGCCCTTGGCCAAAAACTGGTAGGTGAGCTGGTCCCTGACCGCAATGGTCAAATCCGGGTTCGAGACAGTTTGACTGACGGAACGTCAACTGTCATAGGGTGACCAGACCCGCTATAGTCTGGGTGTCCTGGCGAGAGTGCCAAAGGGCTGTCATACTCGAGTAGTGGGTGTGCTGGTCCTGACCTGGAGGTAGGTCAAAGGGGCTGTCAAGACAAATAGTCTGGCCAGTCCTGGCCTGAGGCGGGCCGAATGAGGTATGTCAGACTGACGGGACGTCTGGCATTCCTGGCCACTGGTGGACCGAAACCAAGGCAATCAATAAATCCTGGGTATGAGGGGTTGTTATGTATTAATTATTATTTGTTATTTATTATTTTATTTATGGGTTTTATTTTAGTTTGTTAATGGTTGACTGCTGGTTGTTAGAGGGTCTGCTTGCTGGGGCATGGATGTTGTCTGTGGGACTCGCTGATTTTGCAGGTATACAAATATTTATTTGAAGTTCCCAGACCAGAGAAAATAAAAAGGGTTTGGTATCTCCTCCCTTTTATCTGAGAAGTCGAGGAGACGCCTCACTCAGACCAGAGAAAGAAAACAAGGGTTTGGTATCCCCATCAAGTGCTCGAGAAGCTGAGAAGACGTTCCACTCAGACCAGAGAACAGAAAAGAGGGTTTGGTATGCCCTATTTCCAACATGGCAGACAGAGTGAGTACCCTCGTTACTGGGGTCATCTCTGGCATAGATGCCTGATCAGGAGCTAAGGTAACCTTCAAACGAAAAACCGGCAGCTGAACAAGTCAAACAAGCAGACAAAATCCTTCTTAAAATTTTATTTGGTGGCCGACAAGCGGCCTGGTTCACGAGGAACCTGCATCCCTGGCCTTAAGGAAACCAAACTCTCAGGCCTGGGACGCTGTAGAATGGACTATGGGCAGAAAACGGACTCAGAGAGCTGAGAAGAAATCATGTTTATATAAGACGTAAAAGATGGTCATGAGCTCCAACTGGAAAAAAAAGAGAAGAAGAAAGATACTGAAAAGAATACAATGGCCAGGATGATGAGGTGGTGAAACGACACATGGGACAGAGGACGGCGGGGATGGCACTATAGCCTTACTCACTGCAGGGATGGAAGGAGCTCTAGGGATACAATGGGGGAGAAGAAGCACTAGGTGTGCTGTAGCGCGCATGAATTTTTTTTCGGAGATATTTCATCCTATCTGGGGATGGAGTTTTCTCGTACCACCCTGATGATGGATAACGCAGGTAGGGCCTCAGATGCGCGTAGCCTCTTGGTTCCTCTTCCTCCTCCTCCTCTGAACTATAAGAGCGTCGTGCCCTAACTGGCGGCTCCTCTTTAGCCTTCCCTGTCCTACCTCCTCTTCCTCTACCCTGTCCACGACGAGCCTCAGGTATGGTGAAAGTTAGGGTAGTAGCGAGAAGGAAAGATAAGAGATGAGTGAGGTGATATTAATAGCTATAACTAGGGGAGCCCTATATGAGAGAAAATAATGGCAAAGGAAAAAAGAAAATAGCTATGTTGATTACAAGAGCCATGCATAAGAAATATGGCTCGCGCTGAAGAGGAAGTCGAGTGCTGAGAGAAAGAGAGCGAGCGCTATAGAAAAGAAATGAGCAAACAAGCGCTAGGGAATAAGCGTTAAAGGAACTTAGAAAACAAGTTGGCGCAAAATCGTCGTACGAGCCTTGACATAGGTCACGGCAAGAATGAATGAAAATGTAAAAGGACGTTTTTGCTTTATACTTGCTAAGCAGTTCGTACTGACCCAGCGCGGACGCTGGGTGGGGGTTTGGTATTATGTTGGAGGGCGCGGTGTCCCGGCCCTCCTCTGTGTACCGGATCGTTGCTCAGTACCAGTCCCACGTCTCAACTTGTTGTTCTCCAGGCGCGGTTCGTACTGTAGATGGATATGATACCAGGACTGTTCTCGGGGCGGACCTGTCCCGGTGGCGTAGCCCTCAGCAAAAGGGGTGCGCCACAGGGCTCCCATTGGCCCACGCAGGCTCGGCGCCCTGCTGTATAGCAGAGCACTACCGGCCTGTGGCCTAGGTAGCGGCCAGACTTGCCTTGGAACGCGAAGATGAAGGGACTGGCGCAGTCTTTTCTACTGCGCGCCGAGTGACCTTCTGTTGAGTTATGGTTTAGGTGCACTAGGCGGAAGTCACTGTCAAAAGAGAAAAGAAAAGAAAGAAAGAAAATAAAAATAATAAAACATCGAGTATGAATTTGTTTTAGTTCGGGGGAAATCCAGTGGCTTTGGGCGACTGTGACTTTACGATTCTCTTTTTCTCCATTCTTGTTTCACGGCTATTATTATTATTATTATTATTATTACTAAGTTTTTCTATTTTCGATTTTCTACCTGTTGGTCTGTCCTTTCACGGGAACGCCAACGATTCGAATTTCGAGTTAGCGGTCCACGACCAAAGTAGGCCGACCTTACGAGTGTTGTCTGCGGATGGGCCCCGATCTTGCACCGTGCGGTAAGACCCCAAAAGGAGGGCGACCCGCGGCCGCATCGGTAGGAGGCTTATCACCCCTGAGGAGGGTCATAAGCCCCCTCCTTGCCACCGGACACGGGCACCCGACAGTAACAGGGCGACGACGAATTTTAAGGGAGGGAGTATGCAGGCTGGTATCCCGTTATGGGACCACCATTTGAGTGGTAGTCGCTTCGTGGTGAGATGAAGTGACGGGGATCGGTTGCSGAAAGCTTGCAGTCYCTGGTGATTGCCGATACTTTGCTGAATTTTGTATTTTGACTTATTTCGGTCTGTTTGTTCTATGGTCTTTAGGGCACCGATGAAGTAGAGTTTCAGAAGGTACCTCGATTAKAACTCAGGGGTCACGCCATACAATCGAAGGTATAAAAAGGAGGAAGAGGTTTGAGACTGGGCTATCTAGCGCCAATCAGCCGAAGGGATTGGCAGAYTGCTTCACGGCGGCACTTCGCTGTGCCAGCGCCAATCAGCCGAAGGGATTGGCAGACTGCTTCGCGGCGGCACTTTSCTGTGCCAACGCCAATCAGCCGAAGGGATTGGCAGACTGCTTCGCGGCGACACTTCGTTGTGCCARCGCCAATCACCCGAAAGGGGGTTTAGCAGTTGTCGGCAGCCTGTGCTTGGGGCCAGGACTCTGTCTGTTCAGAAGACGGTCATGGCAYTGCACGGCTATAGGCTTGGGTACTGGTACCACCAGGCCCGTTGGAAGCCCATGTCYAGAGAAGGGCCCTGGATCACAGTCATGCTTAACTACGATGGGGGTGACGAGGTGAGGATGAAAATTAATGTAGAAGGGACTAAAGAGGTGGAGATGCGGACTGATGGAAAGCTGCAGGACGCGATTACGGAGGCAAAAGATCGTGCGGAGAGGCGCTGCAGGAGGGACGGGGTGACTGCAAGGCTGCAGGTAACAGTCTCGTATCATGAGACCGAGACCTCAATGGACACGCCTGATCTGGAACAGGCCCACGTGGACAAAGACTCAGGGAAGAAAAGTGAGATGAGCGAAGCGGGAGACYGGAAAACRGACCTCAGATCCTGGAATAGGCCAGGCGAGATCCARAGGCACCACCKAGCGGTGAAGCCGGTGGAAGAGGGACCCRAGGCCAGCTCTCGATAACTGACGCMGAGGGGCCGCRGGAYAGGGGGAAGACASAACAGAGGGAAAGGACGCACGTGAGAGAGCGGCGGGCAGAGGTCAACGTGGGGGCCATTCTGAGAAACGGGGAGAGAGGCGAGAGCTGGATGTACGTGCCAAAAAGGTTGACCTCAACCTGACTTGTGTGTGCRAAGAGTCAGTGTGACARGGGCGTGCATACGCAGGTGGGAGATGGGCGTTTTCCGGAGCAGAGTAAGAKGGAGGTCATCGGACGACACACGTGTGAGCARGGCGCGCCATCTTGCGAGATACGGTTGTTGTCMRCCGYAGTCACTGCRCTCAACCCCGGCGTCCAGTGCCTGTCAAAYTGCAGTACGTCCCTTATGTTGTGATTTAACCAGGGGAAAAGGGRCGTGTGGAGAGATTACACACGAGCGAGCAAGCGGCGGAGAGGAGAGAGGCTAGCGTGTGCAGTATGGTTGACGTCGCRATTCATTCTCATCAAAGCSACATGACTAATGYCTCCCYACATTYTGGGYTGTGGTTCTGYTGTTCCTCTCTCGTCTCCATTGCAGTTCGGTTACACGTTTACCCGCAAGAATCTTGTGAGAGGGTGAACTGAATGGGAATAGCGAGGGAGGTCTTTCTTTCGAGAGAACTACTGGTGTCAATGGTTTCTTGTCTTCGTATCCTAACATGATGAGCTCGTCGTTAACGCACAGGCTGCACAGCAAGATTGAGGGAGAGAGGATGAACATTAGTAACTGGTGTTAATTGCTAATCACGAGTGGTACACCCTTATGGCTAGGGCTGCTAGCAATAATTCGTAGCTAGGCGAGCCGTCGAGAGTGAGCAGCACAAAGCGAAAGCCTAGATGAGTCAGCGTGAGTGACAGGTACAATAAAACATGTGGGGCGAGTCGAGGAGRACACATATAGGCGTAAGGCARAACAGAGAGGGCGAGAAAGGGTCAAYGAGAGAGCACAGCGGTTGATGTCACTCTTACCCGGCATGGAGTAGTGAGAGCTCCTTCCTCCCAGAGTTTCGAATAGTCACTCTAGGATGACTTAAGAGCTGCCAGAGAAACCTTGTGTCGATCAGCGCAT
>BFEA01000108.1:1384482-1402995 GCA_003427395.1 Chara braunii | reverse complement strand
AGAAGAAGAAGAAGAAGAAGAAGAAGAAGAAGAAGAAGAAGAAGAAGAAGAAGAAGAAGAAGAAGATGGAGTCTGAAGAGAAGAAGAAGAAGAAGAAGAAGAAGAAGAAGAAGAAGAAGAAGAAGCCGAGGAGGAGAGAGAGAGAGAGAGGACTGGCGAGGGGAGGGAGGAGAGAGGCCTCCAACTCCCGATACCTCAGGCGGCGATGGCCGACGGTACACTCAGTCGCCGCTGCTGCTGCTCGCTCGCTGCTGCTCCTCGCTGCTCCTGCGCTAAGTTTAGCGCCAGCGCTGTATCGCGCTGTACCATACCGTACCGGTAGAATGCCGGTAGGTCGATAACCTCACTGAGGCTGGACCGGTACTTTTGTACCGGTGGGCAGAGGTCGGCCTCTATGCTGCGAGGCCTGACCGTGCCCTGAACCGTCCAGCCCCAACCGGCGGGCGGCAGCCTCCAGAGCGCCGCCAGGCCCAAACGTTAATATCGTTTGGGCCGGCCCGTCGGGTCTGGTCCAAGGTAAGGCCTTTACGGCCTGTAGTACCCCCAAGGTCGGGCCTTTGGCCCTACTGTGTCCCTCTACCCCTATGTCGGGTCCGGTAGGACCCGTGTGGCGTCGAAGATGTAACACTCTAGAGCCTGAAAAAGAGAGTATCAGACTGCAATGTGGTTCCCGCCAAAGTAAGGGGAACCAGTTGTCCTTGGAGGCCGTGCGGCCTGGGAGTCACGGCGCGAAGAGGCGCCAGTCCGGCATATCAAGAGAGGCAGCAGAGGCTTCAGCCTCATTCTCCCAGTTGCAAGCCGTGAGGCTGCTGGAGGCGCTCACCAGTTGGGTGATGTTCTAGTTGGAGGGAAAAAGCAGAGCTTGCCCCCCACCTCAGATATGGCAGAGGTGACCAAGGTGAAGGTCACAAGCGGTTAACAGGGACCCCTACTTTTCAGCCCTGGTTAACCCCTTCAACCCTGAAAAGTGCATTGGACATCATTTTTTTTTCTGATTTTTTTTTTTTGCCCTGTTTTATTTTTGGTCAAGGTCTGTGTGTGTCAAGTTTGGTGTTCGTTGGGGTCTTGGAGTTGACTGTTTTGGCTAGCCCTGAAAATCCTGAAAATCCTGAAAACTGTTGGGTTTTGTTATAAATGGCCTGACAAGTGGTCTGAAAATTGAGGCCTCCATTAACCGGCTCTCGTGAAGGTGGGGGAAGGCATGGCTATGGAGGAGGAGTGATGGAGGAGGAGGAAGGAAAAGGAGAAGGAGAAGGAGAAGGAGAAGGAGAAGGAGAAGGAGAAGGAAGAAGAAGAAGGGAAGGGCGAAGAAGGCAGCTTACATTGGCTATGGTGGTCTGCATTTTCATCATCTTGGTTGGCGCTGCACCTGGAAGGCTCCTAGTGAGGTGACACTTGGAAGAAAGACTCCGGGGTTGGAATGTGGCATAGCGGCCATAATGGGAGAGGCATCATAGCCTTGTGTCGTCATTTGAAAATAAGAGCTAGGCTCCAGTGTTCTGCCATAGCCACCGGCTTGACCAAGTCGTAGAAGGTGTAGAATGGCTATGGTGGACTTCTTGAGTGGCCAGCAGTAAGGCGAGGATTTGGACATCGATTCTGGTTCATTCGTTCGTTGTTGTTGTTATTATTATCATTAATCAATAAATTGCTGAGAGATATGTTGGAGGAGGGAGTTGGTGGCAAGATGAGGATGGAGTGAAGTTGGTTCTTGCTTGTGTTCATCTACTTCTTCTTCTTCGTCGTCTTCCATCCTCCATTCTTCTTCCTCCTTTGTCTATTTCTATTTCCAATCTCTTCATTTCAGGTGCAATTGAACGGCATTGCCTTTTTCTTTGAGTTGTGCTCTATGGAATATCCAGGATCGTAACATCTCCGAAAATAATTTGACCGAAAGGTCTGCAGACATGCACATTGCATATATAGGAACCAGGGAAAAGAAAATGAAAGAAAAGGACCTTTCAAAATAAATAAATATTAAATAATAAATACCACATAGAAAAGAACGAGGATACCGCAATGAAAAAAAAGAAGAAACAGTGGACGTGCAAAAAAAAAAAAAAAAAAAAAAAAAAAAAAAAAAAAAAAAAAGACACAGGATACGTAATTGGGGAGAATCTCCAAGACATATGCCATATGATTTTCTTGAATTTTTTCAAAATTTTTGTCACATTTTGTAAATTTGTAGATCTGTTAATCAATCTCTGTACACTTTTTGTTTTGTTTTGCTTTTCAGTAAAACTTCAATTAAATCACCACTTCCTTTGAGCCTAAGAGGTCAAACCTCTCCTCGACCCGACCCTACCCTCCTGACTCCTGAGCCATTGAGGGGTCACAAAGTCTACTGGGGGCCGCAGGCTTCGGTAGGCCAACAAGCCCAATGGAACCTGTATCCCCCCAGCCTCCCCACTTCCCCTTCCCCCCCCCCCTCTGTCAACCAGTGCAGGCCGTCGGAGGTGCACAAGGCAGTGGTGGTTAAGTTAAAATTCAACAAATAAATAAGTATATGACATTATTTGAAATACATAACAGCTAAAAATAACACCGCTACTCCCCTTTCCTGAAGATGTTTGAGAAAAACCTCCGTGGCGCTGATGCCACCTCCTCCACTTGATCGAACATCTGTTTGATGTCTGCATTCGGATCCTGGTCAGCAAGAAAGAAGTTCGAAGAACACGACGAGAGAGCACAGAGATGAGTGCAGCCGCGTGTGATGGTATAGCCTACTAAGTTACTAACCAGATATAATAAACTTGAAGTATGAAGAAGTCCTATACAGTTATATAAGCTTATGAAGGGTTTTCTTTTCTTAACATGAGAGCCGTACACTGGCATACAGGCAATAGCTAACGCGCCTTCGGCCTCAGTAAGGCACAAAGAAGTGCAAATCTTTGTTGTGGGTAGTACTTCTCAGTACTTTAAAGCATGAGACTTCACATGCAAGCGGTACTGTGAAGCCGAGTAGAAGAAGAGAGAGGAAGCGACGACTTGCAAAACAAAGTTTAGACTTTTTAAAATTTTGAAACTACAATAGGTTTTACGGAACTTTTACCTCTCCCATTCTCACTCTGTGCCTGCCTGTTCTCCCTTGCTTTCGTTTCTCGACTTATGCGTGTCATCCTTGATTGCGCAGGGGCCATGATAATCTTCTTTCTCTGTATCGTTCCAATTTTAACGGATGCCGCGAAGGACCCCTTGCCATTTTTGACCTATGTGAAAACTATGTTTGCTGGTGATAGGCAACCGGAGTGGAGCCCTCCAGAATAGAAGGGGCGAGTGTGTGAGCGCGTTAAGAAAAAGAAAAGAAAAGAAAAAAACACTAAAATAGTGAATGGAAATGGGTTTCACATCTCAGCGTCCAAGTTCCCCTTCTTGGTCTCGAAGGTTCCATAGGAATAGCACCCCTGGTAGGCTGTCTCTTATACACATCTAGATGTGTATAAGAGACAGCTCCAGAATAGAAGGGGCGAGTGTGTGAGCGCGTTAAGAAAAAGAAAAGAAAAGAAAAAAACACTAAAATAGTGAATGGAAATGGGTTTCACATCTCAGCGTCCAAGTTCCCCTTCTTGGTCTCGAAGGTTCCATAGGAATAGCACCCCTGGTAGGTGGGCAACTAGGTCTAGGCCCTGCCTTCTTCCCCCGAATAGAGGTAGGTCCGTAGGTCCAGTAGGCCCAGTTCACCCAGCAATCCAGTCGGTCAGTCCGCCGGGTCAGCAGCTCAGCCCCACGAAAGTCAGTGGACTCTAGGGAAGCATCGAAGTCCGGCTGCAACCGTCGAGTGCAGGTACTGGCCCGGGAAGTCCAAGATCAGGAACTGCAGTGCGGGATACAAAAGTCCACCTCCACAAAGCGTCAACATCAATTCCATTCGAGCTTGCTGCGAAAGCGCTGCTGCTGACTTGTCGGACCAAGCATCGAGTGAGGGCGAGTGTAGTAAGCAGAGAAGTGGATGGCACCTGGCGCCATAGCTGTTGGTTGAGGGAGAGAGAGATCGAAGCGTGCGGAAGACATTTAGATAGGGATAGCAAGGCCTGAGGGTAGTGTAGGATCATAAGAGAGAGAGAGAGAGAGAGAGAGAGAGAGAGAGAGAGAGAGAGAGAGAGAGAGAGAGAGAGAGAGAGAGAGAGAGAGNATAAGAGAGACAGAGAGAGAGAGAGAGAGAGAGAGAGAGAGACAGAGAGAGAGAGAGAGAGAGAGAGAGAGAGAGAGAGAGAGAGAGAGAGAGAGAGAGAGAAAGAGAGAGAGAGAGAGAGAGAGGGCTACAACCTGAGTGCTGTTGCTCGACGGCCATAGCCGCCTACCTTTGTACACATACAAATACCTGTGGCAAGACGTCTATTCCAGACAAGATCAAAGATCTCATATCTCGTGTTTTCTTTTTCTTTTTTTCCCGTCTTCTTTTTGAGAAACATCGGCAAAGTACCTGCTATGTGGAGCTGGTCCTTTTCAGCCGCCAATTGTAGGGCCATGATTTGTGATAGCTCCAGTCTATTGGTGGGGAGCTGTACCTGCTGGAAACCAGGTCCAGTGTCCACATGTTGTTTTCTGTCTCGGTTGCGCGCAATCATGTGATGTGACGTCTATCTGGTGCGAAGTATATGGGAAATGTGGGCTCGTTTCAATAGCTTCAAAAAAGGTGAAACCGGCAAACCGTACTAACATTATAGTACGATTATCCCATAGAGACCGAACATTCAAGAGAGCGTGCTGATTGACTAGTGAATTTTGAACTTCCAACTCTAAGGCGTTTCCAGCATACAGCGAAGTGATTGAACTCTCATGTTACCATGAGAGGGACCCATCTTGAGCCCACACAATAAATCCAAGAACTCCAACACAGGTCGCATTGGCGGAGATTTCACAATGGCCTGTGGAGTAATGGAAGTCTCCAAAGTTGACTTGCATCTACTTTATTAGAACAAAGAATTACAAATTATTATACCAAATTACAAGTGGATGAAATGAAATCGTTCGAGTGGTTTCGGTAGGAGATAGAATTGCACGGGTTTATGGATTAAACAAGATTCAAGCTGGAGAACTCCAATACTTATCATAGATAGGGGTCGGGAGTTGTGTTTTCCCGCCCTCCGAACCGCACGTGATAGTTTCCCATCATACGGCTCTCCGCCACGAATCATCRTTCGATAATGTTCTYGATAAACTAGTAGGTTTATATAGGACCACGCCCGTCTCAGCACATTGAAACTGTGGACCAAATTTCTTCAGCGTGCTTCTTTTGAACTTAGTGCGATATTTAAGCGCTAAGGTCAATGTGCGATATTTAAGCGCTAAGGTCAATGCACAAGATTGAATATTCCCTCATCGAATCGCTCCCCAAAACCACCTGGAATAGCTAAAATAGGATTCATCAACGCTAACGCGGCTAAATCCGCTATATATTTTAAACGATTTCAATATACTATTTATGCTTCCAAAATACAAAGTTGGACAAATCTGGAAACTTTAGGAAATCTACTTTATACCACGTATTTTTATTTGTTTCTGGTTTCAAGTCTTATTCTATTAGTGGCCATGATTGGAGCTATAGACATCTCCAATTACAAGAGGTAAAAACATGAAAAATTCTCTACTGTTCAAATCGGAGAGCTTATGAATGAAATACGACTTGAAATTTCCAAACACAACACGATTATAGAGCCAAATGGAATAAGCTGCTCGTAAAATCATTCCAATGGGTGCTACTTATTAAAACTGTTTCCATATCTTCTATCTACTTCTTTTCATAGTCTCTAAGGGATCCTCTTGCTAATATTTACCAAATCAACACAGGACTTCCCTTGGGATTGATCTATCCCAGTAATGTAAACCATACATGCAAGCGCACGTCGTGCGCTGATTTGCGGACCATTGGCGCTCAAGGGCACCCCAACGGAGCGGCGCACGACCTGCGCGGCGCACGAAGGCCCAGGCCAAAACTCAAAAAGAAAAAGTCGGAATGTCGATTCATCGCTGGTTCGGCCCCCCAGCAAAAATGGATTTGGGGCCCAATTTTTTTTTTTGCGGGTCCCGCTCCAGCGCGGCCTGAAACGATTTCGAATTTGATTTTCGGTGGGGGGGGACCTTTTTCATAGTTTTCGCAGGTAGAAACTGGCAGGGTTTCGGCGGGCCGTTTACTCGTTGATGCAGTCCCCTCCAGTCCACTTCGGGAAGCAGCGCCGTCAGTCCCCCGCTGTGAGCAGCGCCGACCTCCACCTGCATTTGCATCATCACCAAGGCTGAGCTCTGGAGCGACCATCGCCGACTTCAACCCTCCTCGAAGGTGAGTCTTCACCTGCCCTCCCCTGCCCTCCCTCGAACTCACCTCCTCCCCCTCCTCCTCCTCCTCCACATCTTCCCCTTCCTCCTCCTCCTCCTCCTCCTCCTCCTCCTCCTCCATCTCTCCTCCTCGTCTCGATATTGTCCTTTCCCTTTTTTTTTCCATAGTATCGGATGTTGTACTCGGAGCTTTGATAGTATCTCGGACTACATCCTCGTCTTCTTCGCCTCCTCCTCGTCACTTCCTCCTTCACCTCTCATCAGCCTCCCCTCCCTGTGTATCTTTCCTTCTCCTCCTCCACCTCCTGTCCTCCTCGGCCTCCTCCTTGTCAAGGTCTCGCCACCTTTTCTTGTGTGAACTTCGATTTGTGTTGGTATCACCTCCTCTACCCTTAGTCGTATATCTTTACTCGTCCTCCTCCTCCGTCCCTCCTCGTCCATCTTTCCTCCTCCATCTGTCCATGTCTTCTCCACCATCTCTCCATCTCTACTCTTCCAACTCTCATCCTCCTTGCCACGGCCTCGTCACTTTTTCTTTTTTCTTTTCTTAATGGAAACTTTGAAATTCGAACTGTGATGGTATCTCGTCATCTTCTGATGGTATCTCCTCCTCCTCCTCCTCCTCTGTCTCCTCCTCCTCCTCCTCCATCCCTCCTCGTACATCTTTCTTCCTCCATCTCTCCGTTTCTCCTCCTCCACCTCTCATCCTCCTTGTCACCGCCTCGCCACTTTTTTATTTTATTTTTTTAATGGAAACTTTGAAGTACGAACTGTGATGGTATTTCCTCGTCGTTGTCCTCCTCCATGTCTCCTCGTCCTTCTCCTCCATCCCTCCTCGTCCATCTTTCCTCCTCCATCTCTCCATCTCTCCTCCTCCATCTCTCCATCTCCCCTCCTCCCCCTCTCATCCTCCTTGTCACGGCCTCGTCATTTTATTTTTTTAAGGACACTTTGAAATTCGAACTGTGATGGTATCTCCTCCTCATCATCGTCGTCCTCCTCCTCCCCCATATCTCGTTGTCCTCCTCCTCCATCCCTCCTCGTCCATCTTTCCACCTCCATATCTCCATCTCCTCCTCCACTTCTCATCCTCCTCATCACGGTTTCATCACTTTTTTCTTTGTTTCTACTGGAAACTTCTAAGTTCGAACTTTGATGGTATTTCACCCTCCTTATCACGTCGTCGTCGTCCTTGTCCTCGTCCATTTCTCCTCCTCCTCCTCACCTCCTCCTTCTCATCCTCCTTCTCCATCTCATCTTCTTCTTGTCACACCCTCCTCACTTCGTTTCTTTTTTTTGAATGAAACTCTGAAAATCGAACTCCGATTGTATTTCCTCCTCCTTGTCACGCTGTCGTCGTCACTTCTTTTTCCATGGACATTTGGAAAAGCAATTGTTTTCGTTTCTGATAGGCAATTAATCGCATTTTTTTCCTGTTTATGTTTTGCAAAAGCAGTGAAGTGCTATTTTCGTGGGGTTTTGGGGGGTGTAGGGGGCTATGAGGGGGTGGAATAAGGCTGATTTCATGGGGTGTGCGTTTCGGAGTGGACGCAGGACACGGCTGAGTTTGTGACTTCTCTTCTGCGGTTTTGTGTGCAGATCATGATGACGAGCCACATGTATAAGTCCACTTTGATAAAGCAAGGAATATGAGTGTGAACGATAGACAGAAAACCACGTTGCGAAATCACATAGCTGTCCAGGCAGTCGTATCCAAGCAGAGAGTACAAAATGCACCGAGAAACCATCCACATAGAGCAATACAATGAAGTACTGAGCCAATGTTCAAGCCCGTAGGCCACACCAACACAGTCTCCAAAGTCGCTCCCCTCTGTCTGCCGCCCAGCGCCCAGTCTACTCTACCCGACTATCCTACCTACAGCTGGTTCACGCAACAGGCTCACTTTGACTCACGAAGACCAATGTACATGACTGTCAACACCATAGCCGACCTCTCTTCATGCACCAGGTACGTATCTCGTCACCCTCAGTCAGACCTTAATTACCCCACACTCGCCTCCTTCCCTGAAGAACACTCAATCGCCCCGCATTACACCCTGGCGCCCAGCAGCCCGGCTATGGCCGCCTGCGCCCCGCTGCCCTGCAGCGCCCCACTTCACCACTACGCGCCCCCTCACCGCCCTTGGCAGCAGCGCAGCATCGAGCGATACTGCCTCACTTCTTTTATCGAAGTGGCAGCCTCCTGGATGCTGCGTGTGGCCTGGCTGGAAGCTTCCAGTAGCTTCCGGTTGGGCCTCAGACCCTGCGCCCAGGCCCGAGACTACAGCGGAGGGCCTGGGCCCGTTACAGTNTGGCTGGAAGCTTCCAGTAGCTTCCGGTTGGGCCTCAGACCCTGCGCCCAGGCCCGAGACTACAGCGGAGGGCCTGGGCCCGTTACAGTTGGGCATGGCCTGAGTCTCAGGACTTGGGCTGTTTGCTGCATCTGTGCAGGGCTCCCAGGCAGGTGCGTCGGCAGTATTGCTTTTGCAAAGGCCGGTGGCCTGCTTCCCAATGTATCGGCCCTGCTTTGTGCGTATGTGCCCAGGCGCAACTGTCAAGGCAGGGCCAACTGTATGACGCAGCAATGTGAGGCTCACGCGTCTACCCAACCAACTGGCATGCTGCAAGAGCCTGAATACCCACATATGAAAATGTCGAATTCTGCCTCTGACAAATATTCAGGCCCGCCTTCACTTAGGGCGGGCACTCGGCTTGCTGGGGGCCTTAGCCCAGATCATGTGATGTCTGATAGGACCCCGTGAGGGCTTGTTCCTCACATTCCATCCCCCTTAGCTTCGAAAGTCCGCTGAGATGCTTCATGCTGGTGCCTTCCCCTTCAGTTTCTTCTCATAATCTGCCACGATCTGAGGAGCTGTCTTGCCAAGTTGCTCCTTTGGAATCCATCGATCTTCCTTAGGATTAGTATGATGCCTGAAATGTATTCTGTATTCCCTTGCAGGCTTAGGAGGTCTACCCCTGCCAGGTGGCTTGGGAACAGGCGTATCTTTGTGATCTAGGATGTCGTCGACATCCACGTGGCCATCCATGGTTGGGGGCAGCATAGATCTCCGTGATGGGAACTGTGCTGTCTCAGCGAAAGGTGCAAGCTTGGAGGCGTGAAAAACAGGGTAAGTGCGTAGGTGACCAGGGATACGAATGACGTACGAGGGACCATCCAAATCATTCCCCACAATCTCTAGGACTTCCTAGGGACCGAAATACTGGGGCATTAGTTTCCTAGAGATGCCAGACTCCTGTCCCAACTCACTAGCCTTGACCCAGACACGTTCCCCTACCTGAAATGTGGACTGTCGGCGACCTTGTTCTCAGAAACAATCATGGCTTCCTGAGATTTCTTGATATGTTCGACAATCTGCTGCAACAGTTTCTCATACTGGACACCAAATTCAATGGTTCCAGGAGTTGCAGCAGTTCGGTTTTCAGGCAGGAGGAAGTCTAGAGCAGATCTAGGCTTCCATCCCAGATGCAGTTGATTAGGACTGAGGCCGGTGGTGCTGTGTACAGCATTGTTGTGCAGACTGGCAATGAGAGGTAATTTCTCATCCCAGTCATCCTGGCCGGGCTTAATGTAATGCCTCAGCAGATGCTGCACCACACGGTTAATCTGTTCAGCCTGCCCATTTGCTTCGGGATGATTCCAAGAAGTCATCTGCAGCTGGCTGCCCATCTGCTCAGCGGCCTTCTTCCACATCTCGCTTGTGAACCGCACATCTCTATCACTAACGATTGTCTTTGGCAGCATGGTTGCATCCCTGCCAACCGCCGACCCCGACCGCCGACCGTATTGCAGCCGACCAGTAGGGCCGACCGGTCGGCGGTCTGCCGACCAGTCAGAAAACAACCATCCACTAATTTTTTTTCAGATCTGAGTTGGAAGCTGTACTGCGCTTGCTGAGTACAGCCCAAATCCGTTGAGAAACTTTTGGGGATGGGGGGGTTGGGACTGGGGTGTATACGGGGATATAGTGGGGTATAGGGGTGGTATAGGGGGTATTGGGGGGGTTATGAGGGTGTTGGGGGGGTGTATGGGGGTATTTGGGGAGGGTATGGGGGTGTTCGTGGGGTTATTAGGGGTTCTGACCCCAAAAAAAAAAAAAAAAAAAAATTTTTTTTTTTTTGCGGGGTGCCGACGACCCCCGACCGGTAGGTGCCGACCAGCCGACCAGTCAGGGGTCGCCGACGGTCGGCGTGTGCAACACTGTTTGGCAGTCCAAAATCACGCACCCAGTTATCCATGAATAACTTGATAACATGTTCAGTCCTTGCAGTCTCCGGCATGGCAATTAGTCTAGCATACTTAGTGAACCTATCAACTATGACGAAGATGTGCCTCTTGCCATTCTTGCTGGTCATAAGAGTATCCGTGAGGTCCATGTAGATACTCTGCCCTGGGCCAGCAGGAATGGGTAGAGGCTTTAGTAGCCCAAGTGGAGCTTGAGTCCGCGGCTTATCCCGCTGACAGACCTGACAGGTCTGTACGTACTTCTTTGCATCGTCCAGCATGTTAGGCCACCAAAATCGCTGTACTAAGTTAGCACTAGTCTTCTTGTGGCCGAAATGTCCCGTTGCGTGGCACTCACCTAAAAATAAACTACGCAAAATCTCCTTAGATGGAACAACTAACCTTTTGAACCCTGCCTTTTCAAGAAAGAGTAACCCATCCACCATCACAAACTCGTCAATGGTGGCCTTGTCTTTGGCCTGCAGTTTGTTGATGATGTCCATCATGATGGGATCTTCCTTGTAGACTTCCCCCAAAGATCGAGTAACGTCCTCAGACAAGCCAAACTCGAAAATCAGTGCACCTAGGTAATCTGCCCTCCTAGACAATGCATCTGCAACCTTGTTGTACTCTCCCTTCCCATAGTCTAGTTTGAAGTCATGCTGATTTATGACTTCAATCCAGCGTTTGAGTGCGTTGGAGAGAACTGGTTGTGTCTTGATCCACTTGAGGGTCTGATGGTCAGTTCTCAAGTAGAAGAACCTTCCTAACAGATAGTGCGTCCAGTGGACAAGTGCCTTGTAAATAGTGTAGAGTTCCCTCTCGTAGGTGGACTTTGCCAACTTCTTTGATGGCATCTTCTTGCTCATGTACTCAACCGGTCTCAACGTTTTCCCTTCCTGCTGAGCCAGCACTGCGCCAATGCCGTATTGGCTTGCGTCAGTGGTTACAACAAATGGCCTTTGCGGGTCGGGTACCATGAGAACTTCATGGTGTGTGAGATCATGCTTCAAACGCTTGAATGCTGCCTCACACTCGTCAGTCCAGTCCCATGGTGTGTCAAGTCGAGTTAGATCAGTCAAGGGAGATGTGATCGTACTATAATTCTTAACGAAATTGCGGTAATAACCACACATTCCCAAGAATGATCTGACCTCGGTCACAGACTGAGGTCGTGGCCAGTCACGTATGCTAGCCACCTTTGTATCTTTGGGCCTAATCGCATCCGCAGATACTTCATGACCCAAGTTCAAGATTCGAGTGCGACCGAACTCGTATTTCTCTGCGTTTATCTTATACTTGTGTTGTCGAAGGAGTGAAAGTACTTTGTCTACATGCTGAGCATGCTCCTCGACAGTTCTACTAAAGATAAGTATATCGTCGAGGTACACGACAACGAACTTATCTAAGTAGTCAAGGAAGATCCTATTCATGGCGTGCTGGAATGTACCCGACGCATTGCAAAGGCCAAAGGGCATCACCACAAACTCGTACAGACCGTACCTGGTCTGGAATGCGGTTTTATGCTGGTCCTCTGGTCTTATGGCAATCTGATGGTAGTCGGATTTTAAGTCTATCTTGGTATAGTACTTACACCCCAGCACCCTATCCAATAGGTCGTCGATGCGTGGTAGAGGCTCTGCGTTCTTAACGGTGATGGCATTGAGGCCTCTATAATCAATACACATCCTTAGTGTTCCCCCTTTCTTTGGAACAAATAAAACTGGTGAGCCAAATGAGGAGGTGCTAGGCCGAATCCACCTCTTCTCTGTGAGCTCTTTCAGTTGTCGCCGAAGCTCGTCCAACTCGGTCGGAGCCATCCTATAGATTCTTCCCTTAGGTGTCTTGCTACCTGGGATGATCTCTATGGCGTGGACAACCTCCCTGTCTACAACTCATGTCGGCTCCTCAAACAGATCAGGTTACTTAGCGACGATGGTCTCTATCTCAAGGGTGTTTTAACAGCCTCCCCTTTTGCAGAGACATAGACTAAGTACATTCCTTCCTCTTGGTTCTGTTCATCATAGTTATAAAAGGCAGATGCGCATAAGCACCCATAGGAGTCTATTAACCTACTAGCTTTATACTTAGCCCGTCTAACTGTCCTCCCATTAGGCAACTCGTGCTCCAACACATTCTTGTCCCAGTCAAACTGGGCTTGGCAACATCGAGGTAGTACATGCCCAATAACATGTCAAAGGGCAAATCGTCGCTCACGAGAAATGATATCTTATGGTTTATCTCTCCTCCTTGGCAGGAGAAAGTGCAGACTACATCTTTAACGTGGTCCTCCACCATCATGCACTCTTTGTTGGCCAAAGTAGATGCTACCGGTCTACTAAGGCGTTGCATCCGGTCCTTTAGGCGCAGTTTGTCAACGCAGTCGCGGCTTATGAAGTTTCGCGTGGAGCCAATGTCTACGAAGGCGCCGCACTTGCGTCCACCCACACCAACTTCCACAACGAAGTGCTCCCCTCTAGGACCTCTACTTAGTGCCACCCAGGACTCACGAGGGTCCCTTGCCGACCACTCACCTTGAAGGTCCTCTAAGGCCTCGACACATCCAACGTACAGAGTATAGTTGGGTCCGAATGCGTCTGCGGGGTGGCTAAGGAGTCGATAGCTTCGGCCAACTCTTGAAACAAGGAGGGTACGTCACCCGCTTCAACGAGAGGAGAAGTAGCTACAACTTCTACCGGCCCTAAGTGTTTCCCGAGCTGGAGCTCGTAGAGGCCCCAGACTGAGAAGAAGGAAACCCAACCTTAGGAGGGATCTTCTGCAAGACCTTCGAGTTCTTGCACTTAAACTGCATATCGTCGTACTTGCCACAATTTATGCAAGCACCTCGCGACCAACGGTCCCGCCACCCTTCTCGATCCAAGCCTTCTCTAAACCAAGCTGCTATTTTGTTTGGGTTGGTGGCCTGCCCCTGACTCCTTTGCTGACCGCCCTTGCCGCGGCCATCTGCCTTAGTCTTAACTACCGCGGCGAGGTTGCTACCCTCAACACTTTCCTCGCCATCTAACTCTGCACCCTCCACAAGTTCAGAAACATCATCGATTTCAGTTTGATTCCCTTCAAAATCAACCATCATCAATCGACTACCCTTCTTCTTCCATTCTTGTGTAGTCTTCTTCTTACTCCCGTCCGTAGAAGGGGTCTGCGCACTACCCAACGTAGCCTCTAAATCTAGGGCCTTCTTACTGAATGACTCAAAGGTGTGATACTCACGCCGAGCCTCGCTGGCCAGTAAGTTCTTCATGTCTGTGGGAAGACATCTTAAGAACGTGGTCAATAAGATCTGAGGATTGTACTCCATTCCTGGGATGACAATCAGGCGTTCTACAGTAGTGGTAAGCTCTCGCACCGACTTGTACTTTCTAGCATCAAGCTTTAGAAGCCCATCAGTGGCAATCTGTGCCTGTTGAGGGTTGTGCCATCGAGCCTCCACTAAGTCCATAAAGCTCTCTAGTGTATGGGTCTGTGCCCAATCACCCATTTTCCTGTCGAACCCCTTTGAAGCTACCAATCCATTCAGCCAGCGAGCTGCTGAACCCTCTAAGTAGGATGCAGCAGTTATCACTCCCTCTTCTACCAATGTTCTCTTTGCCCTCACCCAAACTGGAACCGTTCTCAACCACGTGTCGAGAGCCTCATCCTTCTTGTCTCTTGAGAAGGTTGGAGGTGGTTTCAGGGGGGTCTTGGGGTACCAAGACAATTGTTGTCCCGCTAGCGAGACAGGTGGACTGTGGTGTAGCTCCAGTCTCTGGACCAGAAAATGAAGAAGCAATAGTCTGTGATAGAGTTGTTGCTGATGTACCGCTTGGTTGTTGTCTAGACTGAGCGGCATAGGGGCCTGTCATCGCTGATAATGGAAGCAATGGCTTAGCTGCTGTCCGGGTCCCCGGCCTTTGTAGGGCCTGGAGGATCTGGTCCAGGGTGTCCTTCATGGCGTCCATTTTGCTCTCCATGTACGGCTGCACGGACAGGACGCTCGCCTTCAGAATCTTTCCTGTAAGATTAAGGGCCGCTTCATCTAAACCCTCTGGTGCAGCTAGGTCTGCCTCCCTACTCTCTAGTCTGGCTCTTCTATCTCTAATTTATTTTCTTTCTTAGTAGCCTGCTTGAGTTCCTCCTCTAACCTCAGGCGGATCCTCTCTACCTGTTGGAGCTCCATCTGCTCCCTTATAAGATAAGGCGGCAGGCTGGACTGCACACCCACCATCTGACTAGGCGGCAGCTCTGATACCAAATTGCAAGGAATACGAGTGTGAACGATGTACACAAAACCAAGTTGCGAAATCACATAGCTGTCCAGGCAGTCGTATCCAAGCAGAAAGTACAAAATGCACCGAGAAACCATCCACATAGAGCAATACAATGAAGTAATGAGCCAATGTTCAAGCCCGTAGGCCACACCAACACAATATCCAAAGTCACTCCCATCTGTCTGGCGCCCAGCGCCCAGTCTACTCTACCCGACTATCCTACCTACAGCTGGTTCACGCAACAGGCTCACTTCGACTCACGAAGACCAATGTACATGACTGTCAACACCATAGCCGACCTCTCTTCATGCACCAGGTACGTATCTCGTCACCCTCAGTCAGACCTTGATTACCCCACACTTGCCTCCTTCCCTGAAGACCACTCGATCGCCCCGCATTACCCCCTGGCGCCCAGCAGCCCGGCTATGGCCACCTGCGCCCCGCTGCCCTGCAGCGCCCCACTTCACCACTACGCGCCCCCTCACCGCCCTGGCAGCAGCGCAGCATCGAGTGATAGCGCAGCAGCACTTCCGCATTGCCAGCACTGGCCAAAATGTCTGGCCTGGGCTGCCTCACTTCTTTTATCGAAGTGGCAGCCTCCTGGATGCTGTGCGTGGCCTGGCTGGAAGCTTCCAGTAGCTTCCGGTTGGGCCTCAGACCCTGCGCCCAGGCCCGAGACTACAGCGGAGGGCCTGGGCCCGTTACAGTTGGGCACGGCTTGAGTCTCAGGACTTGGGCTGTTTGCTGCATCTGTGTATGGCTCCCAGGCAGGTGCATCGGCAGTATTGCTTTTGCAAAGGCCGGTGGCCTGCTTCCCAATGTATCGGCCCTGCTTTGTGTGTATGTGCCCAGGCGCAACTGTCAAGGCAGGGCCAACTGTATGACGCAGCAATGTGAGGCTCACGCGTCTACCCAACCAACTGGCGTGCTGTGAGAGCCTGAATACCCACATATGAAAATGTCGAATTCTGCCTCTGACAAATATTCAGGCCTGCCTTCACTCAGGGCGGGCACTCGGCTTGCTGGGGGCCTTAGCCCAGATCATGTGATGTCTGATAGGGCCCCTTGAGGGCTTGTTCCTCACACAGCATGGCCATGAAGATGGGGTCCGTGAAGGTGGGGTTAAGGCTGGTGCTGATCCATCTGGCAAGGGCGACTGGTGGCGGCAGCAGTCTTCCTAGTGTGTCGAGTGTGGGTAGGGATAGAGGAAAGGTGATTGCTGCACCCACCTTGCAGATTAAAAAAAAAAAAAACAAGATTCCGGACGGGATATGGCCGCACCCGACAGAGCTCGGCCCCGTGCGGTCCTGTACGGTACGGGTACGGGCCTGTACGGAGGTTGGGGAGGTCCCGGACCAGACCCCGTACGGCGCACCCGACGGTGTGGCGCGCTGTGCAGTTGCAAGTATGATGTAAATGAATGTTTTCCCGATATAGCTGGATGCACACTCTAAGCTTACGATTAGAGGGGACACCTTTGGCCGTGTTTTGTTAGAGCCCGGCCGGATCTCCGGAATCCTGTTTGCTCAGATCAATTTACATATTCCACTCGATTCCTTTGGGATTGCAGGTTAGAAGGGCTTGATTTTATCTTGAAACATCACATGCTCGCAGATGAGGTTCATAGAAAATTTAGCCATTGCCTCTTTTTTTTTCCCTTTGGCTTAGCAATAATTAGGTGGAATATCTTGCTGCCAGGTATTCCAGATTGTCGGTCGAGCTCTCGATTGTCAAATTGTAAGTGGCTGGAGTTATATGCGCCACCTTCACTCCTCCTCCTCCTTTTTTTTTTATATATTTTTTTTCAAACACCCCCACCAGAGTTAGTGGTGCTGATAAGAGCAGACACCACTAGCAGACACCACTAGCACCTGGGGAGAGGCTCCATCTATTGGTGGGGAGCATCACCTGCTGGAAATCGGGTCCAGCGTCCCTTATACAGACTGGATTTGGGATACATCAGAAAAGATTGTGGAGTGTTCCTGCCAGCATTGATTACCCTGGGATCCAGGGGATTGACTGAGCAGGATATTGGAGGGAAGGGGGAACCTCTTCACCCTGAATCCGGCGCCAGATACACAGCTACACGCTAGTTCCTCCCTCCCCCTGAGCCATAGTGAAATCATCCTATCATCGCCCTTTTTTTCAATTACAGACTGACTATTGATTCTCATTTTCCCTAAATGCAATCCTCCAGAGTATGTAGGTATGTGCTTCTGTCTTCGGAGGCTCCATATATGGTGCGCCAGTCGATTCAAGCACACTGTGACGGAGGCTGGTAGGCTGCCTGAACGGTAACTGAAGGAAGTCACACCTAAACTCCGTTGACTACCGGAAGAGGCACATGCACTTGCGCTGGCTGCAGTTGCAGGTGCCGGGCTAACATAGATGGAATAGCACTAGCCCCTTCTAGGGCACAAGGCGTCAGTAGGTGGCGAGACACTACGTTGGGACTCGTCACGGATGGAGGCTAGCTAGCATAGGAGGAGAGGGGAGAGAGAGACTTGGGGGTTGTCTCTTCGAGGCAGTTCATGGTTGTTGATTCTGGGTGTTGCAGTGAATAATGTATTCTTTTTCAGACTATGATAACAATTGTGCGAGCAGCAATGGGAGAACGAGGAGGAAGAGAGGACTGATTATGCTCTCTGTTGCTGTTCTTCTTGGGCAGATGAAAACACAAATTGTTTAAGTTGAAGTGGTTCGTGACAGCCTCTGAGTACCTGGTCACTGTCCTGGATGACACCCACCCACATGGTTTGGCAGATGCATGTGTGGGCATGAGCCATGCAGGACAATGGCAAGGTAAGTTATAAATTAAAATTTTATTTATTTTAAATTATTTATTTATTTTTTTGGGTTGGGGGTGGGGGGGGTAAGTTATTCAGGACATAGGGGCTTTTTGAACCTTTTTCCTTTTTTTTAATTAAAAAAAAGGTGCTGGAAAGTTACCTGCCTGGTGGGTGAATGGTAAACACCCATAACTGTAACTGCTGATAAACAGATCAAGAGTTCAACATTCTTGCACACACATAAGGTTAGGCGCTTCCACCTGATAGTGGATAGTAGTTGGTACGCAGTTATGTTGAGTTTACGAATCAATTGAATCAATCACATCGAGGTTACGAGAAAAAGAAAAATAAGTGTCATTGGATGCGTCTATGTGACTCTATGATGATAAAGATCACATAATTTGTTCATGTGTTTCTCGCTATATGACCGTCTGGCTATTTGGCTATTCAGCTATCCGCTGGTTATATTGACCAGGAGAATGGATGAGAGGTAATAATTGATAGGTGCACAGCACATGGCTCTATCTTATAGCTTCTTTCCTGGATGGCTGTCCGACATGCGTACCTGCAATCCTCCAGATTTGGTTGGGATGCCTCTGATTGGTGCCAGCCTTGCTCTCAGTGCTGTCATCGTGCTGGTCAATATACCCTGCTCGCAGAGTCGCAACTGTGCTGCGACCCTTTCCTTTGCGCCAAGATTCTAATAAACCACACCACAGCAACAAAACAGGAAAACAGGAGAAAAAAGATGAGCACAGTTCAAAATTCAAACTTCAGAAAAAAAAACAAGCCAAAGAGGACGAGCACAACCCCTGGCAAACTAGTCCATTCCACTTATCTATGGTCTCAAACATGCACCAATTATCAACACACCCAATTATATGGCACTGTGGGTGGGTGGGTATCACACACACACACACACACACACACACACACA
>BFEA01000108.1:1328549-1345575 GCA_003427395.1 Chara braunii | reverse complement strand
GCTGTACTGAAAGAGTCCCATACATAGTAGTATGCTTATACACATCTAGATGTGTATAAGAGACAGGTATGGGGGGAACCGGGTAAAACAGGGTGCAGGCCCAGGGCCCAACGTCATGGTCCAGATTGCAAATTTGCATACGGGCCTGACAGGGGCAAAACACAAAGATTTAGGCCCCAAAGGGCATTTAGCTCTACCCACATCCTTTAGGGGCATTTTGGGGTATTTCGCAAATTATCCCTTCTCCCTACCAATTCAATTACGTGTCAAATTTGGACAGGACGGCCTTTCAGGCTTTTTTATTGTCCTTATATAGTATTACGGGGACCCTTGCGATACCTGCTAACAGCAGCAAGTGGGCGATACCGGCCAGGGGTCAGCCAATAGCATAAGGACCGAGTTTCTTCAACCGGCCCAATCACTGTGCCTCCCCTCCGGTCCCCTCCCCCTATGAACATAAGCAGTTTCTGCTCAATGCAACTCCGGAGGACCTACGACATATCTCTAGGGGCGTGGTCCCAGTAGCAAAGAGGATCGGATCGAATGCCTGAATCTGGACGTGTTTGTCGAGAGGGGCAGGAAATCGAGATTGAACTGCATTTCTGCACCTCTGCATATGGACGTGTTTGTCGAGAGGTGCAGGAAATCGAGATTGAATTGCTTTTTTGCACCTCTGCATAAAACATATCCAGATCCGATCCGATCTTCTTTGCTAGTGGGACATAGCCCCAGGTGGAAGCACCAAGCTTGTCGAGGAAGGTACATGAGACCAGGAGGGACTGAACCAAAGACCTCTTGAATGCCACTTGTGTCCCTTACCAACTGAATTAGGCTGCTGGATCTGTCTCTAAACTTGGTTTTCCTATTTCCCATGGAAAATTGCTCTTTTTTTTTTTTTTTTTTTTTTTTTTGGAGAAGTTGAAACTTTATTTTCAAAAAACAGAGTGCTGAGAGGTCGGGGACCTCACAATTCAACCCGGTTGGAACACCATGCTGGAAACGGGGTCCAGCGTCCCATTCTCTGCTTTGTCTATCTCTTAAGTCATACTTCCCAAAAAAAGACAGACTTGAGTGCTCAGAAAAAGAAGGGGGTTGCCAAGCTAGGGCAAGTTAAAAATAAGAATCATCAACATCCCTACAGCCTATGTTGTTTATCTAACAATAATTCTTGGATTTACAACATCGCTACAACCTATGCTGTTTATCTAACAATAATTCTTGGATTTAGTTGTCGCACATATAAAGTTCATACCTCTTGGATGAAGTCTTAGGTATTCCGACTATCTGGTAGTAACCAATTTATTTTTATTTTTATTTTAAAGAGGGGCCCAATGCCCAAGGCTGATATTACCAATATGAATATTGAGGCCGGGGTCCTCACAGTCTACCCGGAGTGACCGAACCGAAAATTGTTGAGAACCGGGCTCAGCTTCCGTTTTCCTTTGAGAAAACTACCATTATCTTCCTCTCAACTGAAAATGGAGAAAACACTACCTCTTCATCCTACTTTCAGGACGCTAGATTAACCTATTGTAATTAGCAGTGTTTTACTCTATAATCCATACCAAGAGATTGGAACAAGGGCTGATGCAGGGGGAGGGAAAGGATCTGGGAATTCTGCTAGAGGACGCTTAGGTATTGAAGCCTCAATAGTAGTCCAATCACCAAATGCCACTTTGTAGTCTCTTTTAATTACARCATCATCATCATCCATTGCCCCATTCCATATGACATTCCCGATTCTCCCTCCCTGGTTTCCGCCCAGCCAATTACGACTGAATTTTCGAAAATGTGTTTGGATTTCTAATTTATCTGAGAGAAATTGAACTTTTTCCTTTATTTGAGTCCATTTTGTTAAGATGTCTGTTTGAATTTGCTGTTTGATAGTCTCTGTGAAGTCCGACCCATCTAATCTGGCCCCTTCCCATTCATAAGTGCACCTCATCATCCAAATAGCCCACATTACCGCTCTTCTCCCTATACGAAATAGATTATCCACAAATTCTTCATTATTCTCCACTAATTCTTTATCAGGGATCCATGTCTCTAGAAGGATCACTTTCCACCCCCATGGCCAAGGGACCTGGGGGACTATTTGTGACCAGATGCGGTCCCACCACCTCCATATCCAGATAGAGTCAGGACATTGCATAAAGATGTGCTCTATAGTTTCAGGAATTGTTCTACTCGGGAAGGCTGATCTGCAAAGCTTACACCATCTTGATGTTAGTCCTTTCTATTCTAAAGAAGATCAGTCAATGAGCCAATCATTGGTTGTGAGACACCTATGTTCAATTTGCAATTGGAGGGAGGCCAATTTGGCTGGTTTGTCTTTGACTGTTTTAAACCATCTAACTGACCTCAACTCTTCCTTACTTATATTACGGTATTTCATCCACCTGGTGGAAACCTTGTCTTTCAAATTGATTCTCGGGCGCAGCATACGATAGGGTGTTTTGACTTTAAGCGAGTGAATAACCCTTTTGAATGATCTATTATGTCGTCCAATTTTTGTTGCTGTACTCCATACCCAATTGGTCGGGTCAAAAGGAAGTGCGGAGATAGGACACTCCGGTTTGAAGGCTACCCAAGAATCTTTACTTCTGATTACCCTTATCTTGAAAATATGTTGAGCCTGGACCCATCGGGTTTCCCCTTGACCCATTTGAACGACGACATTGGTAGAAGATAGAGAAAAAAATTGTAAGAGAAAGCCCCCATTTTGGGCATGCTCAAGAATTCTGCCAATCAACTGGGACTGAGACTTGAGTGCTACCCAATCATTTATCATTAAATTGGGACCTTTTCTAAGTATACGAATCCATTATAGTGGGATAAGTTCTATCATCTTCTCTAGAGCTTCCTTCGAGTGATGACAATACCTTAGTCGTCCCCTTAGTTTAGATGGATCAATCCGATCATTTGTTTCCTTATCCCATATATCATTTATCCTCATAATTCCATTGTTAATCCATCCTTTACAAGGCGAGCGCATAAAATGGAGAACATAACCCTGGGAGTCACAAATCCACCTGTTATCAAATAAAGGTTGTTGACACACTTCCTCTCACCTTTCTGGTGAGAGTTTGTCTGCTAGGGGAAGTTGCCATCAGGTCTTAAGCATAGAAACCCAAAATGGGTCATTCTTCAAGTCTTGCCTGACAGCCTTCCTACTTGAGCCTGCGGATGTTGTTACAGATTTGGAATTCCCCCTTGGGATAGTCCAAGATCTATTTTCCAACCATGTCAAAGGATGAATTCCCTCAGTCGTAAGGGGCGCTAGGCATTTAATTTGTTCCAAGGCCAAAGGTGCCCATGGGGTCTGGGGATTGAATAAAAGACGTTGAAACCATTGGATAGAAAGTGCCTTGGTCTGAATTAGAGGATCAAGAATCCCCAGTCCACTCCTCGCTTTTGGTTGAATAATGGACTGTCATGCTACCCTATTGATAACACTGTTGTACTCATGATTGCCCCTCCATAAAAAGGCAGTCAGCTGCCTCTGAAGAGTTTTAAGGGAATCTCTATCCATAGCCAAAATCCCAGACTTATACCACATAGATGCCAGGATTACATTGTTAATGATCATCGACCGTCCAAAAATAGAGGTATGTTTATTCTTTCATAATTCCATTTTAGACTGAGCAGGTTGGGAAATCCATTCATTATGATTCTTTGGTTTACCTTCAGCTGATAGAGAATCCCTAGCACCCTCATAGGAGTATCCAGTGATAACCATTTTATCCTTGGTAATTCTGGAGGTCTCCCACCTTGGTGGTGTATCCACCAACCAGTTATTTTACTTCCCTAATTAACTTTCATGTCTGATAGGCGACAAATTTTTTCTATCAAATTTTGGATTTCTGCCATATTTTTATAGGCAGCATCACTGGTAGTAACCAATTAGATATCTGCAGTTCTCCTCCTGGGGAAACCTCTACCAACGCCTTCTTTTTTCCCCAAGTATTCAAAAAACAGATAAGCTCCTTCCATTTCTTTCCCTAGTGGACCTCCAATCAGTCAAAATAGCCAGTCGGATCTGTTTTTTTGCCAGCGCAATTTGTTGATGCTTGGAGAGGCTGTCCCCATTGAAGACTTTGACATTTCTTCCTTTCCAGATGCTGTGCATCACCGCTCCTTCACACACCAAGGCAACGTACCCCCATCCTTGTTGCAGGTTACTTTGGCTATTGCACACACTGTGTTGAATCCATTTGTCTGTCCAGGGCCATTCCGCCCCAACATACTTCTCCCAGTGGAAAGTCCACCATTGCCATACTTCATCCGAGAGTGGGCAGTATACCCAAATGTGAGCTGACGACTCCCACCCCCACTCGCATTTCTTACATTGGATATCCAAAGGCATTCCTTTGGATTCCAACCACACTGCTGACGCTGTGACTTGAAGCGACTGTAACCATATTAGGCCTGCTTGCTTCAGCGATGGAATTTTTTTTCAAGGCTTGCCATAAGTATGGGAAGTTAAGCCTTGTGGCTTCCGCTCCCTTCAAGTACATGAAGCGCTGAGTGGCCATTACTATTGGAGATCTCTTGATTCTCTGTCGCTGAATGTATACTCCCATGCTAGTTTTATATTGGAACACAGGAATCTGTATTCCTTTCTTCTTGTCCTTCCATCCCACTAGAGTTGGGTCTATTAGGACCCCCCATGCAGGACTGGTCAACAGTTGGAAATTCAACTTCCCTGGTTTGGGATCCATCCATACTATGGCTTCCTCCAGACCCACCGTCGTGGGGATGGTTTCCCCGCCTCTTGGCATTAGATAAGAGGGTTCTGGTACCTTTTATTCACCTTCCATTTGTCCAATTTCATCCCTCCCCCTAACTCGGGGCCCACCAGGGCCACCACCCTTCCTACCTCATCTCCTCTGGCCGAGGTGTACAGCCAGGTGCCACTAGCGTGTTCCATGAGGTCATTCAACATGGTCCTCTAGCTGTTGGGTATGACTTTGAGGAGTAGCCTATAGTTATCTGCTACTCTTACTCATGGAAGCTTAAATTTCAACTCTGAAGTGGAAATCCAGTTAGCAAGGTCTGCATAAATTGCTCATTCTATGATCACAAACAATCACAGGAGGGCGGGGGCCAAGTCCCACATATGTCGTTGAGTTGAACTAGCTCAACGGTGTGACACGGTTTCGGCAAATTGAAAATTCGAAACAAATGCAAAAAAAAGAATAAAATGCTGCTGGAAGCTTTTTCCCCTACGGTAGTTTGCGGAAAAAGTAAATGAAAAACCAAATGCTACTGAAAGCTTTTGTCCGCATTTTTCAAACATAAAATGGGGCCATGTCCCACTTCCAGGGGCGAGGTCCAACTAGGAAAGAGGATTGGATGCAATGCCTGAATCTCGACGACGTGGTCGGGAAGGTGCAGAAAATCGAGATTGTAACTGTTTTTCTGCATCTGCGCATAAAACACACCCAGATTCAAAATCTTCATCCAATCCTCTTTGCTATTGCTAGTGGAACCTGGCCCCAGAAGTTGTAGACCGACCTGGTGTGCGACAGTTGATAGATCCATTGAGATTTCTTTCTCTTTTACTTTCTTCTTCTTTTTTCAAAAGTGATGATGGCCTTGAGATATCATCACTTATCCAGCGGCCTACCGTCTTCACCCGAATAGAACGCCTGGTCTTTTTNTTTTTGAAACACCCCCACCAGTGTTAGTGGTGCTGATAAGAGCAGGCACCACTAGCACCTGGGGAGAGGCTCCATCTATTGGTGGGGAGCATCACCTGCTGGAAAGCGGGTCCAGCGTCCCATATACAGACTAAAATTAGAGTACATGAGAGAAAACAATGTAGGAAGTTCCTGCCAGTGCAAACTTTCAGTCTAGATACAGTGATAATGATCGGGTGTTCTATTCGGGTGAAGATGGCAGCCCAGTTGTTGAGGCATGCAAGTGGCATTCAGGAAGTCTTGGGTTCGATCCACATTGGCTTCATGCATCTTGCTGGGCAAGCTTGGCACTCTCCACCTACCGGCAAACCACCAGTAAGTACCTCTCCCATACATCGGCTGTGGGCACCAGTACTTCCTAAAGTCGTGCCCGTAAACAAGCCACAATTTTAGAAAACCTACGGGCCACTACAGGAGCACCCTAATTCATCCGACTAGAAACGTTTCTGCGGCTGATAGCTGGGCCAAGTACTGGTGGTCCAACACGCCACAACTTTCGGCCTTCGGGGCTACCGGACCACAATGGCTGGTTGCACCGGCCAAAAGAAAAAGAAAAAGATGTTGCGAACCACCACTACCTCGCCCATACATCGGCCGCGAGCCCTTGACGTTAAACCACCAGTACATCTTAAAGTCGTGCCCGTAAACAAGCCGCACTTTTAGGAAACGGACGGGCCACTACAAGAGCACCCAAATTCATCCAACTAGAAATGTTTCTACTCTATTTTTTCCCCACGGACGATAGCTGGGCCAAGTACCGGTGGTCTAACACGCCACAACTTTCGGTAGGGACCACAATGGCTCACTTGAATCAAAAAAGAGTCCCAATCACAAGAGACCAACCAAACCCCAACCCACCAAGTGTTCACCCTTACTCTTCCCCCCTCATCTTTGGCAATACTGCATCTTATCTTTTCTCTCTCATGAATGGTTGAGTGACTCTAGCATCAACCTATTTCTGGGGCTCGTGACTCGTTCTGTCTCCTGAGATAAGGAAGTGGCATAGCAGCAGACATCCAGAGAACTCTGAACAGTAGTCTATCGAGTAGAAAAAAACTCATCCTTTCAAGAAAAAAAGTAAGAGTCGCTCGATCTATGCCAACATTACATTAATTCATTGCTACTCATTTGGCAAGATGAAAGGATCATCTGTGCACGTCAGAGCGCCCCCCTGTCGTAGCCTGAAACTATTATGATGTTGTCCTCCACGATAAAGTGGTAATATCAATACCTGATCTGAAGGGAGCCTATCTTAGCTTAGACACCCGAGGTCTCACTCAATAAGAAACCTGTTGTCGTTCGTAACTCAAATCAGTTACTGTACTCGAGACAGTTACAGTAACTCGAAACAGTTGCGCCCTGTAACTCAAAACAGTTGTGGCCTGTAACTCAAAACATTCACTCTACTGGAGACCGTCACAGTAACTCAAAACAGTTGCGGCTTGTAACTCAAAACATTCACTGTACTAGAGACCGTCACAGTAACTCAAAACAGTTGCGGCTTGTAACTCAAAACATTTACTGTACTGGAGACCGTTACAGTAACTCAACACAGTTGCGGCCTGTAACTCAAAACATGTACTGTACTGGAGACCGTTACAGTAACTCAAAACAGTTGCGGCCTGTAATTCAAAACATTTACTGTATTGGAGACCGTTACAGTAACTCAAAACAGTCCGGCCTGTAATTCAAAACATTTACTGTGCTGATACGTCATACTCAAGAAGTCACAAGGCGGCCTAGGAATCTTGGACCCAGAGTTACAAATCAAGGCGCTGCAAACCAAATGGATCATTAAGACAATAACTAACCATAATCTACCATGGACCAAGCTAGGATTGTGAAGGATTCAACAACTAGCCAAATACAAAACGCCTGATAACATGAGGGGCGACTTCTGGATCATGTCCAAATCTTGGGCAATGAAGGGAACCGAGCGAGAGGCAGGGATAGAGCAAGGGGAGGAACAACAAACTGACGACTTCTGGAGACAGCTGTTGAAAACATGGAGAGAAATTCTGCCTGCTAAAGTGAGGGAACCCACAGTCAAAGAAGAGGTTCTCCGTCAACCCCTCTTCTGTAATCAATGGATCCTAGACGCACAGGGCAAACCCTGGACGTTGACCGGTAAGGATTCAAAATGGGGAACATGGCTAGAAAAAGGAGTGTGGCAAGTCAAGCACCTATGGCACGACGCAGAAAGGAGATGGAAAAAGACTGGAGAACTAAGGGAAATCTTGAAAGGATGCCATAACCTGAATAACATCCTGATCTCCATACCAGAAAACTGGCAACGGCTACTTAAACACCCATGCTTATGGAAGGCAGGAGACTGGGCGACAAGAACGACAGACAATATTCCTACCTCGGCCTATCAGTTTCGATCAAGAGAAGGACCGAGGGGGGAATGGATGATCTGTGACATATACTCGATTGAAAACCCAGGGTCAACTACAAGCCTCCTTAGCAAAAACCAAGCCGGCGAAATTTCAATACCAGAACAGTCATTGAGGAAGGTAAGGGTGGTGGAAACCGGAGAGCGCCGTATCTACAACCCACTCACTGGCATAGCAGACCTAGAGATAGACCCAGCTGAGTGGGCATGGAAAAGAAAATCAGTCAGACTAGGAATCGAGAAACGCACAAATATATTGGAATATACCACCGAACTGGGCTATACTCTAAGAATGCGATCATACCCCCTAACCCAGATCACTAGCCAAAGATGGGAGGAAAAACTCAATCCCCCTCCTAACCGGGTGTTGATCACGTCGTGGAGTGGATTTTTAGCCACCACATCTGTAAAGATCAGAAGTTTTCAATGGCTACTAATGCACAGAGCCCTGCCAGTTAATCAATGGCTGAACAAGAGAAGAAGCATTCAATCAAGATCCCCCTATTTGCTCGGAAGGCCCAGTCGAGGACATAGAACACTGTCTACTTCACTGCCAAAAGGCTAAGCAGCTGTGGGCGAAAGCGTCCGAACTATGGCACTCAATTACAGGCAAATCCCTGCCAACGGATCAGATCCCACTCCTTCTAGGTCTACACACACAAGAAGTAGGGCAAGGGTTCGAAACCTCCCTTTTCCACATATTAAGACTCGCAACACTATGGATGATATGGAAGCGTAGATGCCAGGAAACAATTACCCACTCCACCCTAGCAGCACAGGAAGCGTGGGAAGGAAGCCTCAACCTCATAGAGACCGAATACAGAGGACGATGGAAGAAGACATGCAGGAAAATAGACAATAACCCAGCGGATAAGGATAAAATAATAGACTCATTCAAGAAACAATTTTTAGGAGAAGGGAAAATAGCAGTAATAAATCAAAACAAAATTCAATTTGGACAATGGAGATACACACACTTAATCCACTCACAGTTGCTAGAAGCACCAAGAAGTAGAACGCATCTGACAGATATGACGTTGGCCCTAAACTAACACACAATAGACACAAATAGAACTAGAAGGAGGGAACCGAATGTACGACCATCACTAACAAACATACCCTCAGGCATATTTAAGCGAAGAGTAAACTAGAAGATATATTCACAAATCTCCTATATCAAACGACTAGGAAAGCCGATTGTATAGGGTCCAAGGGAGGGCAAGAGACAGAAACAACAGCTCAGGCAAAATAGAGTGTAGCTGGCAATAAAAAAAGAGAAGACCAAGGACAACACTTCCCCCCAACAAAACTCAGAAAATCCCCAATCCAACAAAAACCCGTCCACACAAAAGTAACACAGACCCCCCCTACCACTTCTACCCTCCCTCTCCCACCCCAAGCCTACAACCCCAAACACACTGACCCAGAACCCAAAACATTCACCACTGCACAAACCCCCTCAGCCACTGACACCCCCACCCTAACTACCCCTTCAAGAAACCATAGGCATATTCAACAGAGCCAACTCAAAATAGAGTAGAAACAGACCATAAAAACACACGACAGCCAGCAAGGGGTTAGGGTTCTAGATTGAAGGTTTAGGTAAAAAAGACAGAAGTCTAAAACACAGCCTAAGACTAGAGACTATTACAGCACATAGAAGGACAGGGTTGGGGTCATAGTTAAAGGAGCGGATGAAGACCGAACCAACCCTGCCAGCAATCCTCACAGATCAGACAGCCACATAGCTGAGAAGAAAAGGTAGAGTCAACCTACACTCAGGCGGACTGGGAATTGGAGAACCACGACTGTATTACAAACGAGGGTTTAGGGCTTACGGTTAAGGGCCTAGACAGAAACAAGGCAATTAAAGGCATAAGGCTATACAGATTTCCAAAGGATTCACAAGTCTCCGGAGGGCTCTAGCATAACACACCTGTTCGGCAGCTTCATAGCTGAGAGGAGCAGAACTGGAACCAGACAGATCAGCAGACTGCGTTAGCACAGGCCAGCTTAGGCAGGGGTGAGGGGGGGTACATCCTTCCTCAAGGAAGTAATCAATGCCACCCACTCGGGCCTCCCAGCCATAATGGGGAGGAGCGTGTGTGAGTACTTCATGTATTCCATATTGACTTGCCGGGGGAATAGAGACTGGACTGTTGCTCCCCAGAATGGTAGGAGCCAGAACCGTGAGGTTATGAAAAAAAAAAAAAATAAAAAAAAATTACTGTGCTGGAGACCGTTAGAGTAACTCAAAACAGTTGCGGCCTGTAACTCAAAACACTTACCGTACTGGAGACAGTTACAGTTACTGGCCACCAGTTACAGTTACTGGCCACCTTCTGGAGTTGCCACCTGTAACTCAAAACAGTTACTGTATTCTGAAGAGGAGAGGCCCGTTCCCCTTTGGAACTTAAAAAAACTGTACCCAAGAAGCCACTTGCTGAGGCCTCCATCTCTTTCTTTCAGACAGGCTCGCGTAATGGGGATCTGACTGGTGGTTACGTGATTGGTTTTGCTGTGGCAGAAATTCGCTCCTGCCATAATGTCCCACCGTAGTGTGGCTCGAGCGTGCTATTGGCAGGCTGGCCTGCTGCGGTGCGACTCTTGCTGTTGTCGCACTGACCTACCTACGGCAGCCCGAGTGTGCCCGTTCTCCCATTCAAAAATATTTGATGAAATCGAGGCAGTGCAGCATTGATTGCAATTTTTTTAATGGAACTCAGAGATTGGGTTAGTCCGCGTCTGAGAATCTCTGCAGGCCGATTCTCAGCCGATTCTCAGCCGATTCTCAGCCGATTCTCAGCCGATTCTCAGCCGATTCTCAGCCGATTCTCAGGCGCCGGCTAACCCAATCTCTGAGTTGCATGAGCGATTGCTGTCATGGGGAGACTGAATCTGAGTTGCATGCATATGTAATTGCCAGATCGCTGTCATGGGGAGACTGAATCTGCGTTGCATGCATGCATAATTGCCACCACCCCAGGAGACTGACGTGATCTGGGTCTCGTGACCAAACAAGCTGTCACGGGAACACCGCCCGCTGTGACCTGGGAGATGACCACCGTCACCGGGATAGTTTGCGCTTATGTTATGGAATTGACTCATGCAAAAAAAAACACCTAAGCCTGCATGCTATTCTGTGCTACGTTGCGAACTCTCAAGGTGATGCTGAGTTGAAGTTGCTTAAGTCAAGGTGACACTATGCTATAGTATAGTATAGTACTGCACGCACAGAAGAATAGCTAAGTGCCAGGACCAAACTGCATGCTGTACTCCATGCATATGGTTTTCTAACCAGCAGGCTGCAGCTCATGCGGCCTGTAACTCAAAACAGTTACTGGCCACCTTCTGGAGTTGCCGCCTGTAACTCAAAACAGTTACTGCCCGATTGCATGTTGCGGCATGTTGCGGAATCATGTGACAGGGCTCTACAAGTTCTGACGCCATCAGAACTTTGAAGAGCAGGCAACAGGTCACACAGCACGCTACGGGAGCAGGCAACATGTCACAACAGTACACAGTGTGACCACCCACGAGGTCACACAGTCGGCAGTGTGAGACCAGGCAATAGGTCCAACGGTAAGTACGCAGTGTGACCAGCCAACAGGTCACACACACAGTCCGCAGTGTGACCAGGCAACAGGTCACACACACAGTCCGCATTGCCACCAGCCAACAGGCCACACAAAGTCTGCAGTGTCACCGGGCAACCGCTCACAGATAGATGCATGGATCCTGGTCAATATTTTCGCAGTAGTATGGAAAATCATGCAGTGGAAGATGAGAGCTCAATTTCTGTTGCGAGGTTTTTAACTCTTGTGCTGTGTGACCAGAAGAGCCCTTACTGCAATGTCACAAGACCGTCGGGGAAAAAAAAAAAAAAAGAAAAAAAAAAAAGAAAAAAAAAAAAAAAAAAAAAAAAAAAAAAAAAAAAAGAACCCGAACACACACACAGCAAGCACACCCCCATAGATAGACTGAAAGCCTACCTAGTGCACCCACCCAGCTGGCTTGGCAGTGTTGACATATCCGACAAAAGTCTCAAAACCGGCTTCTTGAAAAAAAAACACATCTCACAACCGCGGTTGTACCGAAACACGAGGGGGAGCACCGCTTAGGGAATCAGGCGGACCCTTGTACACTGGACTGAACTCTATCGAACGAACGAACAAGCAGGCAGGGCACACTCGTACTCGTACACACAGAGGCAGACACGGGAGACAGACTGACAGTCGTACAGACAGGCACGGGCGCATACGAGGGGAGGGAGGTGGAGGGGGAGGGGCAGGGGGGAAGGGGGGGTGGGTGGGTGGGTGCGCAAGCAATCAAGCCGAGCAAGCGTGGTAACGAGGGAGAAGGTAAAGGTTTATAGCCTTCTACAATTAGTATTTAATTATTATTATTATTATTATTATTATTATTATTATTATTATTATTATTATTATTATATTATATTATTATTACTATTTATGATATTATATTTTATTATTTATTATTATTATTTTCATTATTAGTATTATTATTATTATTTTATATTATTATTATTAATATTCGTTACAGTTCTTCTCAACGTGGCCTGATGACATCTTGGCAGAGAGAGCAACACGCCGCCGAAATTGGGAAAGAGGGAAGTGTGTGTATCTTCTCGTTATAAATGGATTGTTACACTCGCTGGCGATCATTTTTCGCACTTGTCGAGTGGTTTTGTTCTCTTTCACTCCTCTCTTTTTCTCCTCCCCTCCTCCTCCTCCTATTTCTCCTCCCTCTCTTCGCTCTCCTCCCTCTCCTCCCTCTCCTCCCTCTCCTCCCTGTCTTCCCTCTCCTTCTCTTTTCCCAGGTCGTCGCCTCGGCCTCTTGTTGCCCACCATCACCATCACCATCATCACCATCACCATCACCATCACCATCACCATCATCACCATCACCATCACCATCACCATCACCATCACCATCATCACCATCACCATCACCATCACCATCACAATCACCATCACCATCACCATGATCACCATCACCATGATCACCATCACCATCATCACCATCACCATCACCATCACCATCACCATGATCACCATGATCACCATGATCACCATCACCATCACCATCACCATCACCATCATCACCATCACCATCACCATCACCCAGACAATGGGTGTAGGCGCATTAAAGTTGATTAAACCCTTTTCTTTGGGGTCTTGAAAAGCCCTTCTTTTTAGGGTCTTAGGAAAAAAGAAAAAAGAAAAAAAGAGAGAAAAATGAAAATTTTGAGAAAGTTTATGAAAAGGTATCAGAGGGCAAGAATGCATGGTAGCTATACACAGAGGCAAGAATGCATGGTAGTTATACACAGCCCACGTGGCTGAATTATACATGAACTGTTCTCAAAAAACACACCTGAGTTCGAATCCAGATGGAATGAAATGTGACTCTGACTAAAATTACTGAAGGACGGTCAGTTCGATGATGATGCTATCTCAAGGCCCTAGCCGTTTCACAAGGGGGRAAGAAAAAAARGGGRGRGGGGGGGGGGGGGGGAAGCTAAAGTGAACGCACGGCACACTTGTATGCCCAGCTAATGGATTTGTTTTTAATTTTTTTTTTAGCTAATGGAGAATTTACCCTCGGGTTTAACGGAAAATTTTACCGTGGTCCTTCGGGACATTCTTTGAAATTGGAACGATACAGAGAATGAAGATTAGCATGGCCCCTGCAGAAGGATGACACGCATAAATAAGGAAATGGTCCAAATTAAAAAAATAAAATAAAAAAATCCTCGGGCTTAGCGGAAAATCCGTCGTTTCTTCGTTTTTTTTAACTTTTCATTTTCGATGAACTTTTGTAAAGGTTCCCCCCCTCCCCCCCCCCTTCCATCACACCATATCAATTTGCCTCTGGCGATCTCTGACGTTCCGTCCTTCCTCCCTTGGCTGCTGGAACCCTTTTTTTATTATTATTATTTTTTTTTTTATAACACTGCTCCTTTCTATACGTGGGGAGCTGCCGGAAATTCTCGTTGCCCTCATCGCTGAAGTTCTTCTTTCTTGCTTTTTGTTTTCCCTTTTTTTTTTTTTTTTTTGGAAGAGGCGACAACCTTGAGATGTCATCATTGAACTGACCGGCCCCAGGTAATTCATAATAATTTTATTCTGGCCATCTGATTGTATCAGGATTCGAACTTGGGTCTGATTCATATTTCAACAGTTCGGGGGTGTACCAAATGAGCTTGGCCCGTTGGTTCTTTTCTTTCTTTCTTTCTTTCTTTCTTTCTTTTTTTCTTTCTTTCTTTATTGGGGTAACTTCAGTCGAGTCAGAAAAAAAACGAGTTATAATTGCACTATGGGGCAAGATACAGTTTGCAATTATTGCACTTTGGGCACCCTACACCTGGTCAGAAAGCTGGGTTGTATACATTGCCCGAACTGCAATTCGAAACTGTATCACCATAGTGCCATTATAACTCATTTTTGTGACTCCGGGGTAGTTTCCCCTTCTTTCTTTCTTTCTTTCTTTAGGCATAAAGATAGTTATGATGATGATGATGATGATGATGATGATGATGATGATTAACATGCATATGTTGATGAAGAAGGACGAGAATGAAACTCATGGTGCTACAGAAAAAAAATGATGTGGATGAAGATGATTATCAATGAAATCATGATCTGGATCTCTTGGAGGTTCTGCTGTCTTGGGAAAAGGGGGGGGAGGGAGGGAGGAGGTAGAGGTTGACATCGAGGAGAAAAAGCGACGACAATATCGATGTTGATGATGATGATGATGATGATGATGATGATGATGATGATGATGAGGAGGAGGAGGAGGAGCTGTGACCCCCCGTTGGCCCCCTTCCCCTTCCCCCCCCTCCTCAAGCAGCGCGCCCCCCAAAACCTTAGCCTCCGCTTCAGCTTTCCAGCGGCTCGTATCAGGGACTCGAAAAATCAAAATACGTTAAATAACCAGATTTTTATTATTATTATTATTATTATTATTATTATTATTATTATTATTATTAGCATTTTAATGTTTTAAATAACCAGATTCTGGCTCTCAGATGCCTGCCTATCTGTGCAAGCTTCAGACTTTTGAACTTTTTTTTTTTTTTTTTTGTGAAAAAAAAAACTTTTGAAGGACCACCCACTTTGTGTCAGACTTGTCCAGGTGGTCATTTGGGTCCCTGTCCCTGTTAAGTGTGTTCATTTGCGGGAAATAGGGTTGACAGCCCCCCTGTGTCGAAAATTCAGCTGGCCCACTGCTGTACTAAGCTCCTGTAAGCCCTTTCCTGGATGCATCGGACCAGGATTAAGGCCACATTCCGCCGAGAAAAGTTTAGAGTGTGTGTATGCTAAAAAAAAAATCCTTTCGTGGATGCATCTGACCGAACATATGGCCACATTCGTTCGCGAAAGTTCCGAGTCTGAGTGTATGCTAACAATCCCTTTCCATGTTTTGACCTTCTCGCAGAGTCTCCCCTAAGGCCGTCATAATCACAGCAATCACGGAGCAAGTGGCTGGTCACACACACAACTTTTCTGGGCTCATATAGACTTGAGTACACCCTTACATATATACATATATGTTTAACGATATATATATATCGTCACAAACAGAGCTGCCTATGGTAAACCGTAGAGGCAGAGAGAGGGAGAAGAGGACAACAAACGAGGGGCTGTGACAGACAGACCGTTTCGTCGGAGTTTCACCGACTGTTCATGCTTCCAAAATAAATGGCTGACGTGCTGCACAGCGCAATGTGTGAGGTTCAGGCAATGGAGATGGGGACGGCATTGGGAGCAAAAGTTGCTACCCACAGGACTCAAAAAGGGAGGAGTGTGAGCACTCAACATTTTCACTTTCAGCCAATCATCTTCTTTAGACCACGTGGAATTGGTAGCGGGGGGCATTGCTCCTCATGGCAGGCCTCTTCGTCGAAGAAGGCGAGCGTGAAGACGAGGGGCACTCTTTCTGTGCGCTACGTGACAGATGAACCTGGACACGTGGTCGGATGGTACAATGGTGGTGGGGGGAAAGATGTGTGTACCAAGGCCTGCAGAGTAGGGACGGCATGGGGCCACGTGGCACAGCGAAAGGCCTCCTCTCGAATCTGGCAAGCTACAACGAAGATGATGATCCTCAGCTGTATCGAGCGTGGTGTCGCTCATTCTGAGTGTGTTCGTCTTGTCGCGATCGCGACCCTCAGTCGTAGAACGACAGCAAGCCCGTCTCACAGCATCAGGTCCATTACACAGCTGCCACGTGGACATGGAAAGCAGCCAGCTATGGCGGACGTGACAGTGATGCCTCGGTTGACCGCTATGGTGGATAAGCTATCCCTTGAATTGAAGGAGAGGAGGGTAAGCAGCATCAGCGGCAGCAGCAGCAGCATCAGCAGCAGAAGCAGAATCTTCAGCAGCAGCAGCAGCAGCAGCAGCAGCAGCAGAAGCAGAAGCAGAATCTTTAGCAGCAGCAGCAGCAGAAGCAGAAGAGACAGAGGTAGCATTAGGAGAGAGAGGAGGACCAGGATAACGATGGCACTAAGGTATGAGTCACATGTGGCTATGGCGGACACAGCGGGAGATGGCGATGGAGTTGCAGTTGGGGAGCGCAGAGGCGTTCAAGAAGAGGAGTCGCGGGGTAGTGCTGCCGAATTCTGCGGTGCGGAGGGCGTAGTAATGAGCGGCAGAAGAACGGCGGCCAGTGATGGGGTGGAGGGAGAGAAACGGTATTACATCCACACGTTTGGGTGCCAGATGAACTCTGCTGATTCTGAGAGGATGGCGGGCATCCTGGAAAGCATCGGATATGCCAACGTGGAGAACCCTGATCGTGCAGACTTGCTCATCTATAACACGTGTAGTATCAGGGACAAGGCCGAGCAGAAGGTGAGTGTTCACGCTGTACTGAAAGAGTCCCATACATAGTAGTATGT
>BFEA01000108.1:1259479-1270211 GCA_003427395.1 Chara braunii | reverse complement strand
CTCTCTCTCTCCAGCTCAGGCTCTGGTGCTGGTGTGATTTGCATTGATCAGTCAGTCTTTTTGCGTCTCCAAGAATACACATGAGACACCGGTGGTTCCCATTCTTCAAGGGGGGAAAGGAGAGCTGGTGATGCAAATGTGTACGTTGTACGACCACTCGCTCAATTTTGTTTTGTGATGATGTGGTTGCGGCAGAGCTCCAGAAACGAACCTGAAATGTTTCAGTGGCACCAACACTCGTCACGAGTCGCATGAGTGCAAATCAAGCGTCTGTCTTCCTTTACTTTGTCTTGTTTCAATACTTTCTCTCTGTTTATCCCCTCCCTCTTTGCTCTGCCTCTTCTTCTCAGCATACAAGTGGGTCATTATGCGTTATGCCACATGGGGATCCGAGCAGCTTGCGCTCAACTTCATCAACATGGTAGGCCTTGTACTTGAGAGGCACGGTTAACCAGGAAGCTTAATATTTATTTATTTATTTCGACAAATGCTCCAATCTATTCATGGGGAGCAACACGTTCTCGGAACCAGGTCCAGCATTTCATATGGTTTCAGCGTGCTCTTCATGTTTGTCTGGTCTATTTTAAAAAAAAAATTGTCGTTTGTTTCGCAAAGTGCGCTCTTTTAGTTTTTATATATGTGTGTGTATATATATATATACATCGTCACAAACAGGACTGCCCGGTAAACCGTAGGCAGAGAGAGAGAAGAGGACAACAAACGAGGGGCTGTGACAAACTGTTTCGTCGGAGTTTCACTGACTCATCAGGAGGCTGAACCCTCAACAGTCTGCAGAATCCCCTCACTGATTACACTGTAAATGATACTCTACCTTAACCAAAATCAAAGTAGACTATCACTCACCCACACCAGATGGAAAACTCTACAGATATATATATATATATATATATATGTGACAATGTATATTGACAAGGTAGGAGCTGAGCAGCCACAAGTTTCAGAAGTGAGAAGACAAGTGGTCAGCACGTAATCGCACCCATCATATCTGATCCAATGGCTGCAATCGATTGCTGACGGGTACAAGAGCATCGAGAGGTACCCCAATCCAACGTACAAATCGTCAACGTCATTTGATGAGACAAGTCCAATCCTAAACCCTAAACCCCAAACCCTAACCCTAAAATGTGACACACAACAATTGTCAGGTGATTGCGCTGACTCGCTGATGCTTTTTTCTCTTTTTTTTTGGGTCCGCTTTTGCTCGCTTGCTTGCTTCGCCTAAACCCTACCTGGCGTCAACAAAAACCCCGAAATGGCAGCTGAATGCTCTGATGCCTTTTTTTTTTGCCTTTTTGGGGGGGGGTTTGATCGCTTGCTTACTTCGCCTCAATGCTGTTGGAGTTCAGGACCAAATTCTCTAAGGAACAGAATGATGTACTGATGTATAAAATTATAAATTGATAAGACTTAAAAATTTTAAATGGCATGAATTCCTCGTCCTCTTGCTTCTCCTTTCTTCCTTTTTTTTTCTCCTTTTTATTCCCCTTTTCTTCCCCTTTTTTTTTCCCCTTTTTTTTCCCCGTCTTTTCCCCTTTTTTGAAGTTTTTTGAACTTTTTTGAAGTTTTTTCCCCTATTTTTTCATAAAAGACAAATTCATTATAGGCTGGGAACCGGGCCCAGCGTCCCTCACGCCATTTGCTGCGGTAAGAAAAAAGTGGGACAGGTGAGGTACTCCCGCCAAGCCTAACCGGGACCACAGTCGAACTTGCTCACATCCTCATGTGTTTTATGAACTTTTATCCCGCTGTAGTCTATACACAAGAAGAAACCAGAAAAAAAAAAAAAAAAAAAAAAAAAACACACACACACACACACACACACACACTAAGAAAAAGGAACTACGAAAATGTACTCAAACTAACTATCCTAATAAAGGGAAATTGCCTGCTCCTTTTGTCCTTTTTCTTCCTTCCTTCTTTGTCTTCTTTCTTTCTTCGCCTTCTTCGTCATCTTTCATCTTCCTTCATTTGTTCTTTAGTCTGATCATGACTCTGATGTTGTCGTTGGTGGCGTGGTTTGTCCGATTCCTTTTGATAAAAATATGATGCAGGTTTTTGGAAGAACGGATACCAACAGACTCACGTTCTTTGACGGTGGAGAGGACCTGATCGGCAAAATTATTGACGTACGCATCACTCAGTCCCGTGCAGTCAGTCTGACTGGTGAGAGGGCGTGAGATCTCTGACGTCAGGTCGGCAAACAGCAACAAGGACGGACTGTCCGCAACTCTGTGATACATGGGACTCCGCACATCTTGGCAACATCAGACAAAACAAGGCATCCAATTGGGGGACCTTGGAGAGAGAGAGAGAGAGAGAGAGAGGGGGGGGCTGTGTGACCTGTACCATGCTCAGCAAGAGAGCTATGCTTGGCCAAAATCATATATTTCAATAATATTTGTCATTTGAATATTTCGCCGCTAACTTTCTTTTTGGGTAACTTGTGTATTGAGGCTACTCCCAACAAATAGATTGGAGCTTTTGTTCCAAAAAAAAAAAAAAAAAAAAAAAAAAGGCTAATGCCATCGCTGTAGATGTATCCATCTTGTTATCAGTTCCAACTTCTAAATCTTCTGATATTCCCTCTTTTTCGGTTTTTTTTGTTTTTGTTGTTTTGTTGCAAGGAGGTCGCCAGACTCGTCATTTACTTGAGATTAAAAAGGGTCCTTGCATGTGATGGGCACCATAGGCATTGATGTGGAGTAGTAGTCCTCTCCTTCTTTTCCTTGTGTTTCTCACTAGCATGCCTGCTGAACTTTTGATCAGTTGCGCAAATGCATGCATCAGGACGTTCAGCTGGCCAGGTGCATGATCTGGATGGTACTATGGGTGTGTGCATCACATTATGGAGGACCCGAACCCCCCAAAAAAAGTGAAAACAATGCAAAGCATGGGGTGTTCGAGTTTTGTCCGAGAAAGGTCGCTAGGAACTGCAGAGGATCCCACTGTCCTATGCTTTGCATTGTTTTCACTTTTTTGGGGTCCAAGAGCAGTCGAATAGGGGTTCAATAGGGGTCCTATAGTGGTCCAAAATGGGTCTAATAGGGGTCCAATAGGGGTTACTAGCAGTGCAGCAACAGACATACGTATTACACAGTCGCACATGTGCTACAGAACTCATCTCGGTAGTCCAGGGGCGCACAAAATCTGGCGTCGGGAGAAGTTGAGGCGTGGAGGTACTTGTGGTTTGATCGTTGTTTTCCACCTTTGCTGATCTTGTTCAGGGGAAGCCTACCATCATCATCTGTCAGCGCCTCTACCAATTCCGTCACATCCTTATGGGTATAGGAGGATTTGAGCCCGGCACCATCTTCTACCGACTATAAGCAATGGGTTTGGACCTGGTTTCCGGCAGGTGCCGCTCCCCAGCAATAGATTGGACCATTAAAAAAAAAAAAAAAAAAAAATAGAGCAGTTCCCCACTTCCCGTGCCGATGCTTCCATGTCACTAACCAGGTCAGTTCCCTTTCTTTTCTTCTTTTTTTTTTAACCAATTCAGTGTCTTGCTTGTGTACACTGTACAAGCAACCTCCGTTGCCACTTGTAGGGAGATCGACCAAGCCCACGACGTCACGGTGGAGGATGTGATGGTATGCTGACTCCTTTTGAGTTTACTACCCACCCTGCGCTTATCCGACATATAGATTGCATTGCCAAACCAAATGATTGGATTACATTTTTGCTACCCATTGCCAGTTGTATGTCCGGGGTGGGGGGGGGTGGGCAGGAGCGGCGGGGGGGGGGGGCATATACCCCCACCCACCGATTACAAAAGAAAGCATCTGTCGGTTTTTTTGCAGAGGGGGAGGGAAGACGGGGGAAATGTGGGGCAGGGGGAAAAGATACGCAACTAGTGGCCATCCGACTCCGCGTGGACACTTTCTCTCTTTTCTTGGTACGATCACTGTCACACTGTGGAATTCTCTAACTTTTCCTAACAGAAGAGCACCTACCCTACATCCACAGATTCTGACAATCAACCAATGGCCTCAAAAATCAACACGCGGGACAGTTTGGTGTAAGCGCACCATTATGTTTCTCAGTCAATTTCGTTTGCTGGCATGGCAGCCACCACAACGTTTGGGGGTCGGGGCCACCTTTAACTTCGTTCATCAACCTTGGAAGTCACAGTACATGAAGTGCTGCGTCGAAGAAATTTTCCCAGGAAACGTACGGAGCATACTTGCAAGCAGACGGACCGGACGAGCGTCCGGTCCGGTCCGCTTTGCCGCGTGCGGCACCCTCCCCCCGGACCGGACCGGACGGGGCCATTTTTTTTTTTTTTGCCGGGGGGGGGGGGGGGGGGGGGGGGGGGGGGGGGGGGGGGGGGGGGGGGGGGGGGGGGGGGGGGGGGGGCGTAACTGGTCGTCGGGCGCACATTCATGCGCCGCGCCGGTCCGGTCCGGCAGTCTGCCGCACCTGCGGAACCGCCCGGACGGCGTCCCCTTGCAAGTATGGTACGCGGGGCTTAAACAACAGTCTTCCCAAGATACCTGAGATAATGGGCCTCGCTGCACTACACTAGACTCCTGAAAAAAGTTCAACCGTCGTCGTTCAAGAATTGTCAGACTCTTGAAATGCCATGCGGGATTGTGCAGTTGTGGCTGCCTGCGCACTTACGCTAAACTCTAGAACTCTTGAAGGTGAGGAAGCACTACAAAGGTTTTTCCACCGAGAATCCAGGTAAACCCTGCAAACACAAACAATGGGGCACGTAGGGTCCTTTTTTTTTTGTTTATTAAATGGGCCCAGGGTCCTATATAGACCTCCCTTCAAAAAAAAGACCCTGCAGGCTGGCGCGCTTGAATGGTCGGTCAAGAGTGACACTGCGGAGTGACCTCTGACAGCACATGAAGAAGAAAAAAAATCACTCTCGATCTAGGCTACCAGAGTGGCCCGGGGTCACTTGCCCGGCCGGGCCAAAAAAAATAAAAATAAATATTTTTAAAATTTATTTTTTATTTTAAATTTGGTGAGGAATTTCGATGTAACCCTGAGGCAAAAGTTGTTCAGTTTATTTTTCTGCATAACATAGTTTTTTTTTCGGGTTTTTTTTTTTTTTTTTTTTTTTTTTTTTTTTTTGTTGGGACCTTCCTTGGTCCTTGCACGGGCTGGCCACCCAGGACCCGGGCGGCCCGGCTGGTAGCCTAGCTCTCGATTTTTTAGTTCGTGCCAGGCCCTTTCTTTAGTTTGTGCAGCGATGACGAGCGTCACTCTCGACATTTTCGAGAGTGAGTCCAACAGGTCTCGGATACTAGGTTTGGGCCATCCTGCGTGGCAAGAGTTCATGCAGCCATGCCACACTCTGGAAACGTCAAGTTTCAAGCGTGGTAGTGCAGCGAGGCCCAGTGCCACGGGGAACACATCCCGCTCTCTCGTAGCAACCTAGAGCCCTGCCACGATCATTAAAAAGGAAAAAAAGAGGACAACAAGAAAATGAGAAAATATCAAATAAACAAATAAATAATGTGCAGAAATCGCGTTAAGTGTCCTCAACGGCACGTTTCCACAAACACGTCCAGATTCAGGCATTGAGGAAACTCGACGCTGCTACTAGTGGGACTTGGCCCCAGGCCTGCGCATTTTGCAACTTTCTGAGGATTCAGACACGAAGCGTCGGGCAAGTTAAAGAAACCAGGTAGCTTTGGGGAGAGCGGTAGGTTTTATTTTTTTTCAACCACCCGTCGAATTCCCAAATATTTTTCACCGACGTGGAATTACCCGTCGAATTCCCAAATATTTTTCACCGACGTGGAAGTTATCCGTCGAATTCCCAAATATTTTCACTGACGTGGAGGTAAACCAGGTTAACCAGCCACGTTGACAGGGCCTCAAAATAATTTTCACCGAACGGGAATGTGGCTGGCAGCGCGAGGCAAAAATATAATATATTGCCTGAGTGTCGGTTTGTTGCTTATCGGCACGCAGCAGCAATCCAGGTACGGAAAAAGAGGCATGAACGGACTAGGGGTTTGAGACGGTGGTACCCAGTGGCGCTCCACATTTTTTTTGCCACCCTTATGTATGTTCAGGACTCAGGGGTATCTATGAAGATTTTCTAGACTGGGTTAGCAAATCTGGTGGGCATTTCCTTTATTTATTTATAAAAAAAAGGGGGTAATTTTTTATTTTTATTTTTAACCCGCCCCCTCCAGTGTTAGTGGTGCCAAAAAAAAAAAAAGAAAAAAAAAGGGGGGAACTAGGGTGCCGCAGTCACAATTACATCCACTCCAGGCATCCCTCGAATACAACACATCCCCACCGGAGCCTAAAGCTAAGGTTGTATACATTCACAATTTGCCTCGCTCGGCACAACATTCGCGAAATCGTGACTGAAGCGCATTTTCAAACTGAAACCGTGACAGCACCCTACTTTTGCCCCCCCAAAAAACAGGGCGAGGGCCTCGAAATATCATCATCATTCGTCTAAGCGGCCCCAGACTGGGGTAGCAAATCCGATGGCCATTTCCCCAATTTGGAAACCTTGAACGTTTCCTGCCTCCTTTAACGTTGAATACATCCAATTTTAGCTCAGGTATTTGCTTCCGTACACTTCCATTCCCCCCCACAAAGACCTCCAAAAAAATGCAAGGTAGACACCCCCAAAAATGCAAGGTAGACCCCAAAAAAAAGCCATGTACACCGCTACTTCACCCCAAAAAGAAACGCAAGGTAGACCCCAAAAAGAACACAAGGTAGTGCTAACGAAAGGGGATGTAGTCTTGGAAATGACGGAAAACACAGTAGATTTTGGGTAATATGATCTGACAGTGAATGTTACATCTGATCGACTGAAATCAACCCCACAATCGTGCAATTGTCGTTACCTATACACCCCCCCACTTCCAGGTGGACTACGTAACATGTAAAGAACTGCGGAATCCAACGCTGACGCACCCTAAAAGCTCGTTGGTGAGACCGAGTAAACGTTTGAAGAAACTCACAATACAACACCAAGCGCGATATGACTTAACCACAGAATGTGAGACAGTTGAACACATGACATATCCACATCATTGACCACCCATGTTTCCTCTCTCTCTCTCTCTCTCTCTCTCTCTCTCTCTCTCTCTCTCTCTCTTTCTCTCTCTCTCTCATATATTGATGCACTGACAACCCATGTTTCTTCCTTCTCTCTCTCTCTCTCTCTCTCTCTCTCTCTCTCTCTCTCTCTCTCTCTCTCTCTCTCTCTCTCTCTCTCTCTCTCTCTNCTCTCTCTCTCTCTCTCTCTCTCTCTCTCTCTCTCTCTCTCTCTCTCTCTCTCTCTCTCTCTCTGTGTGTGTGTGTGTGTGTGTGTGTGTGTACATTGACCACTGTTTGTTGTCCTTTCAAAGAGAGTTCTGTGAGGATCCTGTGAACGACTCCTGAAGGGAAATTGCACAGTTAGAGTGTATCTGTCCCAAGCAAAATTGCTATGCACGTCGTGGAGGTAACCATGGGAGCACTCTTTGCTACCCTTTGTCTGCCAGCAGACAGAGCCGTAGGATCGCACCAAAAGAATGTTATCTTTTTCTTTTGTGAAAACAAAGGGTCTCCACACAAAGTTCAAAGGACAGTCTTGAAACATGCGTGTGGAGAATATTCTTTCAGTGCCAATCCATTGCTCTGTCTGCTTGTGGACACAGAGGGTCGCACGAGCGCATAGCCATCACCACGTGCACTGAAGTTTCACTTCAAGTTGAGGAAAGATTCACAGTAACACTCAGCTCTGCCTTCACAGGACACTGAACCACGCCTATCTCACACGAAAGTAACGGGGACAGCACGCTAACCGACCACCTACTGGCAGCAGCCTCTGGTTGCTCTACTGTCAACAGACATATTACGTGGTATCGTTTGCTTCATTCGCTAGATACCGCCGCCATTCATTCGCATGATATCGCCACCATTCATTCGTATGATATCGCCGCCATAGAAGACCCGTTGAGAGGCTGGCATCGTCATCGGAACGTCGGACCGTTCTGCTGCAAAATTTGCAGACCGCCAGACAGGTGGGCGGCCAGGGCGGGCATACCAATCCTCAAAACCGTTTGCAGACCACTGGAGAGGTGAGCTTACGTGGCACTTCTTCTTCAAACGAAGCACTATAAGCTCAGTGCACTGAGATGAAAGCCATCAAAGAAAGGAAAGGGAAAAAGAAAAGAAAAAAAGCTTACTGCTGATGGAACGAACACGTATATCCACTCAGATCAAGTCGTCAAAGAACCGTACAGCTGTCGGAACGAGAGCATACGCGCCAGCAGCAACTAGCAGGATCAGTGTGATTTCACGCAGCGGGTGCAACCAGCATCGTAGGACACCTATCTTCACAAAAGAGTAAACTTTGAGCCATCGACTTTCGGTTATGGGTGTTTCTCTCTCTTCCAGAGTGAAGTTGGCCAAGACTTCAGCGGTCCAATCGTCAAATACGTCAACAGCGGAATGATCACCGTGACGCTCATCCTTGCCCTCCCTTCGCAGCGGAATGCTCGCTAACACAGACCTAGGGTGAGAATCGCAATGCCTCTCCCCTGGCCGAAGAGAACTCGCTAACGGCGACGAGGAGGTAATCGTGGGCCATCGACCGCAGTCAATTGTCAAGTTGTATATCCCGGGACGAAGATCGAAAATCGGTACATGTGCATGCACCGGAGTCGACAGGAGTAATTCCTGCGAAGGTCGTCTATCCTCGCCTTGTCCATTCAGAAGAGAGCAAGGAGCGATTCCGTCCGATGGGACATTCCCGAGCTGCTGTTCGTTTTCTGACAGCTGACTTTGCTTGTCATCGTCACCACAGCCGATTGTCACGCTTTCCAGCAATGCAGGTTCCAATCCATCTTCCGCGTCAACTGCTCTCCGGCACTCACGGAGGATATTTTCGTTTCCTCGCTGAGCGTTGCTCTGTGCGCCTTCGCTGTTGTGCTGAGTGTCGCCATCCCCGACACAGGTGTCGTGCGTCAGCTCGGAGGACTGCAAGCCAGTACCCTTTGCTTCTCTGCAGAATGCCTCTGGAGACTCTTCTATTCTCCACACCTGCACAAAACAGTTATGGGTGCAGTTGGCAGAAGACTCATTCCAGTGCACTTCAACAATGTGCATCGGCAGCAGCGAAGACAGAATTGCTCCATCGTCCTCGCCCTCGGGCTTTGCAGTTTGAAGCGGAACCTCCTGACTGTCACCGTACGCTTCTCCGAGTTCTTGCTGGTGCTGCTGCTGCTGCTCAGGTGAAGTGCACACGACAGCGGAGATGAAGAACTGTTGAACCGCCAAAACTCCCAGCACCAGTACGGGAAGCGTCGATCGTGGCATTCCTATATTTAGAAATAACCTCATCTCGGCTATGGAATGAAATAGGTATACTTGACCGGCACCGCCTAAATGCCTCGTCCATATATTAATCGCCGTTCTCTGCCCAACCTGTTTCATGATAAAAGAGTGATATAAATCATAAATGGACTGGAGGGTTTTCTTTTTGGGCTGGAGGGTTTTCTTTTTGGGGAGGGACGATTCCTCGATTTATGTGTCATCGTTGCGCAGCGACCATGCTAATGTTCATTCTCTGTATCATTCCAAGTTTTAACGGGTGTCCCGAAGGACAGGATTGGAGTTTTTCTTTTCTTTTTCTTTTCTTTTCTTTTGTGATTGGATGCTTTTTTAACCAATCAAAGCATCCTTTTTTTTTCTTTTTTTTTCTTTTTTTTTCTTTTTTTTTCAAAGCATCCAATCACAAAAAAAAGCACAATTTTCATGTACAAGGACATTTTCAACACCTTGAAAAATTCTCACTCCATTTACAACCCATGCGCGAGCATTCGTCAGTGATAACACGTTCCAACCCTCCGTTCCCCCGTCCCAAAATCCTCCACCCTTGGATGTATGTCCACTGTATTTTCAGGGATATTCAAGGGCTGTCGTCGCCTCCAAGTTGAACCGCTGCAGTACACCCACACCTACCTTCCACATGCAAAGGGAGGCAGCAGGCCATATTCACACCGAGGAGTTGGTAGGGACATTACTGGTTGTATCGACCAGTAATGAGGACCAGTTTCATTCCAGGTGGTCCCAGTAGGGGGGGGGTGCCCTTAGGGTCTACCAACTCACCGATGAACTAGATGAATCTCCATGCGCAAACCCCCGGAGGTGAGGATATGTCTGTGTACTTCAACCACCAGCTACGTGACCCCCACGGCCATGGATGCGAGGCCAAGTTTTTCCACGGCCGCGCCGCGCGCAGGTGGATGGAGCCATGCGTCCAAAATCGGGGCGCGTGCATCGCCTGCGCATGGCATCCCCCGCCATAATCAACTGAAAAAAAAAAAATTTGAAATCTGGGAGGGGTTGTTTTCAGATTGTTAAAAAAAAAATAATAATAACCGTAGGCTACCAGAGTGGCCTGGGGTAACTTGCCCGGCCGGGCCAAAAAGAAAATTAAAATGTTATTTTATATTTTCAATTTGGTAAAGAACTTCGATGTGACCCTGAGGCAAAAGTTGTTCAGTTTATTTTTCTGCATACCATAGTTTTTTTTTTTGATTTTTTGGAGTTTTTTTTTTGTTTTGCTGGGCCCTTCCCTTGTCCTTGCACTCGCTGGCCACCCGGGACCCAGGCGGCCCGGCTGGTAGCCTAGTAATAACCCCAATAAAAATAACCTTTTTTTTTTGTATGTGTTCTCCCTCTCTCTCTCTCTCTCTCTCTCTCTCTCTCTCTCTCTCTCTCTCTCTCTCTCTCTCTC
>BFEA01000108.1:1236813-1248040 GCA_003427395.1 Chara braunii | reverse complement strand
AGAGAGAGAGAGAGAGAGAGAGAGAGAGAGAGACAAACCGACAGACAGAGAGAAAGAGAGAGAGAGAGAAAGAGAGAGAGAGAGAGAGAGAGAGAGAGAGAGAGAGAGACAGAGAGACAGAGACAGAGAGAGAGAGTCCTCGTTTTGAAATTCCAGCATTTGTTGTTTTTTTTTTCGTAAGATTTGTAGTTTTCAATTTTGTTTTTTTCGTGGGATGACGCTCCGAAGTGTCATCTCGAAAACATCGTAGCCCGGCCTTGTTCGGCCGACCGGGCTGCCACTCGGGCAACCCCCGCATCTGTAGGTGCATTAACGGGGAACACTGGGCCAAGTACTGGTGGTTTAACAAGATCATTACGTCAGGGCTGCCCATTAGCCCCCCTTCTGTTTGCCATTGAAATGGAAGGTTTGCTAAACAACATTAGAGCGCATCCCCAAATTCGTGGTTTCCCAGTGGGAAACTCATAATATAGGGTCAAGGCTCTAGCTGATGATCTATTTGTTGTCTGGACGAATATTCTGAACTATCAGAAGCTGCAGTTAACTGGCATAAATCCATCTTCATACTACCACCTTCCTTTCAGCTTACGGTACAATGGGGTATGCGAAGGGTAAATGAACATCAGTCCGAACATTTCCTCGAGGTCCAGATCTCCCTCCTATCGTGTGCAGGGGACCATGACGACATCCTCCTGCAAAAAAAACTTACAGAGACTAACAACATGGGGAAAAGTTTCATACTTGTCCCTCTTCGGGAGAGGGTTCGTGATTAATGGGGTTCTTTTTGCTTTGCTGTGGTTCGTGGGGATAGTGAGAGGCTTTGGTAAACAGTTATATAACTTATTGAACCAGAAGGATGCTCGCTTCCTTTGGAAACCCCAGGCGAAAGAAGATGAATCATTCATATCCAAGGTAGCGTGGGACATGCTATGTCTCCCCCGCGACCAAGGAGGACTGGGTATATTGGACCCCAAAAAGCAAAACGACGCCATGCTGGTGAAATGGCTAATTAAAGTTGCTCTTGACTTTCCCGAACCCCACTGGGATACGCTTACTGAATATATCATGTCCGAAGAATGAAACCTAACCCGTCTAGCAAACACTTGAACATGTCTTATGCTACACTCTTATCAACGTCGTTTCATCAAGTCGTCGTTTTGGAAATCTATAGTCTCATCTTGGAGATCTCTGAGTCCGAGCGTATGGGTAGAACCGACAACAAAGATAGAGGTACTTAATCAACCGCTGTTTGAAAATCCTCATATTCATACCCTGTCTGGGGAATGGTTCGAAGCTGACACGACATCCAGAAGCTTTGGAAGACAATGGATAGAAAAAGGCATAATCCGAATTAGCGACCTATGGGATGAACTCAAGGGGGACTGGATGACAAAACCTGACCTTAGACATAATTTGGGACAGGTACGTGATCTGATGGGGAAAAGAGATCAGTTCATTCAAGCCATTCCAAATGACTGGAAAGATCGATTGGACTCATCAATCCCAGACCCCCCAGGGACTTGGTATATTGCTAACTAACCTGCTCATCTCTCCCAGATCTGGAAGTTGATGCAAATCCAATCAGATAGGAAATGAATCTTCCAAGGATGACACATCACCAATAATGATCAACTATAGATACACAGAGACGAAATCCAAACCCAGCCACTGGTAGGGACAATCTTTACCCAAATTCGGGTAATAGAAAATCCCCAAAAGGGAAATCAAATGGTCATGGCACTATTCGCCAAAGGAAAACCGGTTGCAAAACTGAAAGTCGATCCCAATAAATGGGAATGGCGAGTCTCCGGACATCAAGGACAAAAGTTATGTATCTTAGACTATTCACAGAAACTAGGATACAGTTTGAGCCTCCCATCCCGAGATCCTCTGATCACTGCCACGTCAAAATGTCAGGCCTTATCCCCTTGGAACCATCTCGAAATTCAGCAGCACTGCGCAAACGTTGGAAACAACTAAAACTGATTCCTAATCAACGCCAAGTTGCAATCCTCAGGCTATGGCTCCTCTCAATGGTTGCAACACCCTCGGCTGTGTGGTTGGTGGAACATGGAATGAAAACTGAAATGACCTGCTTAAGGTGCCAATGGGCTTTTGAATCCACCACTCATTTGTGGTGGGACTGTCCTGCATCAGACAGGACCTGGAGATGGTGGGCAGACAAATGGGACAAAATCTCAGGTAAGTGCTTACCCTGGGATAAGGTCTGGACCTTGCTGGGAGGCCATCCCCTCCGCCTGTGATATTTCGGTACTGTCCTACTCTGGTTGTTTGTTGAGGATTATCGGCCTCAGTGCAATTTTAAAGTTTATAATATGAAGCCCTGAGGGTTTTTTAAAAAAAAATAAAAATAAAAAAATGTTCCTGAAAGATTTGGGTAGAGCAGGATGCCCCCCTGACTAGAAAACCTTTTGTGAAGTACACCTGGTCGGCTGGACCCTCCATATTTCTAATATACTTCTACCGGATTCCAAACAACTTTGTAAAATACCCCGGTACTAGTTAAATTTTCCAAGGCCCGATTGCAAAAGGCCAAGGACCAAAAGGCAAGGTCCAAATTGCAAATTTGCGGACTGGCTTGACAAGGACATCACACAAAGATTTCGGCCCCAAAGGGCAATCCACTCTACCCATATCTTTCTGAGATACTTTGGCGTATATCTCACCCTATGGGGGTATTTTGCAAATTTTCCCTTCGTTTTTTTTTTTTTTGTTATAAAAAGGCGGCAACATTAAGATGTGATCATTTTGACCGCAAGTGGCATTCAGGAGGTCCTGCGTTCAATCCCCACAGATCACCGACAACACTCTTGGTGCCAACCAATTGACTTACCGTCAAGGCACGGGTGCGCAGTCCGTAGTTTGTTTGTTGATGTGGTTGGAGAAGGGTAAGGTAATACTTATGCTATGTTTATGTTTTGCCTTGTTCGCTATACACAACTTCGGGGTTACGGATGGTGCTTTATTCACAATGTTCATGGGACGCTGGACCCCGTTTCCAGTAGTTGTCGCTCCCCACAAATAGACAAGAACATTCCGCCGAAGTCCACTATAGGGAGATGCTTAGAGAGAGAGCCCTGTAGCATGAAGCATGTCAGTGGCAGGTAGCACAAAGGCATGCGCTAACCTCCCAACAAAAAGGAAAGGTAATCTTCTATTCAAATACAAGAAAATAAATTTGAATAGAAAGGGTACACGGTGGATTTGAATACAACGCGTATGCGTTCTATTCGCGTTCTATTTGAAGTGGTCTTCTATTCGAGAAAAGTAGACCCACGTCGTTTCGATTTCAAAATATTCAAAACTCACGGACCCTCGCTACCTCGGCCTCCTACGGGCAACTACCGGTCCTTCACAAGCAACAACTGCCCGTTTCCCACAACCCCCCCCCCCCCCCCCCCCTCGGCAAATTCACCAACATTCCAACTACCGTTTGGACCCAACCGGTATAACGAAGGACTACAAAATTTATTCAAGGGAATAAAACGCACCCTTGTTTGGTATTGGTAGGGTCTTTGCCCATTACATGTGTGCTTGTGCGTGGCAGGGGTTTTTTTTGTGGTGTGTAGGAGGGTGTTGGCCATAGACTCTGTTGTTACTCGATGGAGGCCGGGGAAGTAGATGGGAGGTGCAACTAGTGGCATAATTCTTGGTCTTTGCAGCGGCCTCGTCTTACTCCCTAACCATCGATGATTGGGGCAAAGCGCAACATACATCTCCTTAATTGTGAGAGGTAGCTATGCCTGCAGGGTTAGGAGTAGTGGTAGGTAGGTAGTGAAAGGTAAAATTGATAGAACAAATATGACTTAGGTAATTTAAGATATGATCATTGAACTAACTGACCCTAGGTAATTCCGAATAATATTATTTTACTGATCTACTTCCAGTGGAGTTCAAGCTCGGGTCTATATTTCAAAAGTTTAGGGGTGTACCAACTTAGCTAGGTCAGTTGGTGGGGGAGGGAATTCACATCTTTGAATAAGGTATAAATTCATTTTTTCTCCAAACGAACCAGGAGCCTAGCTCAGTTGGTTAGGCATGCAAGTAACATGCATGAGGTTGTGGGTTCAATCCCCTTTGCCCACCAGGGGCATGCTTGGTGCCAACCAACTCATATAGTTGACTTCCTCCCCTGGTTGTGTCGGTAGGGTATTTTGCAATCAAAGGTGTATCGTTGTGATTGGTATACACAACTCCATAGGAAAAGCATGATGGCATCAGACTAATCAAGAGACAATCTGCCTATAATGCATTTAACTAGTGGATAAGGACTCACCACATAACTAAGAGTTAGTGTTACCCCTAAGAACAATGGTCGACTTTACAAACCGTTATCAGGCATTTGGAGGGACAATTGGCTAGGGTTGTCGGGGTCGGTCCTGCAACCCTAGCAGACTACTGGTCCAAACCCCTGATAAGAACAACAAAGTATGAAAAACTAACCATTCAAAGCCGTAAAACTCACTTTACACACTCATATAGTTATGGATACCCAATGGCATGACCGCTAGCATAGTCCCAACCCTCATCGCATAGACTCGCTTGAATGGCGAGTTTGACAATATCGTGTTCTATATTTTCATGTTCGATACACGCAATTCTATAAAAAAAACATGATTGTGTCTGAATATTTCATCATGTGTAAATTATCATATTCGCTATATGCAAAAAAAAAATAAAAAAAATTATGCTAGACTGTTTTGTCGCACTTCAAGTTCACAAACTTATAAGGAGGTTGAATCCCAACAGTCCGCCCAAAATGCATTTGACTGATGCATAAGAATTCACCATGTTAACCAGAGTTAGCAATAACCGCAAGAAAAAAGGTTGACTTTACTCACATTAACTTTGCAGTTCTATTAGACTGTTTGTCCAAACCATTAACAAAAATGACAATAAGTTCAAGAAACTCGTATTTTACAGTCATAAAATCTACTTTACACACACACTCGCTCACAACCAGCCACTAACATGAACGTTAGTATGGTCCCATCCCTAGTCGTATCAATTTTTGTGTGAATGGGGAACTTAGCAAGGTGTATGTGTTGGTGGGGGATGAGGCGCAGGGGGCACAGGAGGGATGTACTCGATTGAGGAGGGTAAAGTAGATAGCATGCGCAAATACTAGCAAAATACTCGGTTTTTGTATTAGTCACCCCCCACCTACTGATTGCCTCGCCCTACCTATTGACCACACCAAGTTAGGGCAGGTGTCAACATGCACCTCCTTGTTTTTTTTAAAGTAATTTGAACTATGCTTTTAAGGGATCCCTACATAGGTTTATTAAGAGTAGTGGTAAAGAGGTAGTAAAATATGAATTTGGAAAAATAGTGTAACTTAGTTAAAACACTACTGGCAGTACCGTCGAAAGTCACGACCGTAAAAAAACCACGATACGCTGTCGAACGGGCCTGGCGGCTTAAGTGTAAATTTATTAATGCACCACAGGTGGTGATCCAATGATAACAACCTGTGCCGAATCGCTTTTCAAATTTTGACATATTGTTGACGTAATCCCATTGGACACCATATCGGAGATGTGCGACTTTGAAAGAGGTATACAATGTTGAACAGACGGAAGTTCGCATTTCTCCCATAGATATTTGCAGCCTTCATAAATGAACGTCACTTCCTCATCAAGTGTATGTTCGGTGTGTACGAAAGACACATAACGACCATATTGTCAAAATGAACATTTTTTATTTTTTGAACGAAATTGAAACCGAGTTTTTTGGCCGAAAAATCGTCAAAATTTGTCGTTCCTGAGGGTCCAGCGTTTTACAGACGCTGGACCCCCTGGCTGTACATGGACCTAGCTTGAGACTAGGCACCTCTAGGCAGTCAGGCCTGGAGGTGCCTGGTCTCAAACTAGGTCCATGTACAGCCAGGGGGTCTTGCGTTTGTAAAACGCTGGACCATCAGGAACAACAAATTTTGACGAGTTTTCGGCCAAAAAACTCGGTTTCAATTTCGTTCAAAAAATAAAAAATGTCCATTTTAACGAAATGGTCGTTACATGTGCATTCTACTCTATTGATAACTTTGTCTCTGATGTGGCTGAGACACACAACTAAATTGAAGATACCAACTTCTCAAATGATGATTGCATACAAGAGACGAGTGTAATCAGACTGGTTGTTGGAGGTATACCATTTGCAAATCTGCCCTCCATCATAATCGATGACATGAAAACTAACAAATATGAAAAGAAGTGGTGCACGACATGCAACTTGAAGTCTCTTAAAGGCAGTATGATATGAAAAATGTTGATGGTGCTCTCCACTGCTTGTGAATGTGGACGATTTTGTCGTCCGTGATACTCAACCCCCGTGGACAACCCCACAAGGGAGTATAATGAAGGTTTAATGAGGGGCAAACTTAAAAGTTCATGTTGTTGCTGCTTCACATTCGACATATTCGAATCAGTGGGATCCGTTTCAATACAAAAGATGACTAACATAAGATATTACCTACCCCTAAATTCGCTAGTTATATGTTGGGATTGTGCGAGAGAGCAAAATGTGCAGTGAGAAGTTGCAAGCCCGTATGCTCAAATGTCATAGTAAACAAGTGACATGCAAGTGACCTTTATGCGTGTGTGTGTATGTGTTTAAGTCTTCGCCATGCATACTATGGTACGACAAAAAATAACATAGTTTACCCGAAGCAACAACCATGTCTACCTCTCGACATCATGAAATATCATTTTTTACAATTTTATTTTTTATTAACATATTATATATATATATTATATAAGTATTTTATATGTATGTGTGTACATATATAACAGTTTGTCACAGCCCCTCGTTTGTTGTCCTTTTCTCTCTCTCTGCCTACGGTTTACTGGGCAGTTCTATTTGTGACGATATATATGTATATGATATCATCAAATACAATTGTTCGGTAAATCATAAGCAAAAAGGAAGAAAAAAATAGCAAATGAGAGGTTGTGACAAACTGTTTTGTCGGAACTTACTTATCAAGAGGTTGAACCCTCTACAGTCTGTAGAATCCCTGAACTGGTTATCCTGTGAATGATAATCCACCTTAACCCTGGTTGTGGTTAAGCATTAACGATTGTCCGAGTACTAATACCTTGAGGTGGGCACCTACCGCTATTCTCAAGATACCTCAAACGAAATCAAAGCAGACTATCACTCACCCACACAAATAAAAAAACTCTACAGATTCTAGATTCGTACCCCATCACAAACCAACAAAACATCCTTGAAATAAAGAAAGATATATCACAAGCAGAAAAATATCATAAAGACACGCTGCTAACACCGAAGGCACAACATGCCCATATAATTATATATATAGGGTCAGGGTAACCAGCGTTCGGGAAGAGCCGAATGCCCGAACCCAAACGCCCGAACGTGCCGGACCCCTTGGGAATGCGTTCGACCATTCGGACCGAACGCGAAAAGAATAATAAAAAACAAAATAAAAAAAATATGAAAAACGATATGTTATGAAGAAAAATACAAGAAACAACATTTATCTGAGCATTACATTCACATTCCTTACCAAATTTGAAATAAAAATAAAATAAAAATAAAACTAATAAAACTAAAAAGAAAAAATAAAAAGAGAATTAAAATCAGTGAGTGAGCGAGTACGTTTTCGACACTGCCATCTTTTTTTTTTTTTTTTTTTTTTTTTTGGCACAATCAAATGGCCTGAAAATTTACAGATATGTACTTCACATAAGACAAAATTCATTAAAAAAGTTAAAAAAAATATAAATTATTTAGAGCCCGCAATAAAGTGAAAACAAAAAGTGAAAAGTGAAAAAAAAACAAAATAGTGATTGGGCGAGCACGTTTTGACACCGCCATCTTTGGAAATTTTTTATTTTTTTTGGCCCAACAATATGACTTCAATTTTTATATAAATATACCTCACATCATATAGAAATCACAAAAAAACTTCAGAAAAAAAAAACTTATTTTTAAGCCCAGAAATAATTTTTGGCGGGGGACGAACGCCATCGCGTTCGGACCACGAACCGGACCCTGAACGACCGTACTTATGGAGGTCTGCCCAAGGACCTCCGTACGTACGGGCTGGTGACCCTATAAAGGGCTCAACCTCTTGATGAGTCGATGATATATATATATATATATATATATATATATATATATATATATATATATATATATATATATATACCGACGTTCGGGACGGGCCGAACGCCCGAACCCGAACACCCGAACGTACAGTGTCAGGCGACCACAAGGGATGGGCCGCCTGAAAGCAGCGGCTTTGGGACCTAGGCTAAAAAACAAGTGTGTGTTTTGATGGTACTCTGGTTTCACGAGGCAACAAAAATTAGGGGAACTCAGGGCACCCCTGATTTTGTGCGCATTGAACCTTACGAGTAACCCTCAAAGATGGCAAAATGGGTAGCCGCTCCCGGCACATTTTCGAACCGTCACTTCCGCCCGTCCCGAGGCTAGACCTGAAATGGCTGGCCGCTAAGAGACATCCCGGGGACTGACCCCGCGGTAACGCCTTTTGCAGCACACGATCGGGGCCGAGTGATGCCTCAAATTTTTGTCAATTTTGATGCCGAAATTAAAATGGAAGAAACGGTTAAAGATGGTGGGATGAGAGAGAAAAACAAAATATTCTTTGATTTCTATAATTTCCATGGCATTTAATTTTAGTAGAAACTCCGTCGTTATTTTACGTTTCCGGCAATGAGATCAAAAACGAAGAAAAAAGATTAAACATGACAAAAAAAAAAGGAAACAAAATAATTTCAATAATTTGATTTAAAACCCCCTCAGTGTTTATTTTTTGTGAAATTGCGACTATTATACCAATTCAGACAATAGAATTAGGAAGAGAGTGAAATAATTAAAACAAAGACGGAACGAACAGGAACTACTGACTATTCGATGCCTGGCCTGATTTTGTTTGGATTACCCACCGTCAGCCCGGACCCCGAGTTGATCAAATTCTCTGAACTCTAACCCCTTTTGTTACTATCCCCTGATGATCGGGATTTTCCGCGTCGTTCTCTTGATTTACCTGACTATTGACCCTCTGAGTCAGTCCGAGGATGGTCACATGGGCAGCATGAGACGGTGTTGCTTTGGACCAACGGTATGATATTTGGGTCGGTACGAACAACGGTTCGGAGGGGTTTCGGTTGTAGTTCGGTGTTTTGGTTCGGGGTGAGCTCAGTATAAGTGCATTTCAGGTTCGGACATATCAGCGTGATTTATTGTCAGGCTTGGGGCTGCTACGGYGATCTATTTCARCTTCGCCGCCGCCATGGCGGTTTATCCCGGGCACGGTGCTATCGCGGCCATTGATTTCGGATTCGGTATAACTCGACACCGACATATTTTTTTTTCCAGCTCGACAAGGGCTCGACATCAGCTTATTTCAGGCTCGAGCAGATCAGGGTGATTTATTATCCGGTCTGGAACCACCACATTGATTTATTTCAGGATCGGAACAACTTCGACGTGACTCCGACCGTCTACTTCCGGATCAACACCAACACGACAATTTATTTCAGCGTCRAAGCCATTGCCACATTAATTTTCTGGTTCGGTTTAGGGTCGGCTGGCAYGGTACGGGCTATTTCAGTTCTCTGCGACAACGATCGGATGTGTGTGTGAAAAACGACTCCAAATGATTGGTATGATTTGGTACGGGTGCTACGGTCGGAGGCATTGTCACGGAACAGTTGCTGCAAAATACCACGGCCAATAGCTGCAGTCCCAGACGGCTATGTCAATGGGACTCAACGGTTCAATATTGAGGCCCTCTTCATCATCTTGGGTATGTACGGCACTGGCGTGAGGCTTTGGTTTGTCACCGGACTGGTACGGTCCTTGGGCCAATACAGCCAGGTCATGGGGTCGCGGTACCATTATGCTTGGCACAGTTTCTGATTTGGTAACTAGGACATTTCTCTTTGATTTCGACTGCAATGCCTATCGGTATCGTTGGACTGGAATTCCCACAGTACGGGGGTACCCGGGCCCTCAGCAGCATGTGCTCCGTAAAAGGCTACGGTCGCAGCATATAGGGGAAGRCAGCGAAGAGAGGAGGGACGCACTCAGTACGAGCAAGGTGTACCCGTGTATGCAAGCGCGGGGAAGACGCACCAGCGCTGAGGCGGTTACTCCGCGTGTGAGGGGAGTGACGKGGGGGAAAGGAGCATGCAAGGTGTACTTGGCCCACAACATAGTGGGATCGAGGCAGGTCAACGCGTTGGGAGCAGCACGCAAGGCGTTCCCCGCCCACGTAGCAGGCGACCAGGGGGAACTGGACATTTGGACAGCGGGGTGATCAGGGCGAAGGGGGGGAGCAACTAGAGCGGGCGACTAGTGTGACCAGGATGCGCTGCAACGGGGTGCACGAGGGGAAGCGACGGTAGGGAGCGCAGCGAACGTACCTGTTCGTGGAGCGCAGTGGTTCCAAGCTGCTCATGGTCAACGGTAGCTATGGCAGCAGTGTGTGTGTGTGTGTGTGTGTGTGTGTGTGTGTGAGAGAGAGAGAGAGAGAGAGAGAGAGAGAGAGAGAGAGAGAGAGAGAGAGAGAAGAGAGAGAGAGAGAGAGAGAGAGACTAAGTAGCGAGAGAGTGAGACACTGCGCAGTGTGTGAGCATGAGAGAGAGCTATGCAGTGTGAGAGAGAGGGACTGAGCAGCGCGAGCGAGAGGGACTGAGCAGCGCGAGCGAGAGGGACTGAGCAGCGCGAGCGAGAGGGACTGTGCAGCGTGAGAGAGAGGGACTGTGCAGTGTGAGAGATGAAGAGGGAGTGAAAGAATAAGCAAGGGATATTGAGAGAGAGTGCAGAGGGTGATATGTGTGGGAAAGGAGAAAACGGTGAGTGTTCATTATTATTATTATTATTACTGTCATTTATTTTTACTATTGTGATTATCTTTTATATCTATCTTTCCACATGGCCAGAAACATCTTACCCGCTGATGGTGAAAATCTGCTTGTTGGGCGCACGAAAAATGGATGCTAGATGGAGAGGGATAGTGTGCAGAGAGAGAGAGAGAGAGTGTGCAGTGAGAGAGAGAGTGTGTGCAGTGAGAGAGAGTGTGTGCACTGGGAGAGAGAGTGTGCAGTGAGTGAGAGAGAGAGAGTGTGCAGTAAGAGAGAGAGAGAGAGTGTGTCGTGAGAGAGAGAGTGCGTGAGAGAGAGAGAAAGAGCAACAGGCAACACTTAGA
>BFEA01000108.1:1169403-1191701 GCA_003427395.1 Chara braunii | reverse complement strand
AAAAAAAAAAAAAACATAAAAAAATGTAAAAAAAAGATTGAATCATTTCTCGTTTTATGTGTGTCATCCTTGCGCAGGGGCCATGCAGATCAGCGTGGCCTATCTCGGCCGTGTGATCTCTACGATCGCACGGTCGAGATGGACCACACCATCTGTAGGTGAGGGCAACTCCAAAAGGATCTAGCCCAGTAGGCGTATGCAGCTGGGCTCGATCCTGGTGTCTACTAGGCGAAAGTCTGGCGTTGTATCCTACTTGGCTAGCTTCTATCACGATAGTGATAGAGAGCAACTCTTCTATAAGAAGAGCTTGCCCTCACTGTTTTCTCCTGCCTATGGCCTTGCAGGGCCCACGTACCTATGGCCTACCAGACCCCGCCTACCTATGGCAGGCCTCACCTGTCTGTGGCCTAGCAAGCTCTGCCTGCCCGCCTCTTCCCCGTGGATGGTTGCTCATCCACGGCTCCGGGACCACTCATCGGGTAGGCCTCGACATAGGCTTGCTGGCCCCACCCTGGCTCGAGGTCAACCTGGCAGGCCCAGAAAGAAAAACCTTCCTATTCCTCTCGCGTCGTGACCCCATACCTGGCATGGTGGTTCCTTTTAATCTCCCCCCTCTGTGCCCTGAATAGCATTCTCACATCCACACGCCTCTATAGCCTTGACAAAAGACGAAGCACGGTCGGGTATTGCCATCACTCTTGGACGCCGCAGGCGCCTGGACTAAGGCTCTAAAATTTTTGGTCTCTCAGTCATAGGGTTGGCCTGAATAAACTTTCGCAACGTTAACCTCGTCAAGTCTCCCAGTCCAATAAAAAGGTCGGACAGTGTTCGGTCTTAAGAAACTCGAGCAGGAACCCTTACCAGGGTTTCTGCTCCACCAACGTGAACAATGAGAAAGAATCAAAGAACATTGTCATAACGATATTTCATGGAGTTCGCAACAATCAACACGTATAGAGAATGATTGCGGATCATGTACACACAACGCAATACACACTATGCAACACTGTATTGTCATATAGACCATAGACCAATATAGATTAAAAAAAAAATCAATGTATATGGTCATTCTGCAAGTAGACATAGGGCCTCGCCCTATTACCCGACACTCTACTTATATTTTCTCACCTTTTGTGAAGCTAGATGCATTCAAATTATGAAACGCGCATGGTTCAGAAAGCGACTTAATACATAGGTAGTGTTGTGCAGAGGAGCGAGGCCCATGCATGCACCAAGGAGTACCGCCATCCCCACCCCCCACCCCCTCTCATGGCGCAAGCTACTAACACCGATATCCTTGTTCACAACCAGAAGGTTGCGTTTACGCTGGTTGCTATTTGTCTGTTAGCGGTCGCTTTCCAATTCGTGAATGTCGTCGTTCGTTTTGAGGGGCTAAGAGGGTGTCGTTGACCATGTGTGAAGGGTACGGTCGCTTGGCCGACAGACCGACCATGTGTGGTCTTTCGTAGGGGAGGCGAGAGGCAGGGCGACTGGTCGTGAAAGAGGTTGTGGGAGGGACGGGGGGTTGCTGGGCGCAGTGGGCAAGTTTTTAGAGTGAAGGAAAAAAACAATTGGAAGGCGATTTGGCAACATGTGCCCCTGAAGCAAAAGGGGGGAAAAAATGTATATTTCCATGCTTAGATGGAAAATACATCATGCACACACGCACACATCCATACACGCACACATCCACACACACACACACAGCACAGACGCCTTTTCCCCATAACATAACGCACTCTGATAAGAAATATGTACATGCTATATTTCCGGTTAGGTGCAAGAAAAATGAGGGTGCGTTGAATTAAAGGGAAATCCATATTTTTGAGAGAGAGAGAGAGAGAGAGAGAGAGAGAGAGAGAGAGAGAGAGAGAGAGAGAGAGAGAGAGAGAGAGAGAGAGAGTTTTTCCCCAAACACAATACAACTTGATAATGAAGTTGTACAAGCTATATTTCTGGTTAGGCATAACAAAATGAGGATGCATTGTGTTCAGGTTTCTACTGCCCCATCCTGCCCCTGCCCATTCTCGATTTACCCATCTCTCCAATGCTCACCACACTCTCTTCAAACACACGAAATGAAAAAATCCAGCAAAATGAATCTTCAGCTTAAACATATAAATATACACCACTCTTTTATTCGCTTGACACAAACCCTCGACTCGATTTTGATGGTTCTCCCCTCCCATCTGGACTGTGCCAGTTATCGATTTGCTCACCTCCCCAACGCCCATAAAACCAAAAAGACTAACATAAACTAGAATAAAATAATTATAAAATACTTGGGGTCGGTTAGTTCAATGAAAATGGGTCTCGCTCCACGCCTCTAGACTCGAGAAAAATCTAGAGTGCGACACTGCTCCACTTAGACATGGACCCCATAAAAATGCGGATGGAAAAAACTTGTCGGCGAAACAGTTTTCAAACCCCACACCCCGTTGTTGACATCGTGAAATAAGTGAGTGTTACGTGAAGTCTTTTCCGGGACCTCGCTTCCCAAATGTTGTGGCTCGAAAGATGCACGCATACGTTTTCGCATACTCCGCAGTCTGGAAAAGTGTCTTTGGAGCGTTTTTCGCTGCAATTTTATAGAGTGTGGAGTGCAGGAGGGAGAGGTATGCCGAGAGTTTCCAAGGTTGTGTACCGCTGTCGAGCACATCGGTCCTGCAAGGAGGACCCTCCCGACTGCGTCCTACAGGATTTTATAGGACTTAGTCGTAGAGCGTTGCTGCTCTGGCCGAGTGCGTCAACCATACCTCTCACGAACCCCTACAACAGGATAGGGCTACATGAGGTACAACTTACCTTCACCCGTGAGAGTTGTCACCATCCCTTAGGTGGGCGTAGCCCCGCCGAGCTACCGAACCACTCGCGAGAGTTTTTCGTATGCCATCGCAGAGGTGCCCCGACCGAGGGCGTTTCTCGTTCGTTGTAGCATAGGGGGTACGTGTGGTTAACGCTCGAATCGGACCCTCATGTGAACCGTCGCCCGAGGTGCTAATCTCTTGGACGCAATCCTACGTCGGTTGACTAGGATGGTCATTCACCTGTCTCTTATACACATCTAGATGTGTATAAGAGACAGGTGGTTAACGCTCGAATCGGACCCTCATGTGAACCGTCGCCCGAGGTGCTAATCTCTTGGACGCAATCCTACGTCGGTTGACTAGGATGGTCATTCACACCATGCGATACACTGTACAATTAATACTAGAGTCTTCTCACAATATCATGCCTAGTCCCTTTGTGAGTGTTCGCACCCATAACCTTTTCCGTCTGAAACTTTAGGTGTAGGTCGAGCATTCGAGTCGATACTTGGACCAACAGGAAATGCAGTTCAGATATATGGTGAGGAAGTCAGAGAGTGAGAAAGCGAAAAGATGAATACACGGTGTCGACTTGCAGAAGTGGTTTGCCAACCCTCGTGTTTAAGCTTTTGTTCCATCCAGCGTTTGTCATCCGCTGAGGAGCCCAAACACGATGCCTCATTCCTCTTTCTCCTATTTGGTTTGAGTATTAGTGACACATAAAAAAATAAATTATTAAAACAAACTCGTTGCATAGTCCAAATCCGCTCTCTGCGTCCCTACTCAGTTATGTCAAGTCCTTCAAGTTGCCGAGTCTGTTAAGTTCTTGTTGGGTCAGAGACTCCGCTGAGTCTCTGTCAGTCTACTTTGTTGAGTCTACTAAGTTCTTGCTCAGATTTTTAAGTCCTCGCACAGTTTACTGAGTACGCTCAGTCTGTGGAGTCCCTTCTCAATCTACTATTGGCTGACTCCGTTGGTGCCATGTAGTGTCAGCTTAGCACATTGGTACGGCGTTCCGTGGTTGTGCACGTCGTTTAGTATATCGTGTCAACACAACACTCCACTACTTTTGCTCACGGCGGTACATAGCATCAACACAATGCTTTGATGACGTATTCACATAGTATACTGTTGTTGCACTAGTTGTTGTGCTCACACTACCGTTGTTGTGGTCACACAACATACTCTCACCGTGCCCGTCACTTCTTCACTGTTCACTCCGCATAATGTCCTAATAAACAAGAAGTTGTTAATTAAATAGTAAATCAAATTTGGAAAAGCTTATTCAGAAACTGTATCTGCCTACCATTCGAGTCCTTTGACCCGTACTTAAAACCGCTTAGTCTGTCTGAGCTCGCTGCCTCCTCACCTGGTGACCTTGCACATGATTAAAACACTTAAACCATTAGTACTTGGCCCAACTATCGAGTCCGAGCCTCGGATGACCGGTATGTCGATCCATGCCGAGGGTGGGGCTACCAGGCATTCACTTCCCGGACGTGTTGTTGAAAGAGGAGGAAAAAACGGAGGAAAAAAAAAACAAACTATTCGATTTTTGAAAATGAAGAATGAAAAAAAAAAGGAAAAGTCAAACCAAGAAGAAAAAAAAATGGTTGTGCTTTTCTTTCCTCGCGCGCTCGCACGAGAGAGAGAAAGAGCGAGAGAGAGAGAAAGAGAGAGAGAGAGAGAGAGAGAGAGAGAGAGAGAGAGACCCGGCGAGCTGGGCGGACGGCCGCAACAAAATCGCCGCGCCCCTCTCTCTCTCTGTTAGCAGTTCAAACTACAACATGGGAATGAATCCTTCCCGCGAAAGAGGGTGGGATGATTCATTCCCGTTCTCATCCTCTGAACCCCGCCTGGTCCATGAGAGAGAGAGAGAGAGAGAGAGAGAGAGAGAGAGAGAGAGAGAGAGAGAGAGAGAGAGCGATTGATCTGCATTTTCTCTCTCTCTCTCTCTCTCCCTCCCTCTGGTGCCTCTTTTTGTTTTTTACCGTTCGTTTTCTTTTTTTTTAGTGTTTTAGTATTGGATTTTTTCTTTCTTTCTTTTGTCGTTTTCTCTTTATTGTGTCACGCCGATATAAGTGGGGCCCGGACTTCATGCACCGACTCGGCCTTCCTTTGGTCAACCCCCGAAGATGCTGGCCCATTAACGGGGAAGGCCCGCGACCGATAGTTGGCCAAGTAATGGTGGTTTAATTCATATTTGTCAAAAAATATTGGGAAATAACAATATTAGAATAATGTTCAGTTCACGGTGGTCGAGCCAAGGCCTTCACTTAGGGTCCTGCTCCCGCACTAGCTGCCCACACTCAGTTGCAAACTTTCAATTTGAATCACAAATCACTTAAATTAATTTAAATTAAACAAATTAACAAAATTAGAGCAGCAGATAAAAACTCCTTCACGTTGGGTCACAATGCCATGTTGTTTGCCTTTGACAACTCCCAAAACTTAGATTAATCTAAATTATTTGTAAATATTATAATCACGTCCAGATCATGGTGGTTTTGCAAAACTCCTTGATCACCAAATAAAATCTCCAGCAAAAAGGTGGGTAGATTCATCTCCACCGTGCATTTGCTGCCCACTTGATTTCTCACCAAATAGGGAAAAATAGAGATGAATCTCGAGCAAGAAACGTGGGTAGGTTCATCATCACTATGCATTTAACACTCTACTTGATCTCTCACCAACAGGTTTGTACGTTAGGAGAAATGAGGCTCAACACACCTTATGTGCTCATGCGTTCGTGATTCCCATGCATGGCTGATCCTCATGTGAAACTAATCACCACGTGTAATTAACCACACTTTAGAACAATGTACCCCGTGCCCGAATGTGACTCAAGACTCCGACCTGGTTCGTGCGCAGGCAGATGGGAGCAAACCTTATGTGTCTCTTATACGTTGTCCTCTCTCTTGATTGGTGCATCAATTCGACCTCCTGGTGGTTTCATACACCTTCCAAATGGTGAGTTCCGTGTGTGATTGAAGTCGGGACCTTGTCCTCGACCATACTCAGTGTGTCTGTCTGTCCCGAGTTTTTCTCGCACGCTTGATTAGCGCCCCTTAATTAGGGTCCTCGCGCACTTTTCCCCACACGGAATGTGTACTACGTTTGTGTCTCTGAAGCGTGTGTGGCTAGAGCACCATTGTCGGCGCTGTCGGTGCGAATACCCTTACAAGGGTATCCGCCCTGGTTTTTGCAGATGACCGAAAATAAGTATGGTTCAAAGATTGAGCATACCGCGCAAGTCGCAGCGGTATCTGTGGTTTGCATTGACTGAATGATGGAGTAGGATAGAGAGTGTGTGGGCGCGCAGGGTTGAGGCGCGGGTGATTTTATTTGTTGATGACTGAAGAATCGGCGTGATCGCCGACCAATTTTTTTATTCATTTATTTATTTCTGATTTAAACTAGGATTAAAAAGATTTTTGCTTTTTGATTGGCGCGCTTGCCTGTAACTTGTGCGACGAGCGGAGGACGACTTCGACGACGAGAAGGACTTAAAGTGTTTTTAGTAGGTCCGCGCGTCGTGCGGTGTCGGTTCAATTAGGCGTCCGTCATAGCTAAATTCAACCTCGAGCCGAACCTTATTGGTTACAGTGTCAGACTGTCATCAAGGAGATTTAGGGATCGAGACCAGCCAGCGACTGGCGAGGAGGAGCCTAGGAGTTGAGGGTCTGGCGGGGCTATTCCCATTGGGTTGTTATCGACGGCGTCAGAATGGTGCTAGTGCTTTTCTTTGTCTTCATTTGTCATATTCTGACGACCAATCGCTCCTAAACAATTTTTATTTTTATTATCAATTTATTGTAGCGCCGGATTTAGAGGCCACCACGGCAGTCGAGGACCTTGAGCGCGCGCCTCCAATGATTGACCTACGGGATTCCGTGTGTTAGGGACACCGGCGAAGTTTCTCTACTTGGGCTGTTTTGAAACATGAACCGAGGAGTTCGACCTGCATGCGGGCCATGGGTGATCGGCCCGCTAGGCGGAAGAAAATCTTGAGTGGCGGGGGTTGTCGTGGATGCACTATCGGCCGGCGAGGGTCTGTCGTCAGAGGTTTGAGTGTGAGCATGGCTTGTAGGACCCGGTAGATGGTGGGTCGTACCTAGGTGCCGTAATACAGCATACCGGGGCGAGGACCGCAAACTGTCGCGGACACTCGCGGGGAAAACCCCCCTCCACTTCGGTCTTCAAAGTTCTCATTTGAATATTTGCTACAACCGCCAAGGTCCACGCCACAAATTGCAGTGGGACTGCGCCCTGATTCCGTGACATCGGCTGTCGGGAGCCCTGAGGAGGTTGTGTTGGAGGGTCGGGGGGGGACAGCAGCTAAGTGAGCCGATCTACAGCCTCCGGGTATAGGGGCGAAGGACTGATCGGACCACGCAGCTGATCCTTCCCTAAGTCTCCCTCGGGCTGATTGGGGCAGGTGGGGAAGCCGCTGCGCTGAGACGCCAGCGGACGATAGTAAGAGGGACGAAGGGCGGAGTGGCGAAGACTGTTGGGGCAATAGGGCCGGGCCGCTGTGATTATCAGGCGTTGCGCTAGCAGCAACGAACCACAACGCAGCGGGGGACAGGCGCTAGGCCGGTGAGAGTGAAGCAGAGTACGTAACGGGTAGGAGAGGCTACGGGCGGCGATGAAAGACAGCCGACTACGAGGGCGATGAAAAGAGGGACGAACCTGGCGCAGTCTCGCGCCAGGTACACTCAAGTATGGGAGATGATGAAGGGAGTGGGCTGGCCGGGCACCGCTCAGCAACAGCGGGCGGAGTGACAGAGCCGTGGAGACGGGCGCTAAGGCGGCGCAGACCGAGACCGGGGGAAACAAACGACGGGGGCAGGGCGGATATGGGCGTTGAGAGGGGTGAATGGACCTGGACAGGTCTTGGGCCCGGTGCGCGTGCAATAAGAGAGAGAGAGGAATAGAAAGAACAGGAAGGCGGAGGTACGCCGGTCGAAAGCTAGGGGATACAACCGGCGTTAGTACAGAGGCGACGAGGGAAGGAAAAATGGGGATGAATCTGGACTGGGACACGGGGGCCGGTGCATGCGTGTAGATGGAGGGAGGGGTGACTATGGCGGAAGGCTGAGTTCATAACTCGCCTATCCCGCACTTGTTTTCGGCGGGAAAAAGTGCTAGAGTGAGGTTTTAGTGTATGGCGAGTGTGTTAGTAACGTTAGATTTGACAGTAGGTTAGTGAGTTAAAAGTTAGTAAGGAAATGGACTGCGCCGAGCTATGGGGGAATGGCGAGGAAGAAAAGGGAGAAAGGGCATATCTCACTCATTTCTTATTAGTTTCGCGCGAGGGAGGGCTTGAATTGGGGGTTTTCGGCCCTTGCGACCCCGATTTCATAGTTAGTAGTTGTAGAAAGTTAGTAGAAACAGAGTTAGAAGGAAAAAGGCCTGCGCGAAGATATCGAGTCAGCGGCTATGGTGGGACAAGACTTTGTCTAAGCTCACTCGTTTGTTGACGGGATCGAGTGAGCCTGAGTGGTAGGCATGGGTTTATGATAGCTACGAGTTAGATGGAGGGGTTAGAATTAGAATAGAATTAGTAAGTTTAGTCGTACAAGTGTTAGGAGCTGCGCGCGAATAGCCAGGCTAGAAGCGGGAAAGAAAGTGTAGTAATAGGGATGTATCTGTCCGCTTTCTAGCGACAGATTCATTCGGATCCGATTTCTGCTCAGCCGACTGATAGGAGTCACGCGAGACTAGCAGCATCATTGGAGACTTACCTGTTGGCCGCACAAACTCTCTCCCCGAAGCATCTGTTGTGATGTTTTCCCCAACTGAGGTATCCGCCCCACAATTTTGACCGAACCTGGTCGCACGAACGACCAGGCGAGGGCGCATACAAAGGCACAACAGGGGGGGGGGGGTCAAGGATGATCGCCGGGGGGTAAGGAGCGACGTAGTGCTAAATGCACCTAGCCGCGTTCTAAGTGGAAGATTCACTTCGATTTTGCCCAGCTTTTTGATAAAAGCGGCCACTTCATTTCGATCCCGCAGCCGGTTCTTGTTGGAAGCCAACCAATTCATTACCTGTGCTTGCCACCGTCTTCGTTACTTTTGGAGCGGAATGCAGTGGCTATTAACTCTACCTATCTTAGTGTCTATAGTTGGGTTTGTCAGTGTAGCTCAATCTCCCTGTCCGACACTAAGGTTACAGTCTGGCTTGCCATGAAGACTGCCTACAGACGAAGGAAAGTGAGAGATGGTCTATCTACCAACTACTGATGGTGAGGCTGATACGGCTTGTTGGGCTGTCTGATACTGAGTGCACAGTGCAAGTACGCTCTGCGAAACACGTATCTGGGTGGCGACAGTCTGCAGACTCGGAGCCAGCGAAGCACGCAGCTTGCGGAGCCGGCGGTCCGCTGTTTTGGCGTAAACACGTGCGATAATTGTTGGTGTTGAGAAGGGTTATCACGGCGGTGACCGGCTTCTGCACATTGCTGCTGGCCGTGGCTCACTGCGGCTGTCAGCTGCGAGCAGTCGCTGCTATCTATTGACTGTGCACGGCTGCCGCTCCTATTTTTGACTGCGTACATGCTGTGACTATTGACTGTGCGTGAACGGCTGCCGCTGACCGCCGCTGTGCGTTGCGGCTGCGTCTATGGGCTGTGCACGAACGGTTGATGCTGGTTATTGCATATCGTTGCGTACCGGTGTTGAATGTTACAGGCTGTTTTGCAGCAACAGTTGGACTAAGGAGAGACATTGGGACTTGAGGAGGCAATCAGACTGGACTAGTAGAGGGTTAGTGCCGCAATCTGAGAGGTTGTGAGGGGGTTGAGTTCAGCAGAATGACTACGGAGAGTTGACCAAGTTGTCACATTGGCTGCCATTGCGGGGCCCTCAGGCGAGTCAAGATATCAAGGCCCTCTCCAGTGAGGTTGAGAGTACCCCTCTTGTATCTGAGAGTCTCAAACCTCCTYTTTCTACCTTTCTCATTCTAAGTCTGATCTTGTTCTGAGGGGAAGGCGGCAGGCGGGATTGCAACCCGTAGGATCGCAGCAAGACTCTGTGGGGAGTCTGCCCACCGATTGCGGGAGCTMTGCCGGAGCCTAGGCGAGGCTCTGGAGGCAGGGAATTGACAGGTAAACCATTGYTTTCCCTCTATACACCCGAGCTACAACCCCTATTTGTATTTCTCATTGCATCTCTGRCGGAATATATGGTGTGCAGCCTTATCTTAATTTTGGTTTGACTTTCAGGATACTGAATCAGGCTAAATAAAGGAATGTTGTGAAGTTTCAGTTTTCATTTTTTTTTACTGCATGAAGTCAGACTGTTGAAAAGAACTGCATCAGGGAAGGGCAGGATGATGGGAGAATTTGCATGATGATTGACCGGGTCATTAAGGTTGGGGAGTCCCCATAAGTTTGGGGAAYCCCARTGCTTTGTTTTATTATGGTTTTGCTTGGAGAAGTCAGAYCCTTCTATMAGTTTAGGAGGTCTRATTGCTCTGGAGGCTGGGGTGTCCCCATAAGTTTGGGGAGACCTAGTGCTGTGGCTTGTATGGAGGGTCAGGCTGTTCTATAAGTTTAGGTGGCCTGATTGCTCTGACTTGTGAGGGCTGCTCGTGGCTGACTTTTTTCAGGGGCCAAGTGCGTTCTGTAAGTTCATGTGCCTTGGTCGCCTTGCTTATTTTGGGTTTTATTCTGTTTATTTGTTTYCTGAAYGAGGAGGTCTGAGYTGTTCTATAARYTTAGGTGGCTYAGTCTCTTCCTKCTTTTATTMTGAAGAAGYAATCTTTGGCAAAGAGGCAKACYCTTCTGTAAGTTCAGGGGGTTTGACTCGATGCCACACACATAATGGTTCAGAGAGAAATGAATCTGGCAGAGAGTTAGATCCTTCTGTAAGTTCAGGGGGTCTGGCTCAAAATCTCGCACATGCTGAAACCCAATGGTTATAACTTGGCTGTACCTTATTACTATCTTATCTAAGAACTTACTAATCAGACTGTTCTATAAGTTTAGGTGGTCTGACTATAGCCGTATCACAACTTGAAGAGAGTATAATTAAGAGTAAAACTTATGGGATACTGGGGCAGACTGAACTTAAGTTAGTTCAGTCATATGCAGCCTTAGAAGATAAAAGGAAGACAAATATATATAACTTGGATATTTTAAACAGTTCAGGGCGACTAGAATGATCTAGTCGTATATCCAAAGAAGAGAAAAGTAGTTGTGCCCTCTATTTTGTGTATATTCAGTGGCTAAGTTAGGCGCATTCCATAAGTTTGGGTGACCTGACTTTATGCCTTATGTAAGCTGGGTATGAAGGGATTAAATCATTGAAAGATTATGAACTATTGTTTGTCCAGATAAACTTGGGATGGTGATAGTACTTACCTTTGTGGTTTGGTCTGCATGTGAATGAGTGAGGCTACTACTTAGTCTGAGTTTCAGTTTGATAGGTAGTTGCTTTAGTCGCTCGCCACGTGCTAGAGCTATAGGAGTTAGTTTCAATTCCTGCATTTTCTGCGATAGTTTTTTTTACTTAGGTGAATTCTTGCATTTTCTGGGATCTTTTTTTGTACTTGGCTTTGTATAAATCTTGGCAAGCTACTTTCTCTACGGGAAGCGCTGCCGAAATTTCTACAAAACCAAAGAGTTAGTCAATTTTTTGACTTATCAAAGTTCAACTTGTCTTTTCTTTATATCTGACCTAGTAAAAATCTGGAAAGTCTCCTTTTCTAAAGGAAGTGCTGTCCAAATTTTTACTAATTCAGGGAGTTAACCAAAATTGGACTTTGAGAAGTCAAAGTCACTTTCAAATTCTGGACTTGACCTTGTATAAATTTTGGAATAAGACGTTTTTAAAGGAAGTGCTGCCGAAATTTCTGCAAAACTAAGAAGTTAGTTAAATCTTGTCTAAGAATTGAACTCAAGTTGTCTTTGAAGTTCATATCTGACTTAGTATAAATCTGGGAAGCCTCCCGTTCTAAAGGGGGTGCTGTCCAAATTTCTACTAATTAAGGGAGTTAAACATAATTTGACTTTCTAGGGTTGGAGTTTATTTCCGCTTTCATATTTGGGCTGATATAAATTCTGAAAAGGCACTTTTCCTACGGGAAGCAATGCCAAAATTTTCTTAGTTTAAAGGAGATAGATTATATTTTAACAGGTGGCGATTATGGCGATTCGTTCTGAATAGGGAAGATTCTGCCGTTAGTCTACCTATGCTTTGGGCACTGGTTTAGAGGTAGATTTAGGCTTAGTTAATTAGGATGCTTGAGTAGGATCGTGATATGGGGGTTATTCTCCATTGAATTATAGTTTTAGCCCGGGGCATCGACCTGTCATGTGTTACAGGTCCTTTTGATCGTTTGATTCAAGATCCGGACTAGATTCAGCTTGATCCCTTGAGGATCATCTTCTGTTATCATTGATAACAGGTCGGTTGCCGATTCGTCGGCTTACGACTCAACTCCAATCCACTCTTTCCACTCAATCTAAAAGCTTTAGCCCTGTGGTTTGAACTGTTTCATTGTGTTTTCACCCGGACTTAATTGAATGGCCATTTAACAAAAGGACTGAGTATTTTTTTTTTGGAGTTGCATAAGAGTGAGGTTTGTATGGCTAAAGCAAGGGGTATGGGTACAGAGAATGGTTGAAGTTGACCCCGTGTAGCGCTTGGATTTTTGGTGGGATCTTTTATGTGATTGCAGGTATGTTTGGTGATTCGAACTTTGGATTTTGACTGGCTGCTCTCACATACATATGCATATATATATATGGCTGAGAGGAGTTCCACTGTAATTGTGAGAAGTGATCGTCGCATATTAATAACCCCTATATATATGTGTATATGTATGACTTGAGTGTTTCGTGCGGCCTATTGTGACCGCGCCTAAGGGTTAAACAGATTATGTGTTTGAGAGAAAAGAGAGATCCCCTTTTGTCCTTTGCTTCTTAGAGATTTTATGGTGGGACGTTGTAGTCTGTGGCAGCCGTCAAAGTCAAACCCCTTAACTTCTGTCCAGGCCTGGAGTGAGGCTCATCTCCAGGAAAGTAAGAAGCGACTGCCACCACAGGTATGGGCCTGTGTACCACCCACTCTGCATAGGGTGCAGAAGAGGGTGTGTGATCTTCAACCGCGCATGGCGGTTGTCCGGCGTCGAGAGATTAACCCTCAAGGCGCGTGTCAGCCGACACTTGAGTGTCGAACGAGGCCCTCGAGATTAGTGAAGACCGCGCGAGTATGGGTACTACATAGTACGCCATTATCGCGACCGCTTGCGTACGCTTGCATTGCGAGTCGATATGAGTTAGCCCTGCGTCCGCGCGGTTTTATACTAAGTCTCGCGCGCGACGCCTATCCGATTTCCGTATCGGAAAGTTATGGGATGGCTACCGAGGGGCTAGGAGCGTTATTGCGTTGTTTGTGTTGTGCCGTGTTGTATTGGTGTGTGTGTGTGTATTTTATTTTTGTATTCGTAGAGTGGTGTGCGCTTGGCGTGTGGGATGCGTCCTAGTCGACCGACGCCAGGCCGCGCTTGGGACCTCAGCCCCCCAAGATGTCGGTCCGCGAGCGGGTCCGATAGAGGCGTATTACCGCGCGTACCCCCTATGCTACAGAGAACGAGAAACGCTCTCGGCTGGTCCACCTCTGCGACTGCAACTGATTAGCTCTCGTACTGTGGATTGGTAGCTCGGCGGGGATACGCCCACCGAAGGGAGGTGACAACTCCCGTAAGGTGGAGGTAAGTCGTGCCTCGCGTAGGCCCTATCCTGTCGTAGGGGTTCGCGAGAGGTATGGCTGGCGCACTCGGCCGCAGTGGCTTGGGGAAGCTCGACATGTATATTTGCGACGAAGGATTTATATCCAACTCCTGCGTGACGCGGCCGGAAGGGTCCCGCGCTGCCTGGTGCGGTGCCGGACCGATGCGGCCGACAGGTGGCGCCGTTGCCGGGGATAACGGTTGCCTACCGTTGTCCCTGGTGGAACGACATCTGGGTATTTGAAGTGAGAAAATAGGCAAATGAGAAATTTTTGTTAGACTGTATGAGCGATTTGTTATTATTATGATTATCGTTGGAGATGTTGCAAGACTAAGAAGTCATAAAGATTGAGCCTAGATTTGAGGCAGGATGATGACTCAGGCGAGATGACCGCTTCTGCTTTATTGATTGGTTTAGGTGAAACGGTTGGTTACAGACAATGTTGGATAAGGCATGAAGTGAGGGTTGATTGCGTGACTTGGTTTTGGTCTAGACGACTGGGTTTTGATTGACGCGGTATGAGTAGCTCAAGAGTGATAAGAGTTTTGATTATGTGTTCACGAGCCCTGACTGGCATAACGATAGTTGGAATTGATAACCCCTCTAATCTGATGGTCGGCGGATTGGGACGATGCTTTGCGTCCTTGACGTGGCTAAGGTTAAGCGTCGCTATTGTGAAAGTTAGTCCTATGATGTATCTTTTTTTACTGCCATGAGAGTCATCTGAGTGATTGGGAAAGCATCGTAATACGGTTGCATCAGAATGGAGCTAAGGATGAGTAGAATAACATTTCTCTGTTAAGAGTTGAAAATATAGATCCTCTCCTAAGTGTCAGGTTAGGAGTCGTCTCGGCACTTTAAGGAGAGATGGGGTAAGGAAAGCTGAAAGATATTATGAGTATGGACTGAGATGTTTGAGTCTGGGTTCTTAGTGGTTAACCAATTTATGTAACAATGGAAGATAGTAGATTTGTATGACATCTTCCCTATAAAAGTGGTATCTGACCCTAGAGGCAGTAAGAGTGACAGTAAAGGGGCTGACAATTAGGTTGTCCCGTTTACTTTCGCAAGGACGATGGGATGTAGGTGATGTTAGACCTCCACTTGTACCTTTTTCAGGTTTGGACAATCCGCTTGAATCTATATGAAATTTGAACTAAGGACTATTTTTTTCATGGACTTTCTTTTGAGTTATATGTTAAATTTATTCATATATGTCAGATTTTATTGTGAGTAAGCCTGTTTTATGTGTATTTATGCGAGGCTATAGGCATGATGTCGTTTTGTTTGATGGTTATCCCTTTGGTGATATTCACATAGGTTATTTATCTGGAGTACTTGCTTGAACCTATTATTCGATTTATGGATGTTTATTGGATCTATATGTTTGGATTGCTTTTCAAGGAGGGGTAGAAACGTTGCATAGAATCCACGTCTGATGCGGATTCAGAGGTGAATGGAGTGACCGCTTCCTTGGGATAAAATATTGTCTCGTGGAGTGGTCGATGTGTAAGGCCTGTCCTAAGGAAGGTGACAATCCTATGTTATTGTTTCCCTGAAAGATAACTTTGAAGAAGTTATAGATTGTCTTGTAAGACATAGTGAGACCCACACCGGAACTATGTTCCTGGTCCATAGTGGGGTGTTGTTGTTGTATCTCTTGCGATAAAATAACTACACTACTACTGAAAAGGAGGAAAGTGTTTAAGCCTTGTAAGGCTTTGGTCTATGAGGGAAGCATCTACTACATGCCGCAGCGAGGTAGGGGGTGAATCCCCGACTTTCTTTGTGACAAGTGGGTTCACCGGCACAGGACGGGATACCCCGAAGCGTGTATGGTGAGGTTGTTTACCTTGTCGGCGGAGATCTGCGAGGAACGAATGCTAGAATCGGAAGGAGCAGCTGTGAGGCTTAATCCTTGAGCGGGGCTCGAGGGTTTGAGATGCTATCCATTCTAAAAAGGGATTACACTGCCCCTCGCCACATTATACTTCTGTCAAAGATGGGGAGTAAAGTGTGATGCGTTGGTTGTTATTATGTCTGAGAATGTTATTGGTTGGGAATTCCAGCTTTAGTTATGGCCTATTCATTATATGGTATACTGTAGATATAAGTTTATCCTTACGAGGTGGTTGTATATGTTTTTTAGTAACAAACTAGTCTGAGTGTGATGTATTTTTATGAGTATTGTTGTTGTCAACTACTAAGATGATATATCATTTTTCCATGAGATATTATTATTATAAGATATTTTCGATATCTGTGACTGAACGGTTATTATAATATATTACCATACGCTTCTCTAAATGGGATGGTTGCATACGCTGGAAGGGACAAATTTTAGTGAAAGGTGATTTAAGGTTAAGGCTTTAGCAGTTGAGGTCGTAGAATGCGATTGTCAGCATGGTAACGGAAGGCGTATGTTGGACGTTTGTCTGTGGTGGGCAGAACCCAGACAAAGCTAAGGCAACTCAGGATGCCTTAGGCTAGGGAAGATCCCAATATGGCCTTCCCAGCTGAAAGGGGAGGCGGACTCGAGATGTCCTTGCCAAAACGGTGTCGGCGCGAATACCCTTACAAGGGTATCCGCCCTAGTTTTTGCAAATGACAGAAAAATGGGTTTGGTTGGCATAAGTCAGGCGAGATACGGCCGCGTTCGGGACCCGTCCTGACTAAGTTAGAGGGTATGTGGGCGCGCAGTTTTAAGGCGCGCGTGTGATTTTTCTGATAGAGTGAGCGGCCGGTCTAGTCGACCAATCTGGACCGTGCTACGGTTTTGTTTAGGGGATGAAAGCTTGTTTCTGGGTGGTGTGCGTGATCGGCGGTGGGACTGGCACGCCACTAGGCACACGGGGTGGTGACGGCGCGGTCCGAGTAGGCCGGTGCGGGTACCTAGTGTTGGCGCGCCGGTTGCAGGTGGGAAAGGAGGGCCTAGGCTGTGGCTCCCAGGCCGGGGCACGACGCGACACAATTTCATATTGGAATTCGCGCCTAGTTGTCCCAAGCTGGGGCATAGCCTTATAGGCTATGACAAGGGACTACTGTTACAGAGACTTAGGGATCGAGGTCGGCAGGCGGCGCGGGAACACTGGAGCAGCGGGAGGCTAAGGGGTTGAGGGTCCCGCGGGAGTATCCCCCTTTTGTGTTGTCGAGGGAGTCCGGTCGCGGGGCCCCGTCCTTTGGCACTAGGCCAGTTCCTCCCCCCTCCGACGGTGTTTCGGGATGTCTGGGTTGTTTTTTTTGTCGCTCTTAGTAATTTTTATTTTTTTTATTCGGGGGTTATGGACCCATTTTTGGTTGAAGACCCGATATTGGTTCGCGGCCGCAAAACCCACTTATAGACCGGAGGTAGGAAGGTCGGGCGGCCTTTGGCGCCGCCACGGGGCATTACCCCGGTCTGAGCCCTTCGGGGCTTTCGTAGTGATGGGAAGACGACTTATGCAACCCTGCGTAAGAGTGCGGCACAAAGAATTAGAATGGACCCGGACGCCGGCCACGCCAGATGCATACAGGCTAGGGGGGAGGCGGTGTCGGCCTGCGCCAGGTCCTTCGGGACATCTGCCAAAGTTGGAGCGATACGGGGGAGATTCGCGAGGCCTCCCCGGCATAAGGGTAGCGCGAAGAAGGGGAGGGGACCTAGTCGTGGGTCCCGCCAGGTTCAGGCAGGGGCGGTGGAGTTGGCCAGCCGGTATAGTGGGGCTGCAGGTGAGGCGACAGTGCAAGGAGTGGCGGGTGCTGGCGGTGTCGGAAATGTGGTAGTACGGCGTAGGGGGAGTGGTAAAGGTGGGAGGATCGGTCGGAGTGGCGAAGAGTTTTGTCTATCGAACAGTTTTCGACAGTTTTTCGACAGTCGGGGTAGTCGGGAAGGATGCGCAGCGCTAAGTGCTATCCAAGAGGAGGAGGCTGGGGAGACATCAACGCGGTCCGCCTGCTGCCAGGAATACGAAGGGCAAGGTGACGAACGGTGAAAGTTGGTGGACGAATCCGGACGGGGGTCGCGACCGGGTGAGTGCGGAGCTACGGAGAAGGGAGTCGCGCACGGTCAGTGGGGCGTTGTTTGCTCGATTCGTAACAGAATCGAGCCGGGAAGGCGGCTATGTGGGGGTTTTCAGGGCTTGCGAGCCCGAATCTGAGACCGGAATTGCGAGAAGGTCGGTATGGAAAGAGTAGTGGAGGATAGGGGTGCGAAGGGCTATGGCGGAAGTGAAGAGGAACGGGGAAGGAAAAACTGAGTTCGTTCGTTCTCGATAAAAACGAACGAACAAAGACTAAAACCCGGGGGTTTGAGGTCGGGCGACACCGAACTTGAAGTCGGATTGGCCATGCAATCAGTAGGGAAGGGGATTTTTAAGAAAAGCGATGCGCGGTGCTATCGAGAGTATGGGCATGGCGGGGAAAGGAATTGCTTACCTTGTTTGAAGTAGGTGGGGATCGGGAGAGAGAGAAACTGCGAGGTTGAGGTTTCCTGGTGTGGCGAACGGGATGACAGTGTTAGTTTAGTTAGTAGATTAATAGTTTTACCAGGGTAATCGTTGATAGTTGCGCCCGAGGGTGAAGCTAGTAAGAGCGAGAGTATCTGGCCGAATTTTGACGACAGATCCATTCCGCTTTACCGGGGGCAGTGATGGGCGTGGCACGGGGGAGCTGAGCGGGGGTTGGAAACCTACCTGTTGGTCGGCATGTTGCCCGACTAGCCAATACGAGCGATGTGAAAGCTGTTTCGAGGCTAACAACCTGCGTGTCGAACGTGAGATGACCATAACGTGTGAGGCGTGCCCCCCCCGGCCTTTTGTCTTTAGCGCCGGCAGCAGTACTGCGCTGACTGTTGCGGCCACAGAACTACGGGTAGCCGAACTCCTGGTTACTGGGGACTGCAGGTGGCTCCGGGTTGCTGAGGCTCGTGGCACTGGGGGCTCATGAGTTGCTGACCGGTACGACGGTGTAGCTAGGGTTACATGGTAATGCAGTTGGGGTGTCCGCGCCGATTGCATAGTGCATGGTTGGCACATGTTAGCCGGGGTGTAGCTTGGCTAGCCGGTCAAGACAGGCCACGAGAAAAGGGAGGGGGGGGGGTGAGACGTGTTATGGGGCGCTACTGCTGGTCGCACAGGTTGCGTAGGGCTAGCAGCCCGTGCGGGAGGGTTGTTGGCGGCTGCAGGCTGGGCCCTGACTATGGCTACGAGTGGTTGGTGATCGGGCAAAGCGCTGCTGCCCGCTACACTGGGGCACGGGCTGTAACGGCTGTTGTTGATGACTGTGCCCTGACTGTGGCTGTGTATGGCACACAGTCGGCTGTAGGTTGCCGTTGAGGGTTGCTGTTGCGTGTGGGGTACGGGTTATTGCTGCTACTATTGACTATCACTGAGTATCGTGCTGTGTTTAAAGCCTACTATGGGTTGTCGGGCGGCCTCGATTGAACAGGGCTTGAAGAAGTGGCCAGGCTGGATAAAGCGAAGGCGGGCGCTATTGCTGCGGACAGAGGGGTCGGTGAAGTATTGTCCTTGGCAACTTAACGTCGAGAATTGGCCACGCTGTTACAGTTTGGCCATCATTGCGGGGCCCTCAGACGATCCAAGATATCGAGGCCCTCTCTTGCGAGTCTGAGCGCACCACCCTTGGATCTGAGAGTCATAACATTTTCTCTTTCTGCCCTCCTTACTCTAAGTCTACTCTATTGATGCTGAGAGGAAGGCGGCAGGCGGGATTGTAACCCGTACTCCGCGCCAAGGCCTCTGTGGGAGGTTCGCCCTACCGATTGCAGGAGCTCTGCCGGAGCCTAGGCGAGGCTTTGGAGGCAGGGAATTGAAAGGTAACCATTGCTTCTCCTTTTATATACCCTGATATAACCCCTACTTGTACGTCTTGCTATGGTTGACTGAGTATATTGTATGTACCCCTATTTTGGCTTTAAGTTGACTGGCAGGACACAACTCAGATTAAGTAAAAGAATGTGTGCGCAATCTCAGTCTCAGTTTTTGTTGACTGCCTGAAGGCAGTGCCTGAAGGCAGATTGTGAACACAAGGGGTTGCATATGGGGGAATGGTGGGTGAAAGGTGGTTTTGCCTAAGCGTGAATGGGTCCTATGGGGTCAGGCCAGTTCCGTAAGATTTGACGGCCTGACCGCTGTGTTTTATTTTTGAATTGCATGGAGAGTCAGACCAGTTCCATAAGATTGGACGRTCTGATTGCTCTGAATTWTGAGGGTTTGACTGTGGCCGACTTTTCAGGGGCCAAACCTGTACCATAAGATTGGAGGGTTTGGTTGYCATGTTTGATTRGGGTTTGTTTTRWTTCTTTTGTTTCTGATCGAGGAGGTCTGAGYAAGTCCATAAGATTGGACGRCTCARCCCCCCTCTTGTTTTATTCTGAGGGGATAATCCTTGCTGAGGGCAGGGCATGTCCATAAGATTGGACGGCCTTGGACTCATGCCGCACACAGTGGATCAGAGAGAAACGAACCTGGCAGAGGACCAAACCAGTTCCATAAGATTGGACGGTCTGGCCCAATGCCTCGCACATGCTGGAACCCAAAGGGTTAAATTTTGGCTATATTTTATACTATCCTATGTATGAACAGGCTAGCCAGGCATGGGTTCCATAAGATCGGACGGCCTGGCTGTAGCTTATCATAAAAGGAAGAGAGTATAATTAAGAGTATAATTGAAGGTAACCCTGGACAGGCCGGGCCTTGTTTTAAGATGAACGGCTCGGTCCTATGCCCAACTTTTAAATACCAAGCTCAGAGAGGTATATATAAGTTGGATATTAAACAGTTCTGGGCGACTAAGCCTTGTTCTAAGATGAACGACCTAGTCGTATGCCCAAAAGGAAGAGAGAAGTAGTTGTGCAACCTGTTCGTGTATACTCAATGGTTGAGTCAGGCAAGTTCCATAAGATTGGACGGCTTGACTTTATGCCCTATGTAAGTTGGGTAAAAGGGGATAAAACATTGAGAAGTTACGAACTATTGTTTGCAAAGATTGATTTGGGGTGGCGAGAGTACTTACCTTTGTGGTTTGGCCTGCATGAGGCTGAGTGAGGCTACTACTTGGTTTGAGTGTCAGGTTGACAGGTAGTCGCTTTAGAGGCTCGCCTCGTGCTAGAGCGATAGGAGTTAGGTCAATTCCTGCATTTTCTAAGCTAAGTTTTTTTTTACTTAGATCAATTCTCGCATTTTCTCGGATCTTTTGTTATACTTGGCTTTGTATAAATTTTGATAAGCCACTTTCTCTACGGGAAGCGCTGCCGAAATTTCTACAAATCCGGGGAGTTAGTCAATTCTTGACTTTTCAAGGTTCAGCCTGTCTAAAGTTCATGTATGACTTAGTAAAAATTTGAAAAGTCTCATTTTTTTAAGGGAGTGCTGCCCAAATTTTGGCTAATTCAGGGAGTTAGACAAAATTGGACTTTGGAAAGTCAAAGACTATTTTTGTTCTCATATTCGGGCTGATGTAAATTCTGAAAAGGCACTTTTCCTACGGGAAGCGCTACCAAAATTTTCTTGATTTAGAGGAGTTAGATTATATTCTGACAGATGACGATTCTATCAATCCACCCTGAATATGGGAGGTCCTGCTGTTAGTTTACCTTTGCTTGGGCACTGACCTAGGGGTAGACTTTGATTTAGTTGGTAGGTAACTTGGGTGAGAATGTGCTATGGAGGGTCATCCCCCATATGCTGATGATTTAGCTTGGGCATTGACCTGTCTTATGGTATAGACCTTTCTTGGACATTTGATTCAGGACTTGGACTAGGTTCAACTCAATCCTACAAGGGTCGTTTTCTGTTATCACTTATAACAGGTTGGTTGCCGATTCGTCGGCTCACGACTCAATTCCTACTCGCTCCCCATACTCAACCTAAAGGCTTTAGCCCTTGTGATCTTTTTGTTTGTTAAGGGTTTCACCCGGACTTTTATTAAATGACCATTTAGTAAAGGTACTGAGTATTTAATTGGGGTTGGTTGGCTGGAGGTTGGGGTTTGCATGGCTAAAGCGAGGGGTATGAGTATAGGAACTGGTTGGAGTTGACTCCGCGTAGTGGGTGGACTCTTGTCTGACTTTTGATGTGATTGCAGGTATGTTCAAAGACTTGGGGTCTTGGTTGGGCTGCCCTGTGGTCGCATATATATGTATGGCTAGGAGGAGACCCACTACGACTGTGAGAAGTGATCGTCACATAATTATCCCCCTTGTACATATATATATATATATATATATATATATATATATATATATATATATATATATATGTGTGTGTGTGTCAGTGCATGTGTACCTACGTACGGAGCTAGCGTGGCCTGAAGTGCCCGCGTACTAAGGGTCAGTCGAAGGTTGGGGTGAACAGAAGGGGGGGGGATATCCCTCGCCAATTCTTGTTTCTTTTCCTTATTGCGATTCATCTTGGTGGAACGATAAAGTTCTGGGTGGAAGGGTCTGCGTGTTTGTTGGTGATGCGCCAGATAATTCACCACCATTCCAAACTCCCTCCTGCCCTAGGGGCCGTCTTGCTCCGCACCCGTTGGGACACCTTAAGGTGCAGAAGACGGAAAGGCCCTCAGGTCGGTTTTGTGCGCGCTAAAGGGTTACCCCCATTGGCTCGCGCTTCAGCCAACGCCTGAGCGTCGAAAGGGGACCCCTTGGCTCAAAGTAGGCCATTTGGGTGTGGGCACTACACAATGCGCCGTCATCGCGGTTACTCACGTAGAACTGCATAGCGAGATAGTATGTGTAAGTCCAGCGCCCTCG
>BFEA01000108.1:1147714-1166478 GCA_003427395.1 Chara braunii | reverse complement strand
TCCTTCATAGCCACCATTAAGAAGTGGGCAAGGTCGTGGATGCCGCCAATGGTAGTTGGGCGAGGTTCAGGGACATGATGCAGAGAAAGTACAGGTTGGGGGATGGCTTGCTAACCATGGCGGATTTGGAGGCCATGAACAAGGATGACTTCTCCACGATTGGGGTGTTTGTGCACGAGTTTAAAAGGAAGGCGCGGAAGGTGCACGGGATCTCCGAAGAAACACAGTGTGTTATATTTTTGGGTCTGCTTACTGGCTCGGAGGCCTCGGAGCTGACGGGTCACGGAGGGGGAAATGAGAAACTCACCTGGGCCACTATCGACAAAGGGGTGGAAGAGGGGAGCCTGGACCAGGTGGAGCAGCACTAGGTGCGGCTGCAAAAGCGCAAGAGAAAGGAAAGGGACGCCACCGCGTCCGGGACCCCAGGGGTGAAGAGGATCGTCACGGACGTATTGGCAGCGCTGGGGTATGATAATGAGGCGGAAGTGTAGAAGAGGGGAGTGACCGTGGCCCAAGGCCGGGCGTCGGGGGCAGTGGAAGAGGAGGCTAGGCGCGAGGACTATGGCGGAGAAGAGACGGGCTCCCAGATCCTAACCAAGGCCCAGAGGAAGCAGCGGAATTTACAAGTGGGGGGTCAAGGATCCGGAAAAGGGCAGGTCCTGCAAGCGATTGCTGCGCCGCCACCTGCTGCCACGCCAACGTCAGCGACGGCCGGGTCGTCGTGTATGGGGCCGCCGCCGGCTTGTGGGCATTGGGTGCCGCATTGTCAACCTACGTCCTGGCCCAGTTGTAATCATTGCGCCTCGTGCGGGGGTAGTCAGACTCAGCCCGGGCAAATGGTCCCTTATGCGGGCCCAGCGGCAAGTATGGGGTCCCCAAGCTACCCTGCGGCTCAGGGTCAGTTTGTGGCCCAACCACCTCCCTCCCAACAGGCCTCGCAGGTTAGCGTGGCCGGTGGAGGAAACCAAGGACAAGGCGGAYAAGGCAATGGAGGCCGAGGTCAAGGGGGTCGAGGAGGTGGCGGCCGAGGCCGAGGAGGAAATGGTGGGGGTCGCGGGGGTGGTTGGAATGGTCAGGGGGGTCAGAACCAAGGTGGCCGAGGTGGCCAGGGGGGGGGCCAAGGGTATGGGAGGCCCCGCTTTGATTGGCGAAACGCCACCTGCTGGCATTGTGGCGAGGTGGGCCACACTATACGGTTCTGCCAACGGTGACGAGATGATGAGTTGGCAGGTTTAATTTCCTCTTGTATGGACGGGGATATATACGATAAGTGGGGAGAGCATATCGACCCTAGAACCCCGGGAGGAATCAGGAAAGAAGCTCTTAGGCGAGCGGCGGCAGGGCCATCGGCAACCCCGACCATGTTCAGGATGTGGCAGGAGAAAGGAGAGTTGGCCATAAAAGTTGAGATTGTGGGAGATAGCGAGGAGGTCACTCAGCGACTAAAGGCGGGGACTATAAGAGAGGAACCAATAGTCGTCGAATCGGACGATGAGGGGCAGGAAGGCGAGGGAGAGTCGACCACACTCCTCCTGGGAAGGATGGAAGATCTGCTGGAAAAGGTGGGGAGATACCAGCGGAAGCTGCAAGCCCTGTGTGAAGAAGCCCGAGAGTGGGAGGCCAACCTACCTGAGGTCTTCCTTTATGACTCCGGGCCAGAGCCTTCGCCAGGACAACAAGGGTGCCCAAGAGTGGCGACTGTAGGGACGGACCCTAGGTCAGGTATGACCTATAGACCCCCCACGTCGCATGGGAGGGTGCCGCAGGCGGCTCGAACCAGGAGCCAAAATAAGGCTGGGCCTACTCAAGAGCCCAGTCAGGCGCCCAGTCACGCACCCCCTCGAAAGGAGCCGGAGCCTGGACGTAGAAAGGAGGTGGTGGAGGTTCCGGAGGAAGAGGAAGAGGATGACGATGAAGAGGATGAGAGGCTCCGACAAGAGGAGGATCGGCGGGCGGAGCTGAGGGCCAAAAAGAGAGGGGCCCAGGAGGAGGCTGAGCCAAGCCTGCCCGACAGCGTGCCTAAGAGGAAGAAGTACGCGGTCCGGATGGAGGAAGGCTTTGATGTGGAGCGGATGGTGGACAAACTCTGGGAATGCCATAATGACTTGATGAACCTAAAGGACATTCTGGCTTCGGCACCAAGGCTCCGTGGTGAGTTGAAGGGACGACTGTCGCGAAGGCTGGTACCAAATGTCCATCTGAGTACGGTCCTGCCTAGAGAGGTGGAGTGGACTGAGGCAGGGACAAGGATGGATTGGAAATGTGTGGCGTGCGGGTAGGTGGATTTGGTGATAAGGAACCAAAAGTGTACTGGGATGGTGGACACGGGCGCAGAGATGAACATCATCAGGGAGAAGGAGGCAGTGATGATAGGCATGGAGATCGACTGCTCGGACCATGGCATGCTGCACGGCGCTAACTGCAAGGCCGCCTTTTGCGGCACATCGTCAAATGTGATTATAGAGATTGGGAAGATGCGAGCCAGGACTTGCTTTTTCGTTATGCCCGATGTCGATCACCCCATCCTTCTGGGGCGGTCGTTCCTGTGCTGGACGGAAATGTTGATCTTCAATAAGCACGATGGAACAATGATCCTGCTCCTGTGCAACCCGGCGTGTGGGAATTATGAAGTTACAACCTGCCGAACACGGGGTCGGGGAGCGAGAGGAATAGGCCAAATCTAGGCTCGTTCACCTTTGAGGAATCAGAGAACGAGCGGAGACGGCTTTGGGAAGTGCCCGAGGAGGAAGATAGGGCTGAGGTGCTGACATTGAGCCTCACGGATGTGAATAAGGCCATGGAGGTGGTATCGACTCACGACATGGCGGATCTGGAGGCCATTAAGGCATTGAGGGAACATGTTTTGGAGAACCCTCAGGTGGGGGAGGTGGAGTTGGTGTATCGGCTTCCGGGAGGGAGGGGAGGCCCTGCGATGGCCCAGGCCCGAGCGACAAGTCGGCCTTTTTTAGGGGAGGGCTTAAGCAGGGTTCCCAAAGGCGGTACAAGACCATAGATAAGAAGTGTCGCCCAGTTCCCGTGCTCGTCACAGAGGATGAGGAAGCCTACTATGAGCGGGAGCGAGGGTTGATACGACGTATTCGGGAGCACGCATTGGCCGGGCCGTGCCGTATCAACGACGAAAATGAGGGGAAGCTGATAATCGGGGAGCCCGACTTTCTGTCGCCCCAGGAGAGAGCGTTGATGGTGGGGCTGATGAAGAAAAGGCACCGCGCGTATGCATTTAACGACGACGAGCATGGGAGGTTGGATGTCGACAAGATCCCGATGATCAGGATCCACACGGTCCCACATGAGCCATGGAATCTAAGGGGCGCGCAGTACCCCAATCCGGACGAGGAAAATATGGTGGTGGACTACCTGGACGGCAAGATGCGGACGCACGTGGCCGATTATTACAGTGGGCCGTACGCGTTGCCTTGGTTTTATTTTATTAAACCAAATGGAACGCTAAGGTGGGTGCAAGACTTGCAACGGCTAAATGCGGTGACAGTGCGGGACGCGGGAGGATTGCCGAACGCGGACGCATTGTCATAATCGTGCGCAGGGAGGCCTATAATCTCGCTTATAGACCTCTACTCGGGGTATGACCAGTTCCCCGTATACCTGCCAGACAGGCCCGTAACGGCAATGCACACTCCCAGACGGCTGATTCATATGAACGTGGCGCCTCAAGGTTGGATGAATGCAGTGGCGATGGTGCAAAGGCATATGATCAGAGCCATGCAGACGGTCAGCCCACATATCACTCAGCCCTATATCGATGACCTGGCGGTCAAAGGTCCGAAGGAGAAGGAGGAAGACGAAGTGATGCCCGGTGTGCGGCGCTTTGTCTGGAAGCATGTCCAAGATATCGATCAGGTTCTGGGGTTATTGGAGGAACATAACCTGACGGCGAGAGGCCCCAAGCCGAAACATTGTATGAGGGAGGCCACGATTCTAGGCTTTGTCTGTAATGAGAGTGGGCGAAGGCCTGATGTAAAGAAGACAGACAAGATTCTCGAGTGGCCGGTGCCCTTCCGCTCGATAACAGATGTGAGGAGCTTCCTTGGGACGTGCGGATTTTGGAGGAGCTTCGTGAAGGACTTTGCCACGAAGATGGAGCATTTAAGGAAGTTGGTGCGTCAGGATCAAGAATGGGTCTGGGGCGAAGACCAGGAAGAGGCGGTCGGTAGGATGAAGGGAGAGTTTAAGGAAGGAGGCTTGGTATTGGGAGCGCCAAACTATGAGGCCACGGAGGAAAGACCATTCGTCATTGAGATGGACGCTGGGCCAACTGCCCTGGGAGGGGTCCTGATTCAGGCAGATACTGAGGGGAAGGAGAGGCCGGTAAGATTCGAAAGTCGTACCCTCAATACAACTGGGAGGAACTACTCTCAGTTCAAGAAGGAGACGCTGGCGGTACTTCATTGCCTAAGGATCTTCCGAAACTATGTTTTTGGCAGGAGGCTCATCTTGAGGGTGGACCCTACTGCACTGGCATGTTCCCTGAAGAATTATACTCCATCTGACCCAACCGTCGCAAGATGGTTGACCTACATTTGGATGTTTAATTTCGAGCTGGAAAGGATCCCAGGGAACAAGAACAGGGCAGATGGGTTAAGCCGCATCAACTGGGATGGGTCGGACGAGGAATCGATAGAAGACACGCCGCCAGTTGATGGGTTTTTGGATCAAGAGGAGGACGTCCGCCTGCACATAAACAAATGGTCCCTGCGAGTGCCCAGTTGCGTCAGTCACCCCATATGGCTGGCACCAAAGGGGTACGAGCAGAAGGAAGAGTTAGTCCTCAAGCCCTTTCAGGAGGAGGATCCGTGGGGAAGTAAGGATGTTGGTTGGATGATGAAGTTGGCATTGGCAGGTACGCACAGTCTGGTGGAGGAAGTGAGGACAATAGAGGAAGGCCCCACTCAGGTAGAGGAGCATGAGCAGCTAATGGGAGGGATGTACCTGCTCACCAATACGCTCCTGCAGGGAAACTTCGACCGGAAGGGCTCGTTCAGTTACGAGGAGAACGAGATTCTGGTTCTTGAAAGCTGAGACGACGAATTCGAGGAAGGAGAAATCAAGGAGGCGTTTCGGGCGGAGGAGTACGATGGGATCTACCGGGAATTGGGGTTGCTCCTATCATGTGAGATGAGGGATAGAGATGCAAGTGCCAAGGCACAGAAGATGAGGCACCTCTATGTGGTAAGAGATGGCCACTTGTTTATAAAGCGGCAGGTCGGGAACCCCAAGAGGATCATATGTGGGAGAAACTGGCAAATTGATATCATAGCGGCCCTACACGATGGTATAGCAGGGGGGCACAGAGGAGTAGGTGCCACATGCGCGAAGATAAGTGAGCTCTACCATTGGGACGGGATGCTGACGATGGTTATCAAATACTGTCGGTCCTGTATACCTTGCCAAGAGAGGTCAGCGCAAAGGCCTGGAGAACCCCTACACCCAGGGTTAGAAAGGGAAGTGGGTGCAGTCGTACACCTGGACCTGTTATTCATGCCAGCAGGGGAGAATGGGTGTAACTACATCTTCGATGCACGAGATAACCTTACTGGGTTTGTGGACGGACGAACTATCTGGACGAAGACTGACCCGGTTTTGGCGAACTGCATCGAGGAGTATTACCTGCGATACCCTTTTGTCAGGGAGTTCGTGATGGATCGAGGATCAAAGTTTACCTGCAATGAGGTGAGGACGTTGCTTGCAGGGTATGGCATAGTGGCCAACTATACTACGGCCGCACACCCTCAAGCGAACGCTCCTGTGGAGAGGGGGCACAGTACCATCACGATTCTCCTGGCTAAGTGGATAGAGGGCAAACCTGGTCAGTGGCCGAAGTTCCTACGGGCAGCTTTCTTCGTGGAGAATGTTACTGTAAAGAGGACTACCAAGTACGCACCAACCACACTATGGTACGGAAGGCATGCCACCTTTCCCATAGAAAACTTTATGAAGACGTGGAGGCGCCAGGACTTGGAGGTGAACCTGTCTTTCGAAGAACTGCTCGATATTCGGGCGCGGCAAGTGGGGGCGGCCGAAGAAAGATTGCGAGAGGCCGCTGGTCAGGTGGAAAGGAGTCTCATGGAAGATAAGATGAGGTGGGACCAGATGACACGAGTAAGAAAGGGGTCATTGGCAGTAGGGGATGTCGTATTATTATACGACTCCTCTTTGGAAAAGCAATGGTCGAGGAAGCTTGACAAGAGATGGTTGGGCCCCTATAGAATATTGCGATGCGGCGAATTTGGGGCCTATCAGATCGAGGAGCTGGACGGGACAGGCTGGCAGGATTGGGTAACAGGGACCAGGCTGAAGAAGTTCGTGGTCAGGGAATAGGTAAGGAATTCTACCTTTCTCAGAGTAGACTGGTCCTTGAGGTATCGCATGCTATGTTCAGGACAGGTGAGGGAGTAGGAAAAGGCATGTGTATTGTCATAAAAACTTGATGAGCCGAGGGCTAAGCTTGTTGTGTGCCTGCTTGCTTTCTCTCGCCTGTTGTGCAGGTCTGACTTTTCGAAGACAGCCATGCAGAGGGGCGGGAGGGGCGCGTGGCCACGACAGAGGCCTCAGGGAGCATCAGGAGGGGATGACTCGCGCAGACCGGTTGGGAGGGAGTTTACGCCTATCTTCGACGACGGTAACATAGAGCTTTTTCTGGACTCCTACCAGGCACATGCGACACGGGAGGGCTGGTCTACCCTGGAAAGGATACGGCACCTGAGGGGAGTTGGGCGCTTCGAGGAGCCTATTGCGCATATTCGAGAGGAGGCGTTGACATGGCAGGATGTGGAGGCGAGGATGCAGATGCTGAGGGCTTCGCCGATGGGACCGGATGGAATGCCTATTCGATTGGAAGAAGGCAATGCGGAGGAGTTCATCCCGGCCTATGAGCAGTATATGCGCGACCAGGGGACTGGGCAGGAGGAGTGGATGCAGATGCTGCCCCTCTGGACACAGAGGGCGGAGAGGTCGTTGGCGAGGCAGATCCGGGATAGGGCACACGACTGGGAGGACTGCCAGGCCCAGTTGAGACAGGCATTTCAACGACTGGAGCCCGAGAGACCAGAGCCCAGGGTGGAGAGACGACAAAGGAATAAGAGGTCACGGGGCCCAGAGGCGAGAGGGACCACTACGACCAGAGGGGGCCGAAAGGCCTTGGCACAGCGAGAGGGGCCAGCAGAGGCCGCCCGCGCGGTGGAGCCAGTTCAGGCCGCGGGGCCAGCTCAGGCGGCGGAGCTACCCCCGACCTATGGACTCGAGCAGGTGGAGTTTCGCCGAATCACGGGCAGTGATCTACGGGGCCCGTCGTCGACGTTACCAGAGGGGGGAGAGGCGGTGCCGTTGAGGACGCCGCTCGACAGGTTGGAGGCTCATCTCGATGCGTCCCACTAGGGGGTGTCACAGCTGGGAGCGGACCAGAGCGGACCGGCACGGTATGAGCCAGTAGAGGATGAGCCAGAGGAGGAGCCACCTGAGCTGGGGCCTGAGGCGGGGTCTCGCGAACCCAGGGAGCCGCAGACTGAGGGGGTTATCACTGTTGGGGATGATACCCCTCCTCCTACCCCGATTCTAGAACAGGCGCGGCAGTATTGGCCTGAAGGAATTCCTGAGGCGGACAGGGAGGAGATGTTGGGGCCTCCATCGGAAGCTACTACGCCACCTCCGATGCGGGTGGGGCCAGAGGAGGGCGAGAGGGCGAGGACACCTACTACTATGGCATCACGACTAACTGAGCCTATAGGTGAACACATGGATGTGGAGGTGCCGACATCCGGGGAGCCTCCGCCAGGGTCGCCACCCACAGAGGAGGGGACGAGTGAGAGAGACCCACTGCGAGAGGCCCATGAGGCGCGGGCAAGGAGGCCATAAGGGGAGACGAAAGAAGAGAAGCGAGCGAGGGTGCAGGTACACCTCGAGGAGTTATACCAGGAGAAGATTAGGATGGAGGCCGCAGGAGAAGCGCCGAAGCCACCGATTGACCCTCTAACGAGCGAGCAGAGGATTAGCGAGGCCTGGGCCAGCTATGAGGGTGAGAGGGATGCTGCTCGCCTGAGGTCGCGAGAGGTCGGACAGGGGAGTGCAAGATTGGACGAGGCACGAGAGACAGAGGACTTGGGATTTTCAGCCGCCAAGATGGAGATTGAGCGTGCAGATAGGAGGATAGGTGAGGTGGCGATCTCATCCTTCCAACGGTACTCCATGCTTAGCGATGAGTTGGCGGCCTCGAGGTTAGAGGTGGGACAATTGTCCACCCAGTTGGCAGAAGAGAGGGCAGAGAACCAAGCATGGAGCTCCCGTATGGAAGTCAAGGAAGCGGAATGGGAGAAGAGGCTCCAGGACATGACGGCGATGGTGGAGAGGCTCTCGGCCACTAAGGTGGTCGACTGGACGGAGCAGAGCCGGTATGGTATCCAGGGGAAGGAGGTACAGGGGCTCTTTGGCCGTGAAGGGACGACAGAGCCACCTCAGCAAAGAGGTATGGGGAAGGTATTCCTGGACCCAATAGAGGCGGCAGCACGGCGGGAGGCCGAGGAGGGGAGGTTCAGCTTCAGGACGCCCACGGAGTTGACCTCGCAACAGGCCACCCCTATGACGATTGAGATCCCTGAGGGCGAGCTGGCGCAGAGACCCCAACCTCCAGTGGAGGAAGGGGGCCCCACAGAGGAGTCCCCTACGATCCTTTTGGAGTTGCAGGAGGGTGCCCTTACGGGAGCAGCAACATCCACTGAGCCGGAGGCAATGGGGGGAGAGGCATCTCAACTGGATGAGTTAGTGGCAGCTATGGAGTTGGACATGCCGTCAGGAGAGCCTCAGAGACAGAAGACCCCAGAGCGTGTGCCAGAGATGGGGGGGCTAAGGATGCAGTTAGGCTCCTGGGCTCCTGGAGCTGACTCAAGAGAGCACATCTCAGAGCAGCAGCAGGAAACTATGAGCGAGCCAGCGACTGCTGTGACTCCCCAGCCTTCTGACCTGCATAGGGACGAGGGGCGACTGTGATGGGAGGAGTCCGCGGGGGTAGGCCACTGGGATTGGACACTCCAGCGTACCGACCTGAGGGAGGTGAGATGCTAGCAGGGCCGAGTACCCAGATGATGGAGGCAGAGCCGGCAGAGTCATGGAGTATGCCCCAGAGCCACGAGATGAGCAGGGAAACTAGCGAGACGCCGCCGTTGCCTGGGTCCCAGAAGAAGAAGAGGAGGTATCGGGGGAGATCAGACGATCAGTGCTTCTTCTGCAAGGACGACGTACATAGGGCTCTTGAATGCCCGAAGTTCCTCAAGGACAAGGCGGCTGGGAGAGTGACAGAGAGTGGTGGGAGGATGTACTACAGACAGGGGCGAGTGGTAAAGCGGGTTCCAGATGGGGGTAGGGCACAACTGTATAGGCAAAACCAGGAGGCTATGAGTGAGTAGGGACTGGCCTGTCTATATGACAGTAGGACTAGAGTTCCTCTGTACCCAGAGGTCGGGTTAGGGAAGTACGTACTCTGAGTCGGTTGAGTGGGTCCTAAGGGGTGTGCACGTCTGAGTTCGCCGTGGGAGTCCTGTCTAGTTGTACATACATAGGTGGCAGGGCTCAATCGGTCACTGGGTTTTGTATGTGATACAGTTCGGCGGGTGAGATTCAGTTGTGAGATACCTGTGACCGTGTGATTTGTACATTAGGTTTGGAGGTTTGGAAACCTCCTTTACATTTCTGATTGGATCCTGAGAGCCATAACATCTGGGATGTGAGTCCACCCTGTAGAGTGTACAGGGAACTGAGTGCTGAGTTGTTCACTGGGGCGGGCATCCTATTCCTAGGTATATCCGAGGAATTGTGTGTGTGAGAGCTTGAGTTGAGTGTTGTATTGATACTTGAGGGAGATATTTTGCTCTCGAGTATATCTTTGATTCCAGACTCTGTGGGACTTATTCTTGTGACGATCACGATCACTCTCATACGTGTGGATTTATCCCAATGAATGAGGGCTTTGTGTGAGAGATGTGTGGGATACATTTCATGTATGTGTATTGTGTGATTGTGGTTGTCGTCTACTCTTCGGTATACTCGTGCGGCCTGCCCATGGGCGGGCGGAACGGCTAGGTATAAGAGGAGGCAGCGCGGTTGTTTTTGTGACAGATGTATGAGGACCCTGAGGGGTCTTGCGAGCCTATAAGGCTCGGATGCTTACCATGCCGAATGTTTATGGCTGAGCTGTAAAAGGCACCCATAAGTTGGCCCCTTAGTTTGAGTTGTTTTGCGTTTAAGTTGGGGAGACGACCCATAAGAAGGCCCCTCAGTTGAGTTGTTTTATAATTGAGACCCCTCAGATTATGGAAGGTGGGGGTGTTGTTTATTGACAGCAGTGTAACCTAAGTCGCGTGATACTCCATCCTGTAAAGAGAGGGGTGGCTGGGAGACCTGTTGAGAGAGACCCCCTTCATGGGAAAAATGGGTGATAGATTTAAGGACATGGTAAGCAATGTTTGAATGATAAAGTCTGACGAAAGGAACCAGAGTTACGAGTTGGAATCATTGGTGGAACTGAGAAGGTCGCAAGTCAGTGCATAAAGATGTCGTGGGATGTGTGGTCTGCTGTCTCTGATCAAGTAAGTAAGCCACGGCCTCGTGTGAGCCTAGCGGTGAAATTGTTTGTGATTGTGAGAAGGGGCCGTGCCCTCTATGCTGTCCCATAGGGGGCTGGTAAATACCCTTAAAAGTAGGGCAGATCCTTGCGTTGTCCCGCATTGGTCCTGTAAGTTTGTTTTGCGACGCACCGCCTAGACACCTGTGCTAATCCTAAGGCATACTGAGGAGTACCAAGCTAGACGGTAAAGGCTAGCACCCCTAGGGCGCAACCCCTATTGGATGGCTGCAAGCCAGCACAACCTGGCTGTGGGCCCACGTCTACCAGCAGAGTAAGAGTTTAAGAGGTTATGCACGCCCCAAGGAAATTAGTCTGGTGCAATGACGGGGGATACAAGTCGAGTCGTTTGGGCGCCCTGACTGAATGCCCATCAGGAGAAAACCTATCGTTGCATAACCAACGAAGGGACTGCCGCTAAGATAACAATGCGGTAGGCCGTAGATCTGGCTCGATCAACCAGACTATGGTAGGCCAGGATGGAGACCTAGCGTTTTTGTACTAGACTGCAGAAAGAGCTGAGAGGAGATTTATGTATGTATATATATATGTTTGCTTGTGAGGATTTTCGCGAGGGAGACGAGAGTGCCTTCTGAGGTCTCATCTAAGGCCCGCGTCCCTGGGTGTGACTCTGCTTACGAGATAGAGTCTAGCCGGGACACTCAACGAGAAGCCGACGTTTGTCTAGGACAAAAGGGGAGAGGATGGTTTGAGGTGGCCTTTGGAACTTATGCTGTAGTATCGATGCGTAATACACTTGCGTCCTAGTGTCAGGGCAATGGAGACCCAGGTTAGAACCCCGACAGCATATAGTTATGTAAGCATGGAGTGTTGGAGGCCTCAACCCTGAGTCTGTCGGCTAATCGGAATTGGTTCCCCTCTCGTTAGCATTTGGAGTGTGAATGAGTTTGTAGCTTTTTGATTTGGCGTAGCGACGGGGACGTCGCTTAATATAGTCCGATAGGCTGTCGGCGCGAATACCCTTACAAGGGTATCCGCCCTGGTTTTTGCAAATGACAGAAAAATGGGTTTGGTCGGCATAAGTCGGGCGAGGTACGGTCGCGTCCGGGACCCGTCTTGACTAAGTTACAGGGTATGTGGGCGCGCAGTCTTAAGGCGCGCGCGTGATTTTTCTGATAGAGTGAGCGGCTGGTCTAGTTGACCGACCTGGACCGTGCTACGGTTTTGTATAGGGGATGAAAGCCCGTTTCTGGGTGGTGTGCGTGATCGACGGTGGGACTGGCACGCCACTAGGCACACGGGGTGGTGACGGCGCGGTCCGAGTAGGCCGGTGTTGCAGGTGGGAAAGGAGGGTCTAGGCTGTGGCTCCCAGGCCAGGGCACGGCGCGACACAATTTCATATTGGAATCCGCGCCTAGTTGTCCCAAGCTGGGGCATAGCCCTATAGGCTATGACAAGGGACTACTGTTACGGAGACTTAGGGATCGAGGTCGGCAGGCGGCGCGGGAACACTGGAGCAGCGGGAGGCTAAGGGGTTGAGGGTCCCGCGGGACTATCCCCCTTTTGTGTTGTCGAGGGAGTCCGGTCGCGGGGCCCCGTCCTTTGGCACTAGGCCAGTTCCTCCACCCTCCAACGGTGTTTCGGGATGTCTGGGTTGTTTTTTTTGTCGCTCTTAGTAATTTTTATTTTTTTTATTCGGGGGTTATGGACCCATTTTTGGTTGAAGACCCGATATTGGTTCGCGGCCGCAAAACCCACTTATAGACCGGAGGTAGGAAGGTCGGGCGGCCTTTGGCGCCGCCACGGGGCATTACCCCGGTCTGAGCCCTTCGGGGCTTTCGTAGTGATGGGAAGACGACTTATGCAACCCTGCGTAAGAGTGCGGCACAAAGAATTAGAATGGACCCGGACGCCGGCCACGCCAGATGCATACAGGCTAGGGGGGAGGCGGTGTCGGCCTGCGCCAGGTCCTTCGGGACATCTGCCAAAGTTGGAGCGATACGGGGGAGATTCGCGAGGCCTCCCCGGCATAAGGGTAGCGCGAAGAAGGGGAGGGGACCTAGTCGTGGGTCCCGCCAGGTTCAGGCAGGGGCGGTGGAGTTGGCCAGCCGGTATAGTGGGGCTGCAGGTGAGGCGACAGTGCAAGGAGTGGCGGGTGCTGGCGGTGTCGGAAATGTGGTAGTACGGCGTAGGGGGAGTGGTAAAGGTGGGAGGATCGGTCGGAGTGGCGAAGAGTTTTGTCTATCGAACAGTTTTCGACAGTTTTTCGACAGTCGGGGTAGTCGGGAAGGATGCGCAGCGCTAAGTGCTATCCAAGAGGAGGAGGCTGGGGAGACATCAACGCGGTCCGCCTGCTGCCAGGAATACGAAGGGCAAGGTGACGAACGGTGAAAGTTGGTGGACGAATCCGGACGGGGGTCGCGACCGGGTGAGTGCGGAGCTACGGAGAAGGGAGTCGCGCACGGTCAGTGGGGCGTTGTTTGCTCGATTCGTAACAGAATCGAGCCGGGAAGGCGGCTATGTGGGGGTTTTCAGGGCTTGCGAGCCCGAATCTGAGACCGGAATTGCGAGAAGGTCGGTATGGAAAGAGTAGTGGAGGATAGGGGTGCGAAGGGCTATGGCGGAAGTGAAGAGGAACGGGGAAGGAAAAACTGAGTTCGTTCGTTCTCGATAAAAACGAACGAACAAAGACTAAAACCCGGGGGTTTGAGGTCGGGCGACACCGAACTTGAAGTCGGATTGGCCATGCAATCAGTAGGGAAGGGGATTTTTAAGAAAAGCGATGCGCGGTGCTATCGAGAGTATGGGCATGGCGGGGAAAGGAATTGCTTACCTTGTTTGAAGTAGGTGGGGATCGGGAGAGAGAGAAACTGCGAGGTTGAGGTTTCCTGGTGTGGCGAACGGGATGACAGTGTTAGTTTAGTTAGTAGATTAATAGTTTTACCAGGGTAATCGTTGATAGTTGCGCCCGAGGGTGAAGCTAGTAAGAGCGAGAGTATCTGGCCGAATTTTGACGACAGATCCATTCCGCTTTACCGGGGGCAGTGATGGGCGTGGCACGGGGGAGCTGAGCGGGGGTTGGAAACCTACCTGTTGGTCGGCATGTTGCCCGACTAGCCAATACGAGCGATGTGAAAGCTGTTTCGAGGCTAACAACCTGCGTGTCGAACGTGAGATGACCATAACGTGTGAGGCGTGCCCCCCCCGGCCTTTTGTCTTTAGCGCCGGCAGCAGTACTGCGCTGACTGTTGCGGCCACAGAACTACGGGTAGCCGAACTCCTGGTTACTGGGGACTGCAGGTGGCTCCGGGTTGCTGAGGCTCGTGGCACTGGGGGCTCATGAGTTGCTGACCGGTACGACGGTGTAGCTAGGGTTACATGGTAATGCAGTTGGGGTGTCCGCGCCGATTGCATAGTGCATGGTTGGCACATGTTAGCCGGGGTGTAGCTTGGCTAGCCGGTCAAGACAGGCCACGAGAAAAGGGAGGGGGGGGGGTGAGACGTGTTATGGGGCGCTACTGCTGGTCGCACAGGTTGCGTAGGGCTAGCAGCCCGTGCGGGAGGGTTGTTGGCGGCTGCAGGCTGGGCCCTGACTATGGCTACGAGTGGTTGGTGATCGGGCAAAGCGCTGCTGCCCGCTACACTGGGGCACGGGCTGTAACGGCTGTTGTTGATGACTGTGCCCTGACTGTGGCTGTGTATGGCACACAGTCGGCTGTAGGTTGCCGTTGAGGGTTGCTGTTGCGTGTGGGGTACGGGTTATTGCTGCTACTATTGACTATCACTGAGTATCGTGCTGTGTTTAAAGCCTACTATGGGTTGTCGGGCGGCCTCGATTGAACAGGGCTTGAAGAAGTGGCCAGGCTGGATAAAGCGAAGGCGGGCGCTATTGCTGCGGACAGAGGGGTCGGTGAAGTATTGTCCTTGGCAACTTAACGTCGAGAATTGGCCACGCTGTTACAGTTTGGCCATCATTGCGGGGCCCTCAGACGATCCAAGATATCGAGGCCCTCTCTTGCGAGTCTGAGCGCACCACCCTTGGATCTGAGAGTCATAACATTTTCTCTTTCTGCCCTCCTTACTCTAAGTCTACTCTATTGATGCTGAGAGGAAGGCGGCAGGCGGGATTGTAACCCGTACTCCGCGCCAAGGCCTCTGTGGGAGGTTCGCCCTACCGATTGCAGGAGCTCTGCCGGAGCCTAGGCGAGGCTTTGGAGGCAGGGAATTGAAAGGTAACCATTGCTTCTCCTTTTATATACCCTGATATAACCCCTACTTGTACGTCTTGCTATGGTTGACTGAGTATATTGTATGTACCCCTATTTTGGCTTTAAGTTGACTGGCAGGACACAACTCAGATTAAGTAAAAGAATGTGTGCGCAATCTCAGTCTCAGTTTTTGTTGACTGCCTGAAGGCAGTGCCTGAAGGCAGATTGTGAACACAAGGGGTTGCATATGGGGGAATGGTGGGTGAAAGGTGGTTTTGCCTAAGCGTGAATGGGTCCTATGGGGTCAGGCCAGTTCCGTAAGATTTGACGGCCTGACCGCTGTGTTTTATTTTTGAATTGCATGGAGAGTCAGACCAGTTCCATAAGATTGGACGRTCTGATTGCTCTGAATTWTGAGGGTTTGACTGTGGCCGACTTTTCAGGGGCCAAACCTGTACCATAAGATTGGAGGGTTTGGTTGYCATGTTTGATTRGGGTTTGTTTTRWTTCTTTTGTTTCTGATCGAGGAGGTCTGAGYAAGTCCATAAGATTGGACGRCTCARCCCCCCTCTTGTTTTATTCTGAGGGGATAATCCTTGCTGAGGGCAGGGCATGTCCATAAGATTGGACGGCCTTGGACTCATGCCGCACACAGTGGATCAGAGAGAAACGAACCTGGCAGAGGACCAAACCAGTTCCATAAGATTGGACGGTCTGGCCCAATGCCTCGCACATGCTGGAACCCAAAGGGTTAAATTTTGGCTATATTTTATACTATCCTATGTATGAACAGGCTAGCCAGGCATGNGTCTGGCCCAATGCCTCGCACATGCTGGAACCCAAAGGGTTAAATTTTGGCTATATTTTATACTATCCTATGTATGAACAGGCTAGCCAGGCATGTGTTCCATAAGATTGGACGGCCTGGCTGTAGCTTATCATAAAATGAAGAGAGTATAATTAAGAGTATAATTGAAGGTGACCCTGGACAGGCCGGACCTTGTTCTAAGATGAACGGCTCGATCCTATGCCCAACTTTTGAATACCAAGCTCAGAGAGGTATATATAAGTTGGATATTAAATAGTTTTGGGCAACTAAGCCTTGTTCTAAGATGAACGGCCTAGTCGTATGCCCAAAAGCAAGAGAGAAGTAGTTGTGCAACCTGTTCGTGTATACTCAATGGCTGAGTCAGACAAGTTTCATAAGATTGGACGGCTTGACTTTATGCCCTATGTAAGTTGGGTATAAGGGGATAAAGCATTAAGAAGTTACGAACTATTGTTTGCAAAGATTGATTTGGGGTGGCGGGAGTACTTACCTTTGTGGTTTGGCCTGCATGAGGCTGAGTGAGGCTACTACTTCGTTTGAGTGTCAGGTTGACAGGTAGTTGCTTTAGAGGCTCGCCTCGTGATAGAGCGATAGGAGTTAGGTCAATTCCTGCATTTTCTAAGCTAAGTTTTTTTTTTACTTAGATCAATTCTCGCACTTTCTCGGATCTTTTGTTATACTTGGCTTTGTATAAATTTTGGTAAGTCACTTTCTCTACAGGAAGTGCTGCCGAAATTTCTACAAATCCGGGGAGTTAGTCAATTCTTGACTTTTCAAGGTTCAGCCCGTCTAAAATTCATGTTTGGCTTAGTAAAAATCTGGAAAGTCTCCTTTTCTAAAGGGAGTGCTGCCCAAATTTTGACTAATTCTGGGAGTTAGACAAAATTGAACTTTGGAAAGTCAAAGACTATTTCTGTTCTCATATTCGGGCTGATATATGACACTTTTCATACGGGAAGCGCTGCCGAAATCTTCTTGATTTAGAGGAGTTGGATTATATTGTGACAGATGGCGATTCTGGCAATCCACCCTGAATAGGGGAGGTCCTGCCGTTAGTCTACCTTTGCTTGGGCACTGGCCTAGGGGTAGACTTTGATTTAGTTGGTAGGCTACTTGGGTGAGAATGTGCTATGGAGGGTCATCCCCCATATGCTGATGATTTAGCTTGGGCATTGACCTGTCTTATGGTACAGGTCTTTCTTAGACGTTCGATTCAGGACTTGGACTAGGTTCAGCTCGATCCTACAAGGGTCGTTTTCTGTTGTCACTTATAACAGGTCGGTTGCCGATTCGTCGGCTCACGACTCAATTCCTACTCGCTCCCCATACTCAACCTAAAGGCTTTAGCCCTGGTGATCTTTTTGTTTGTTAAGGGTTTCACTCGGACTTTTATTGAATGGCCATTTAACAAAGGTACTGAGTATTTAATTGGGGTTGGTTGGCTGGAGGTTGGGGTTTGCATGGTTAAAGCAAGGGGTATGAGTATAGGAACTGGTTGGAGTTGACTCCGCGTAGTGGGTGGACTCTTGTCTGACTTTTGATGTGATTGCAGGTATGTTCAAAGACTTGGGGTCTTGGTTGGGCTGCCCTGTGGTCGCATATATATGTATGGCTAGGAGGAGACCCACTACGACTGTGAGAAGTGATCGTCACATAATTATCCCCCTTGTACATATATATATATATATATATATATATATATATATATATATATATATATATATATGTGTGTGTGTGTCAGTGCATGTGTACCTACGTACGGAGCTAGCGTGGCCTGAAGTGCCCGCGTACTAAGGGTCAGTCGAAGGTTGGGGTGAACAGAAGGGGGGGGGATATCCCTCGCCAATTCTTGTTTCTTTTCCTTATTGCGATTCATCTTGGTGGAACGATAAAGTTCTGGGTGGAAGGGTCTGCGTGTTTGTTGGTGATGCGCCAGATAATTCACCACCATTCCAAACTCCCTCCTGCCCTAGGGGCCGTCTTGCTCCGCACCCGTTGGGACACCTTAAGGTGCAGAAGACGGAAAGGCCCTCAGGTCGGTTTTGTGCGCGCTAAAGGGTTACCCCCATTGGCTCGCGCTTCAGCCAACGCCTGAGCGTCGAAAGGGGACCCCTTGGCTCAAAGTAGGCCATTTGGGTGTGGGCACTACACAATGCGCCGTCATCGCGGTTACTCACGTAGAACTGCATAGCGAGATAGTATGTGTAAGTCCAGCGCCCTCGCGATCTTATACCAAGTTCGCGCGCGACACTCGTCGCATCCCGCACTAAAAAAGTTATGGGTCAGGCGGCGAGATCACGAGCGCGACACAGCCAGTAAACTTGGGGTCTTGGTAACGTGAAGCGGCACGTGGGCGGAGGACTAGCTCCGGTCAGCCTTTGGGGGTCCGTGTACGGGCCTCATTATCCCGGACACCGGGTAGCCTATGGATAGGATACTGGACCTCCTCCTCGCGCGCGTCGTTTGGATTTATCCAGCCCCTTTCCATTTTTTAGGGCCATCAGCTAATGGGGGTTGGAGTAAGTCTCCTTTTTGCTTTCATGGTTGGACGCGGCCGTCAAAGTCAAACCCCTTGATGTTCGACCGCCACTACAAATTAAAGTTGTCTACTCAACCCCTCTGCATAGGGTGCAGAAGAGGGTATGGTCTCCAATCGCGCAAGGCGGTTGTCCAGCGTCGAGAGATTAACCCTCAAGGTGTGTGTCAGCCGACACTTGAGTGTCGAATGCGACCCTCGAAATTAACGAGGGCTGCACGATTATGGGCACGACATAGTACGTCATCATTGCGACTGCTTGCGTACGTCTGCATTGCGAGTCGACATGAGTTAACCCTGCGTCCGTGTGGTTTTATACTAAGTCTCGCGCGTGACGCCTATCCGATTTCCGCATTGGAAAATTATAGGTTGACTACCGAGGGACTAGGAGCGTTGTCGCGTTGTTCGTGTTGTGTCGTTTGTGCAATGTGTGTGTGCGGGTATGTTTTGTTTTTGTGTTCGTAAAGTGGTGTGCGCGTGGTGTGTGGGATGCGTCCTAGTCGACCGACGTCGAGCCACGCTTGGGACTTCATCCCCCCCAAGATGTCAGCCCGCGTGCGGGTCCGATAGGCGTATTACCGC
>BFEA01000108.1:1129274-1147404 GCA_003427395.1 Chara braunii | reverse complement strand
GAGGTAAGTTGTGCCTCACGTAGGCCCTATCCTGTCGTAGGGGCTCGCGAGAGGTATGGCTGGCGCACTCGGCCGGAGCGGCCTAAGGAAGCTCCATTTGTGTGTTCGCGACGAGGTTGGTCGAACTCCTGCGTGACGCGACCGAGAGGGTCCTGCGCTGCCACGTGCGGTGCCGGACCGATGCGCTCGACAACGAGTTAAAGAGGGGGAATATATTTCTTCTTGGTGGGGCGTACAAATGGATATGGGTATTTTCGTCTGGATTGAGTCTGGTTTCGATGACAATCAGGATTGCACGATTGTGAGGGTGACCCTATACGCTCCGCCATCATTCTGGGTCCAGCATGGGATTGATTTGGCATTGGGGCATGAGAGTCTGCTTACGAGACCCTTGAGGTTAGCTGAAGTAGCTGCAGCAAAATGGGCGAGAGACAGGGTCCGTGAGGGAGAAGAGCAGGTGGAGACCCATGCAGAGGTTAAGCGTGCTGAAAAGTTTGAACTTCCTTCAGCCCCGTTAAGTGTCGTTCTGCCAAATTTTCTCGTAGAGAAGTGCTTTGGGGGACATGCAAGGGTAGAAGTTGCAGCAGAAGCCGCCGTGAGAGCGCGAGAATGAGGGTGTGGGCGTTATACGTGTGAAATAATTTATGGCCTATACTTACACCTAAGGTTTTTACCCCCTAGTCATGGGTTCAGGGATATGGTCAACGTGGTTGACGCTTATGCTAGTTCCCATGACCCAGACGAGAGAGTTCAAGATTGGGGCGAACTTCGGACAGTAGCAGGCCGATATAGAGTGCCCGCATACTCTGCTAAGTGTTTATCTCACGGGCTCGTCTATGGCTGTCTTACTATGTAGTACAAGGGATAAGGGTCAATGATGTTTGCAGCAATGAGTATTGTCTGCCTATAGCCAACGTTGAAAGTTGTCTATGTAAATTGTATATTGTTTAGTACCCCTAAAGGTAGAGCAGGGTAACTAAAATTTTGAATGACGCTGTATGGATGACATGAATAGCGGTAAGGGGATAAGGCTAGGGAGGGTACAGTAGTGAAAGAAGGAAACTAGCCTTAATCACAAGACTTGAGAAACTTTCAACCAGAAATTGACCTTAGATCATTTGGGCCACTTTGAATAAAGTCCAGTCGTATATACGTGGACATAGGAGTTAGGACAGTAGGCTAACTGATTGCGTGATCCCAACTCCTTGTTTTAGTCAGCGGAACCCTGACTATATACCGAGTAGTTAGAAGATGTGTGTGCAAGTATTTAGAGTATTGCGTGTATATGTTGTATCATAAAGGGTTTTAGGTCTGATTGGAGAATTGCATCAGAAACTCCCATGCCTACTCAAGGGTAGAATGGACAGAGCATGATTCAAATATGAGAGTGGGCTTCGTATATGTACAGGTTGCTGATGAAAAGATTTTGTTGAGCAAGCGATCTTAGAATACAGTCTTGAGTGCATTGAGAGGCCACATGAGAATGTGATCTTATTAGAGACTTTGATTCACTTCTTGATTGTGGTGCTTGCCCATTTTTTGTACATACGTATTTTTAGGGATGTTGCCCTGAGTTGCAGGAATATATCCATTTATATACTTGTATATATGAGAGGAAAACATGTATAGCGGTTTGATTCGAGACAACTATAAGTTTTTGGTTGATTGAGGCCTAGTGTGTTTCCTCTTCGCCTCTGGATATTTTTGGTATGTCTTCAGTTTGCTTGGATTCCTCTGAGTCGAGGGATACAGTTGTTTTATGATTAAGACCGTGTCAGTTTGACCCTGGCCGGAGAGGTTATAAAATTTGTGTGATATCAGGGTCGATTCAAGTTGGGATCCTTTCAACTATATACGAACTCAAGACTACCTTTTGCTATGATTCTTTGGGTAGGTTACCCTACCTCTGAGTGTATATTGAGTGGAGATTTCTGAGACTATTCCTTGTATATGACGATCACTATCACGCTCACATGTGTGGATTCATCCTGATGCATGATGGTTTTGTGGGGGAGATGTATGAGAGACATCTCAATGTTTGGTATCCTGTGAATGTGAATGAATGTGAACTGCCTACTCTTCGGTATACTCGTGCGATTTGCCCATTGGTGGGTGATAGGGCCGAGTATAAGGAGAGGGAGAGCAGTCTGTTTTGTGAAAGTGTGAAAATTTTAGAAGATTTATGAGTCATTGGGACTCGAATGCTTTACCATGCCAGTTGTTGATTAAGTTGTGGCGAGGACCCATAAGATGGTCTCTCAGTGATAATTTGTCCCATGATGAGACCCCCTTGGATTTTTGAAGAAGGGGATGGTTTGTGATGTTGTGTGTTTTAATGAGACCCCTCGGATTTTTGGAAGAGGGGATGCTTGGTTTTATGATGAGACCCCTCGGATTTTTGGAAGAGGGGATGTTTGGTTTTATGATGAGACCCCTTGTGATTTTGGAAGAAGGGGTGTTCTCTTCTGTGATGAGACCCCTCGTGATTTTTGAAAGAGGGGGTGTTTTGTTTTATGGTGAGATCCCCTTGGATTTTTAGAAAGGGGGAGATTTTGGATTGTTGGAAGACTCACCCTCAAAGGTGAGTAAACTGATTTTTGGCATGGTAAGTTGTCTGATGGGTGATAAAGTCTGACGAAAAGGGTCACTTTTGTTTGAAATGGTTGAGAAGGTCGCAATGAGTGCAGGGCGAAAGATGTCTCAGGATGGGTGGCTACTGACTCTGATCAAGTCAGGGGTCACGGCCTTGTGGACCTAGCGGTGATTTTGTTTGTGAGCGTGCGAAGGATGCCATGCCGTTTTGTGGGAGGGCTGGTGAATGTCTTCAGACCCCTACGTAATCACGCAGTGGGCCTGTGATTTCGTTTTGCGACGCTCCGTCTAACCACTTGTGCTAGTTCTGGGACATATTGAGGAAGACCAAGCTAACGGTAAAAGTTTAGCGCCACATGGGCGTAACCCCAGTGGATGGCTGCTAGCCGGCGCAACCTGGCTGCGGGACCGCGGGGTAAGAGTTTAAGGGAAGCTGCCCACCCCAGGGAAATTACTCCGTGGGATAGTGAGGGTTGAGATTTTTGGGAAATTATGATTGAATGTTTATTAAGAGAAAACCTATCATTGCGTAACCAGCGAGGGTACTGCCGTTAAATAACAATGCGGTGGGCCGTAGTCCTGGTCCGATCAGCCAGGCTATGGTGGGTCAAGATGGAGACCTGGCCTTTCTGTACTAGACTGCAGAAAGAGCTGATTGGATATTAAGTATACATATATACGGATTTAGAGGCCACCACGGCAGTCGAGGACCTTGAGCGCGCGCCTCCTATGATTGACCTACAGGATTCCGTGTGTTCGGGACACCGGCGAAGTTTCTCTACTTGGGATGTTTTGAAACATGAACCGAGGAGTTCGACCTGCATGCGGGCCATGGGTGATCGGCCCGCTAGGCGGAAGAAAATCTTGAGTAGCGGGGGTTGTCGCGGATGCACTATCGGTCGGCGAGGGTCTGTCGTGAGAGGTTTGAGTGTGAGCATGGCTTGTGGGACCCGGTAGATGGTGGGTCGTACCTAGGCGCAGTAATACAGCATACCGGGGCGAGGACCGCAAACTGTCGCGACCACTCGTAGGGAAAACCCCCCTCCACTTCGGTCTTCAAAACTCTCATTTGAATATTTGCTACAACCACCAAGGCCCACGCCACAAATTGCAGTGGGACTGCACCCTGATTCCGCGGTTGTCGGGAGCCCAGAGGAGGTTGTGTTGGAGGGTCGGGGGGGAACAGCAGCTAAGTGAGCCGATCTACAGCCTCCGGGTATAGGGGCGAAGGACTGATCGGACCACACAGCTGATCCTTCCCTAAGTCTCCCTCGGGCTGATCGGGGCAGGTGGGGAAGCCGCTGTGCTGAGACGCCAGCGGACGATAGTAAGAGGGACGAGGGGCGGAGTGGCGAAGACTGTTGGGGCAATAAGGCCGAGCCGCTGTGATTATCAAGTGTTGCGCTAGCAGCAACGAACGACAACGCAGTGGGGGACAAGCGCTAGGCCGGTGAGAGTGAAGCAGAGTACGTGACGGGTAGGAGAGGCTACGGGCGGCGATGAAAGACAGCCGACTACGAGGGCGATGAAAAGAGGGACGAACCTAGCGCAGTCTCGCGCCAGGTACACTCAAGTATGGGAGATGATGAAGGGAGTGGGCTGGCCGAGCACCGCTCAGCAATAGCGGGCGGAGTGACAGAGCCGTGGAGACGGACGCTAAGCCGGCGCAGACCGAGACCGGGGGAGACAAACGACGGGGGCAGGGCGGATCTGGGCGTTGAGAGGGGTGAATGGACCTAGAAAGGTCTTGGGCCAGGTGAGCGTGCGATAAGAGAGAGAGAGGGATAGAAAAAACGGGAAGGCGGAGGCACACCGGTCGGAAGCTAGGGGATACAATCGGCGTTAGTACGGAGGCGACGAGGGAAGGAAAAATGGGGATGAATCTGGACTGGGACACGGAGGCCGGTGCATGCGTGCAGATGGAGGGAGGGGTGACTATGGTGGAAGGCTGAGTTCATAACTCGCCTATTCCGCACTCGTTTTATGCGGGAAAAAGTGATAGAGTGAGGTTTTAGTGTAGGGCGAATGTGTTAGTAACGTTAGATTTGACAGTAGGTTAGTGAGTTAAAAGTTAGTAAGGAAATGGACTGCGCCGAGCTATGGGGGAATGACGAGGAAGAAAAGGGAGAAAGGGCATATCTCACTCATTTCTTATTAGTTTCGTGCGAGGGAGGGCTCGAATTGGGGGTTTTCGGCCCTTGCGACCCCGATTTCATAGTCAGTAGTTGTAGAAAGTTAGTAGAAACAGAGTTAGTAGGAAAAAGGCCTGCGCGAAGATATCGAGCCAGTGGCTATGGTGGGACAAGACTTTGTCTAAGCTCACTCGTTTGTTGACGAGATCGAGTGAGCCTGAGCGGTAGGCATGGGTTTATGATAGCTACGAGTTAGATGGAGGGGTTAGAATTAGAATAGAATTAGTAAGTTTAGTCGTACAAGTGTTAGGAGTTGCGTGCGAATAGCCAGGCTAGAAGCGGGAAAGAAAATGTAGTAGTAGGGATGTATCTGTCCGCTTTCTAGCGACAGATTCATTCGGATCCAATTTCTGCTCAGCCGACCGATAGGAGTCACTCGAGACTAGCTGCGTCATTGGAGACTTACCTGTTGGCCGCACAAACTCTCTCCCCGGAGCATCTGCTGTGATGTTTTCCCCAACTGAGGTATCCGCCCCACGATTTCGACCGAACCTGGTCGCACGAACGACTAGGCGAGGGCGCATACAAAGGAACAGCAGGGGGGGGGGGTCAAGGATGATCGCCGGGGGGGAAGGGGCGACGAAGTGCTAAATGCACCTAGCCGCGTTCTAAGTGGAAGATTCACTTCGATTTTGCCCAACTTTCTGATAAAAGCGGCCACTTGATTTCGATCCCGCAGCCAGTTCTTGTTGGAAGCCAACCAATTCAGTTACCTGTGCTTGCCATCGTCTTCGTTACTTTTGGAGCGGACTGCAGTGGCTATTAACTCTACCTAGCTTAGTGCCTATAGTTGGGTTTGTCAGTGTAGCTCAATCTCCCTGTCCGACAATAAGGTTACAGTCTGGCTCGCCATGAAGACTGCCTACAGATGAAGGAAAGTGAGAGATGGCCTATCTACCAACTACTCATGGTGAGGCTGATATGGCTTGTTGGGCTGTCTGATACCGAGTGCACAGTCCAAGTACGATCTGCGAAGCACGTATCTGGGTGGCGACAGTCTGCAGACTTGGCAGCCGGCGAAACATGTTGCTTGCGGGGCCAGCGGTCCGTAGTTTTGGCATAAACACGTGCGATAATTGTTGGTGTTGAGAAGGGTTATCACGGCAGTGGCCGGCTTCTGCACATTGCTGCTGGCCGTGGCGCACTGCGGCTGTCAGTTGCGAGCAGTCGCTGCTATCTATTGACTGTGTTCGGCTGTCGCTCCTATTTTTGACTGCGTACATGCTGTGACTATTGACTGTGCGTGAACGGCTGCCGCTGACCGCCGCTGTGCGCTGCGGCTGCGTCTATGGGTTGTGCACGAACGGTTGATGCTGGTTATTGCATATCGTTGTGTACCGGTGTTGAATGTTACAGGCTGTTTTGCAGCAACAGTTGGACTAAGGAGAGACGTTGGGACTTGAGGAGGCAATCAGACTGGACTAGTAGAGGGTTAGTGCCGCAATCTGAGAGGTTGTGAGGGGGTTGAGTTCAGCAGAATGACTACGGAGAGTTGACCAAGTTGTCACATTGGCKGCCATTGCGGGGCCCTCAGGCGAGTCAAGATATCAAGGCCCTCTCCAGTGAGGTTGAGAGTACCCCTCTTGTATCTGAGAGTCTCAAACCTCCTYTTTCTACCTTTCTCATTCTAAGTCTGATCTTGTTCTGAGGGGAAGGCGGCAGGCGGGATTGCAACCCGTAGGATCGCAGCAAGACTCTGTGGGGAGTCTGCCCACCGATTGCGGGAGCTMTGCCGGAGCCTAGGCGAGGCTCTGGAGGCAGGGAATTGACAGGTAAACCATTGYTTTCCCTCTATACACCCGAGCTACAACCCCTATTTGTATTTCTCATTGCATCTCTGRCGGAATATATGGTGTGCAGCCTTATCTTAATTTTGGTTTGACTTTCAGGATACTGAATCAGGCTAAATAAAGGAATGTTGTGAAGTTTCAGTTTTCATTTTTTTTTACTGCATGAAGTCAGACTGTTGAAAAGAACTGCATCAGGGAAGGGCAGGATGATGGGAGAATTTGCATGATGATTGACCGGGTCATTAAGGTTGGGGAGTCCCCATAAGTTTGGGGAATCCCAGTGCTTTGTTTTATTATGGTTTTGCTTGGAGAAGTCAGATCCTTCTATAAGTTTAGGAGGTCTGATTGCTCTGGAGGCTGGGGTGTCCCCATAAGTTTGGGGAGACCTAGTGCTGTGGCTTGTATGGAGGGTCAGGTTGTTCTATAAGCTTAGGTGGCCTGACTGCTCTGACTTGTGAGGGCTGCTCGTGGCTGACTTTTTTCAGGGGCCAAGTGCGTTCTGTAAGTTCAGGTGCCTTGGTCGCCTTGCTTATTTTGGGTTTTATTCTGTTTATTTGTTTCCTGAACGAGGAGGTCTGAGCTGTTCTATAAGTTTAGGTGGCTTAGTCTCTTCCTTCTTTTATTCTGAAGAAGTAATCTTTGGCAAAGAGGCAGACTCTTCTGTAAGTTCAGGGGGTTTGACTCGATGCCACACACATAATGGTTCAGAGAGAAATGAATCTGGCAGAGAGTTAGATCCTTCTGTAAGTTCAGGAGGTCTGGCTCAAAACCTCGCACATGCTGGAACCGAATGGTTATAACTTGGTTATACCTTATCTATCTTATCTAAGAACGAGCTAATCAAACTGTTCTATAAGTTTAGGTGGTCTGACTATAGCCGTATCACAACTTGAAGAGAGTATAATTAAGAGTAAAACTTATGGTAAACTGGGGCAGACTGAACTTAAGTTAGTTCAGTCATACGCAGCCTTAGAAGATAAAGGGAAGACAGATATATATAACTTGGATATTTTAAACAGTTCAGGGCGACTAGAATGGTCTAGTCGTTTGCCCAAAGAAGAGAAAGGTAGTTGTGCCCTCGGTTTTGTGTATATTCACTGACTAAGTTAGGCGCATTCCATAAGTTTGGGTGACCTGACTTTATGCCTTATGTAAGCTGGGTATGAAGGGATTAAATCATTGAAAGATTATGACCTATTGTTTGTCCAGATAAACTTGGGATGGTGAAAGTACTTACCTTTGTGGTTTGGCCTGCATGTGAGTGAGTGAGGCTACTAATTAGTCTGAGTTTCAGTTTGATAGGTAGTTGCTTTAGTCGCTCGCCACGTGCTAGAGCTATAGGAATTAGTTTTAATTCCTGCATTTTCTGTGATAGTTTTTTTTACTTAGGTCAATTCTTGCATTTTCTGGGATCATTTTTTGTACTTGGGTTTGTATAAATCTTGGGAAGCTACTTTCTCTACGGGAAGCGCTGCCGAAATTTCTACAAAACCAAAGAGTTAGTCAATTTTTTGACTTATCAAAGTTCAACTTGTCTTTTCTTTATATCTGACCTAGTAAAAATCTAGAAAGTCTCCTTTTCTAAAGGGAGTGCTGACCAAATTTTTGCTAATTCAGGGAGTTAGACAAAATTGGACTTTGAGAAGTTAAAGTCACTTTCAAATTCTGGACTTGGCATTGTATAAATTTTGGAATAACACTTTTCCAAAGGGAGTGCTGCCGAAATTTCTGCAAAACTAAGAAGTTTGTTAAATCTTGTATAAAAATTGAGCTCAAGTTGTCTTTGAAGTTCATATCTGACTTAGTATAAATCTGGGAAGCCTCCCGTTCTAAAGGGGGTGCTGTCCAAATTTCTATTAATTCAGGGAGTTAGACATAATTTGACTTTCCAGAGTTGGAGTTTATTTCTGCTTTCATATTTGGGCTGATATAAATTCTGAAAAGACACTTTTCCTATGGAAAGCGCTGCCGAAATTTTCTTAGTTTAAAGGAGATAGATTATATTCTGACACGTGGCGATTCTGGCAATTCGTTCTGAATAGGAAAGATTCTGCTTTTATTCTACCTATGCTTTGGGCACTGATTTAGAGATAGATTTAGGCTTAGTTAATTAGGATGCTTGAGTAGGATCGTGATATGGGGGTTATTCCTCATTGACCTATAGTTTTAACCTGGGGCATTGACCTGTCATGTGTTACAGGTCCTCTTGATCGTTTGATTCAAGATCCGGACTAGATTCAGCTTAATCCCTTGAGGGTCATCTTCTGTTATCATTGATAACAGGTCGGTTGCCGATTCGTCGGCTTACGACTCAACTTCAATCCACTCTTGTCACTCAACCTAAAAGCTTTAGCCCTGTGGTTTAAACTGTTTCATTGTGTTTTCACCCGGACTTTATTGAATGGTCATTTAACAAAAGTACTGAGTATTTATTTTGGGGAGTTGCATAACAGTGAGGTTTGTATGGCTAAAACAAGGGGTATGAGCACAGAGAATGGTTGAAGTTGACCCCGTGTAGCGCTTGGACTTTTGGTGAGATCTTTTATGTGATTGCAGGTATGTTTGGTGATTCGGACTTTGAATTTTGACTGGCTGCTCTCACATACATATGTATATATATATGGCTGAGAGGAGCTCCACTGTGATTGTGAGAAGTGATCGTCGCATATTAATAACCCCCTATATATATGTGTATATATATGACTTGAGTGTTTCGTGCGGCCTATTGTGACCGCGCCTAAGGGTTAAACAAATTATGTGTTTGAGAGAAAAGAGAGATCCCCTTTTATCCTTTGCTTCTTAGAGATTTTATGGTGGGACGTTGTAGTCCGTGGCAGTCGTCAAAGTCAAACCCCTTGACTTGTGTCCAGGCCTGGAGTGAGGCTCATCTTCAGGGAAGTAAGAAGCGACTGCCACCACAGGTACGGACCTGTGTACCACCCACTCTGCATAGGGTGCAGAAGAGGGTGTGTGATCTTCAACCGCGCATGGCGGTTGTCCAGCGTCGAGAGATTAACCCTCAAGGCGCGTGTCAGCCAACACTTGAGTGTCGAACGCGGCCCTCGAGATTAGCGAGGACCGCGCGAGTATGGGTACTACATAGTATGCCATCATTGCGATCGCTTGTGTACGCTTGCATTGCGAGTCGATATGAGTTAGCCCTGCGTCCGCGCGGTTTTATACTAGAAAGAAATCCCGCGCGCCTTAAACCGTGCGCGCCCACGCACTCTCTACTTCTAAACCTCATAGCCAACCTATAGTCACCACACTGCCGCAAGTCGCGCGGCCTTCTCAACAATTCTGGGTTAAACTTGTTTTCTGTCACTTGCAAAAACCAGGGCGGATACCCTTGTTAGGGTATTCGCGCTGTCGGGCGCATCGGTCCGGCACTGCACCAGGCAGCGCGGGACCCTCCCGGCCGCGTCACGCAGAAGTTGGATTTAAATCCTTCGTCGCAAATATACATGTGGAGCTTCCCCAAGCCGCTCCGGCCGAGTGCGCCAGCCATACCTCTCGCGAGCCCCTACGACAGGATAGGGCCTACGCGAGGCACGACTTACCTCCACCTTACGGGAGTTGTCACCTCCCTTCGGTGGGCGTATCCCTGCCGAGCTACCAGTCCACAGTACGAGAGTTAATTAGTTGCAGTCGCAGAGGTGGACCAGCCGAGGGCGTTTCTCGTTCGCTGTAGCATAGGGGGTACGCGCGGTAATACGCCTGTCGTTGATTATAAAGTCGGCGCGGACGTCGGTCGGTTTAACTTTGTTTTATTTTTATTTATTTATTTTTGATTAAGTAGGAATGAAGGATATTTTCTTTTGATTGGTACGTTTGACCGAGGCGAGCGCGCGTGCGAGGACGACGACATCGACAACGAGAGTGTGACTTTGTGCGGTAAATGGGGCGGCGTAGGATGGCGCGCGAGGGTCAGAGGGCGGCTACGGCACAGTTTGGGTAGGCCGGCGTGGATACTTAACGGCCGTGGGTTTGGTTGCAGGCAGAGACGGGGCTCAGGCCGTTTTTCTGGCCTAGGCACTGCGCCGCATCACCTTATATTGGGGTTTGTGTAGGCTAACTCCAAAATTGGGACTAGCCCTATAGGTTACGGCATTGGGTTGACGCTATGAAGGTTCGGAGATCGAGGCCAGTGGGCGTCGGTGCAGCAACTGCAGCAGAGCGTCGCGGAAGGAACCGATAGGGTTGAGGGCCGCTAGGGCTACTCCGCTCGGTTGTTAACAGGCGCGGCGGCGGGCCCGATCCGCGGGGCTGGCGAGGTGCCACACGGCCCCGTTGTTCTCCGACAGTATTATGTTTATTCTTATTTTATTTTATTTTATTTTTTGTTTTATTATTTTCAGTCCCTGTTTATCGTGTCTCGTTCGGGGACGCGAGATGGCGGTGGGATCACATGGGGTGTGTTGTGTTCGTAGGGTTGCCTGAAGTGCAATTACAAGCTGTTTTTGTGGCTGTGTCGGGGCCGCGCCGCGTTTTGCCCTGGGACGCGGTGCCATGGGCGCGGCTGGTGCCCAAGAGCCTAGCTCAGTGGGTACACCATTGAACTGGTGGAATACAGACCTGTGTTCGAATCCAGATGACGGAACTCGATGAGTAAAACCAAATGTTCTGAACTGCCTGAGGGCCGGGGCCGATTGACCCCGCGGCCCAGACATGGTCCTTCGGGACATCCGTTAAAATTGGAATGATACAGAAAAGATTCGCATGGTATAGAGGCGACGGATCAGTTGCACCGGCTAGTGGCTGCTTCCCGTCAGAATCTCACTTTGTTGCGCTGCTGTGAGGGCAAGCTACGGCGGAGAGAGGAGGCACGAGGCAGTCTGAGTTGGAGGCAGTCGGGCCGGGAGGCAGGCAGGGCGAAGGGCAGCCGTTAGCGCAGCGAAGAAAGGCTGGGACGTGGCAGGAGAGGGCGGAAAATGGACCTGGGCGCGGGTGCAGGCCGGGTGCACTAAGTGGTCGGAGATAGCCGGGGCCGAAGGCAGGCAACAGGTAGCACCGGGCGGAGTGCTGCGGGTAACGGGCGCAGAGGGGAGAACCGGGCAGCGGGGGATAATAACGCATCAGAGCTACCAAGGCTGGTGGCTCGACGGGGATACGCCCACGGAAGGGAGGTGACAGCTCCCGTAAGGTGGAGGTAAGTTGTGCCTCGAGTAGGCCCTATCCTGTCGTAGAGGCTCGCGAGAGGTATGGCTGGCGCACTCGGCCGGAGCGGCCTAAGGAAGCTCCATTTGTGTGTTCATGACAAGGTTGGTCCAACTCCTGCGTGACGCGGCCGAGAGGGTCCCGCGCTGCCATGTGTAGTGCCGGACCGATGCGCCCGACACCGTGTGTACTATGAACATCCGCTCATCACTGTCATTCGCTGGTTACTGTGCGTTGACGTTCGCTGATTACCATACTTTGATTACCGTTTGCTGAATATTACCTTTCGAACGTGGTATGATTTTTGTTCATTAATTACCGTGCACTGATCAACGCCCACTGATTACCGTGTGCCGACCACTGTCCACCGATTACCATGCGCTAATAAGAGTGCAATGAAATATCGTGCTCAAATGATTACCGTGCACTGAAATACCCTGCGTTGAAATACCCGGCGATGATGATTACCGTGTGCTGAAATACGGTACACTGAAATATAATGCGTTAACCACCATCCACTGATTACTGTGTGCTGATTAGACCCTTGCTGAGGAACCCGTGTATTAACCAGATGGAGCACATTTTGTCATTCTCTTGTGCGCTTATTACTGTACGCTAATTACTGTCCATTGATTTTTGTGCTCGAATTAAAGTGGGTTGGAATACCGTTCACTGAAATACAGTGTGCACAGTGCCGACCACCGCCCGCTGATTACCATGCGCTGATGATACCTCTATTGAGGAGCTCATGCGTTGATCAAATGGAGCACATCCTCCCGTGCGCTGATTACCGTGCTAATTACCATGCGCTAATTGTTGTGGGCGAATTATAGTGCACTGAAATACAGTGCGCTGGCCACCGTGCGCTGATGAGGCCCCTGTTGAGGAGCCCGTGTGTTGATCAGACGAAGCACATCCTCCTCTGCGCTGATTATCGTGCGCTAATTATTGTTCGTTGATTGCAGTGCGCGAATTAAAGTGTGTTGAAATACTGTGCACTGAAATACAGTGCATTGGTCACCGTCCGCTGATTATTGTGCACTGATGAGACCCCTGTTGAGGAGCCCGTGTGTTGATCAGATGGAGGACATCCTCCCATGCGCTGATTATCGTCCGCTGATTGCAGTGCATGAATTCGAGTGCGCTGAAATACTGTGCACTTAAATACAGTGTGCTGGCCACCGTCCACTGATTACCGCGCGCTGATGAGACCCCTGTTGAGGAACCCGTGTGTTGATCAGACGCAACACATCCTCCCGTGCGTCGATTACCGTGCGCTGATTACCGTCTGCTGATTGCAGTGCTCAAATTAGAGTGCGCAAAAACTATGCACTGAAATACAGTGCGCTGACCACCGTCCGTTGAGTACCGTGCACTGATGAGACCCCTGTTGAGGAGCCCGTGTGTTGATTAGATGGAGGACATCCTTCCATGCGCTGATTACGACGCGATAATTATCGTCCGCTGATTTGTTGTGAGCGAATTAGAGTGCGCTGAAATTTAGTATGATGACCACTGTCCGCTGATTATCGTGCACTGATGAGACCCTTGTTGAGGAGCCCGTGAGTTGATCGGACGAAGCACATCCTCCCGTGCTCTGATTACCGTTTGCTAATCAGACCAGGACCTTGTCCTGGGCGTGGGCTAGAAGGGAAACACACACTGTGTGTTCCCATGCATATACAGTTCCCGATTCCCTTACTGCGAGCATGCATTGAGACTTATAGTCCTAGCGGGCCTGTTTGTCCGTTGCCAAACAGGCACTTTGGCCTGGTCCACCGAAAATTGCATCAGTCCCTGGTGCGTTGGTTGGTCCTTTGAGTGGCCAGTCGGTCATTCGTGTTGTAGGGCGGTTCCTTGGGCATGGGGTTGGTCCTCCACCAGTTAACCCTGGTCCTTCAAATGTTAAGATGGTCCTTCACGAATGGGTACTTGTCCTCTGCGCTTTAGGCTGATCCTCCGCACTTTAGGCTGGCCCTTCGCGGATCAACACTGGTCCTTCGTGCTTTAGGTTGGTCCTCCGCAGATTGGTACTGGTCCTCCGCGCTTTGATCGTATATAGATTCGAACAACCATCTGTATTTCAACAGTTTGCAGGTGTACGAACTGCTAGAACCATTGATGCCCTCCCTCTTTCTTCGAGCCTCGCCACACCACTCCCGACTTGGATTTTTTTTTTGGGAGTACTCCAACATCAGAAGATGTGGAAATACATTCAGGAGTGTGCTTCACCACACTGTACTCTCGACTTGGGGGGCTCTCCGATTTGAAGGCCAGGAGGCACACTTCAGAGAGAGATTGTCCAGCACTGTCCAGCATATGGCGACGAAAAGTGCGAGGAGAATGCTTGTCTGCGCACGAGTTCTCCGAAACACAGGTCTCCAAAACAGCGGTCTCCACGGGGAGGTCTCCCGAAAATGGCCTTTTACAGGTGGGAGTCCCAACCTGTTTCGGAGTGCTCTCGAATGCAAATTTTTAACTACTCCCGAATGCATTATGACGTCTCCAAGTTGGGAGGTGGTATGTGACGCGCCAGCCTCCGGACCTGCGCCATCTTCCAATCCCCCCTCCCCCCTCCCCCCTCCGCCCTCCCCCCTCTTTTTCGAATTTTGGTGTTCTTGCAAACAGGCTGACAGGGCCTCTTTTCGTATTTCCATGAATTAATGTGCATTCACTACATTGTTTGTAATCAGGGAGACCCGTCCTTCTCAGGACCTTTGTCAATTTTTTTGGATTGGCTTTTGGAATTTCATCTTTTCGCAATTCGGGAAATACATGGGAATTACGCACGCCTTAGCGAGCGTGCTAAGAATTTGGGTCGACGGTTAGGAATTCCGGAATGAGCAGAACCTGACGTGTCCTTTCTTGTGCATGAATGTTCTCGACTTCGTCTTGGAAAACTCCGAGAATTTTCGTAGGAATCTGAATAGGTATAATACTTTTCCCCCGCTCGCTCTACGCGCGGATATCAATTTTGAATTAATTGTAACTGTTTCGGTGTCCTTTTTGCCTCCGCGTCGACGCCATGCATGTGAACCTCCCCTCCCTGCTTCCCTCGCTACCTTTGACACTCTCTTCTTCGCACTCATGCTCCTTCTCTCTCTGTAACCGTTTTTCATCTCTCTCCCTCCTCTCGCGCGCCTTTTCTCTTTCTTGATCGTCTGAATTTTGGTTCTGTTTCGCGCTATCCTTCGTGCTCTTCTTCTTCCCGCTCTAAACCTTGGGCCGTAATACCCTGATGATTTCCTCCTCCTCCCCTCTTGCCAAGGAGACGCGCCGTGTAAGAAGGATATTCCTGTTACACGATGATTCTGATTGGCTACGACTGGGCTCCAAAGGATCGACATGGCTTTCGACGGGCAATTATCCCCGAACTTCCTCCTACCCCTCCCTACCTCAGTCCTAACCCTTCCTAGTGTCTATTGCCTTTTTCCGCAGCTATAAACTCCGCAAGAGCTCCCAAAAATTTCTCTCTCGACTCATCTGCCAGCTTCCGAGAAGCAGTGGCTAGGTGGTATGTGGGAAGGTGTGAGTCGAAAAGTCCCGACGAGCTGACGGTTGGGATCGTCCGACGAACTGTGGGATCCAGGTCTGACAGTGCAGAGACTAAGTTGGCGGGGTGATGATCGCTATGGTGGATTAACACGTGACGGTTGGGATCGTCAGTGCTTGTGAGAAGTTCGAATCGGAAGTCGAGTGAGTGCATGGCCTGGGGCCATGGTGGAATTTTATGACAGAAGCGCCTTTTTTTGTCCCAAAATTTGTATCTTCGAGCGTGAGTTCTGATCACTCGGAATTTCCCTTGATAAGATCGCCGGACATTCTGTGATTGCCTTCTACTCGTTCCTCCCCTCTGATCTGCGTCCATTCTCCCTCACTCTCTCCTTCTATCATGTTTTGTTATAATGGATGAATTATGGCAACTTTCATTCTCTCACTTTGATATGTGCATGCAGTAGGTCGTATTAGAGAGCTTGTTGTAGCATGACTGGGAGGATGATTGGCTGATCGACTGGATGATATGGCTGCTTAGAGTGTCGAACGAATGATGTATGATTAGTAATATTTTTTTTGCTTGCTTTTGTTGCCGTGTGGACTGACGGCCCCAACCCGACCGGGCGCCAACTTCCCATACCCCCGCCGTGCCCCTTCCCGTACAACGAGGAAAGGACACGTGTATGCGAATGGGACGTACGAGAAGCCGTCGCCAAGATCGGCGGGCGCTACTACTTTCCTCCCGAAACTCGGTGTTCTGGGTTCGTCGGTGCGGGTTTTGTTATTGTTGATACACACTTTCCGCCCTATTCGTTGTTGTTGCCATTTAACGAGTTGATCGTCATCCCGTGGACGGCAATAGAGCCTCATTGGCCTAACACTCTGGGTAGCGATTGTCGCCGCTTCGAGCATTACCGAGCCAAGGGTTTCCACTACCGCACACGTGGCGAGGACGAGCATAAGGAGAGGGCTACTCGATTGAAGCCCTCCACATCGGATTCGAAGTTGTGTAACGAGCGCCGACGAGACCGCATCCGTAAACGGGATACCACGTGTGTACCCGCCCCCTTTCACGCGAAACGAAGAGCGACGGCTCACTGGGAAGGTCAACGATACGTTTTGGATTGAATTTCCCATAGCCGCGAGCTCCGCGCGCGCCTTTCTCTCCCTCAAACCCGCGCGGCAACGGACCACCTTCTTACTAGGGTCGGACCAACATGGGGGATTTCAGTTCTGCCTGTGTCCCAACACTCAACTTTTCCAAAAATCCTTGGCACACCCCATCTTCGCTGTCCTCCCGGGGCCCTTCTGCGAACCAAAATGCTCCGATCGGGCAGCAGTGCAGGGCGTGAGGTTGAGCGTCACAGTGTGGCGATGACGCACTCCTGAAAATGGCCTTTTTTTCCCCAAGTCAGGAGTGTTGTGCGGAGGCCCTTCGGGGCTCGCCACATCAGTGTCGAAAACGCTTAATTTTTTAGAACTGCCAGGCATTTTTTGACATTGGTGGGTTCAAAAAAACAACCGCCTTCGCCACACAGGTCGTTATAACTCGGCGGGTTTTTGAGGATGTGGAACTGAAGACAGGCTTTCCACAGCGCCTCGACTCTGACTGTTGACGAAAAGTCGCTCGTTTTCACAAGCTCCCTATTCTGGTTTCAAGTTTTTTTTTTTTTGTTGTGAAAATCAGGCGGATGCTCATCTGACATGGAGTGATATGAGCTCTGCCCTTTCCGAGGGGTCACCCTTAGATTACTCCTTTCTATTGACGGGGAGCTGCACCTGCTGGAAAACGGGTCCAGCGTCCCTTTCTTCTCAAAAAGAATTATAAGCAGACAGCTTCTGGATTCTGAGGGAGGATTAGGTCCTCCTTTTCGTCCCAAAGATAGACGAGAGAAAACCAACTGTTTACTATCTAAGAAGCGAGTCCATTGAAACTCAGACGCCCATCGGCTGCTGACCATCTTTTAGCCATCCGAGAGCAATAGAGAGCTATTCTTGATATTGAACCATTCGGCTAGGATCAAATTCCTAACTGCAGATTGCGTATGCGGGCAACAGACCAAAAAGAGTTACTGAATCTGCGAAACTTGTTGCCAATAATGCGAAACTCGTTACCCCATTATTGGTTTCTGTGTCCCTGCCGGCCATCCACGGGACCCAGAAACCAATAATGCGAAACTTGCTACCAATCTTCGATCCAGCAGTCATAGACTGATCTCCGAACAGGACCGTACTCTTTGTCCAGTATGATAAAGATGCATATGTTGGGAACCACAGTGTACTCCACCATTCCCAGAAGCCCCTAGCAACCACGCATTCCCACCAGAGGTGAGAGGAATATTCCAGCGATAGGTGGGGACAGACATCACATCCTGCTGGGATGTCCATACCTCCTTTCTCTGTGCACCAGGCTGCAGTGGGAACGCAATTGTGCAGGTGTAACCACTGAAGCCCAGCCAGCTTGACCTGCGTAATCTCCATGATGATGCTGATGAAAAAAAAAAAAAAAAAAAAAAAAAAAAACACGGATCCAAGTCGGCCCTGGGCTTGGTAGCTGTATTTTTTTTTCTTGCATTGTCTGTTCCATGAGTCCCATGCTCTGATTTGGAGCGATGAAGCTTTGGAGAGAGTGAAGTTTGTAACTTTGTAGGCAGTTCGTGAAGCGTAGTCGGGCAATAGTACTGTGGTAACTGTCGTTGATTCCGGCGTAATATTCCAGCCCACTCGCGTTTCATCTGCCCTCCAAGTACTGTCATCCCAACCCTTCTTCACTGGTGTGATTTTTTTTTTTTTTTTTTTTTTTTTTTTTCTGGTGTGATTTTGGTTCTGCCGTCTTTTCCAATCTGCTCCTTGACCCTGGCTTCGCAGCAAAGCTCCAAGTTGAGTGTCTGAGTAGGAGGGTCT